>JAESUZ010004359.1:0-346696 GCA_017311185.1 Proteles cristata cristata | reverse complement strand
GAGATCATGACCTAAGCGAAAGTCGGACGCTTAACCAACTAAGCCACCCAGGCGCCCCGGCATTCATGTGCTCTTTAAAAGCTTGGGGTAGGGGCACCTGGGTGACTCAGTAGGTTAAACGCCTGACTTTGGTTCAGGTCATGATCTCGCGGTTCATGATTTTGAGCCCCGCGTAGGGTTCTGTGCTGACAGCTCAGGGCCTGGAGCCTGCTTCAGATTCTGTGTCTCCCTCTCTCTCTGACCCTCTCCTGCTCACGTTCTGTCTCTCTGTCTCTCAAAAATAAATAAACATTAAAAAAAAACAAAAAGAAAAGAATTTTTTTTTAAATAAAAATAAATAAATAAAAGCTTGGGGTGGGAGCAGGGGCGCTGAAGCAGACCTGACCACCCAGGTGGGTCTTTCCTAGTGGGAACCCGCTGAGTGAATTGTGCCCGTTGTCATTCTGGGGATGACACTTTTCTGGGGGGGCCTCCTGATTTATTGCCTAAATCATGATCTCTAAGAGTTGGGGAGGGGAAGGCGCCTTAAAAATCATGTGCTCCTATTCCAACCCGTGTCTTGCCTCCCTTCCATGGCATCCTTCCAGAGGGATCCAGCTGCCTGGGCTGCCGCCAGGGATGGGGACTCCCAGCCTGCTTGGACAGCCCCATCCCTGAGGAACCTGGCAGGCCAGAGAGATAGAACAGCAGGGCTTTTGGGCTCACACAGCTGAGAGGGAGCTGTGCCCTATGCCAGCTGTGTGACTCTGACCTAATCACATCCTCTGTCTTTCTCTGAGCCTCGTTTCCCTTACCTTTAAATGTAGGAATGCAGCCCTCGTTACTTGATGCATTTCAAGCCACCCAAAAGCTACTGGTGCAAGACCATCACTTCATGATGCTCATGGGTTCTGCGGGTCAGGAATTCAGCAGGGCCCAGGGCAGATAACCCAGCTCTTCCCTGGAAAGTCTGGGGACTTGGAAAGATCCGAAGGTTTCGGAGAACTCTACAGCAGGATCCTGGAATCATCTAGAAGCTTCTTTCACTCACATGACTAGGCTCAGCTGAAAGTGTCACCTAGTACTCCTGTGCGTGACCTCTCCAATGTGGAGAGGGTCGTGGGACTTCCTTACATGGCAGGTCAGTGCGGCATTGCCTTCTGTGATGAACTTCAAGAGTCACACAGATCACGTTCACCACCCCTTGTCAGTCAAAGACATCACAGACCAGCCCACCTTCAAGGGAAGGAGACAGAGGCCCCATCTGTCAATGGGAGGAATGTCAAAGAATCAGGGATCTTTCCCATTAATCATCACCCAGCATCAGTGTAAGCTATTGAAGAGGTGCAGCACCACTGGCTCTCATGAATGGTAGGGCTGATGCAGGGTCCCAGAGCCCCCCGCGCTGCAGTCCCTAGTGCTGTCTGCAGGGCACCAGGTGGCGATTATTCTTTATTTCATCTTTTTTTTTTTTTTAACTCAAGTCCTGCCCTGAACTTCCCTTCTGGGCTGAGTCACTGAGTCACTCACTCTCTGCCTTTAGAAAAGACTCAGAGGATTTCTCTGCCCTGCAATCCCTTTGGAACGCCAGTTCTCGGGCATAGGATTGTCTTGAAGCCCACCCCAAAACTAACCTGACGCAGCCAAACAGGAGCCTCGAGAAAAGCTGCAGCCAAGGAGACAGCTCAAGAAACAGGGAATCTGTTTTAGCAGAACCATGCACTTCCTCCATCATTCTGGATGGGTGACAGCAGAGCTTCTCTCTGGCCCTGCAGGGCACAGCAGTTCTCCTGACCTGAGAGTAGCGAGATGTCCTCTGCCCCTGGGGCCACAGCTATAGCAGGAAGGGTGGTCGTGTGGCCTCTGCGTGAGGTGGCTCCTGTCAAACTGAGGGCATTCACCAGGTCGGTGTTACCAGTCTACTCTCACGGCGGCTGGGAAAGAGGGCACTGGCTGGCAAGGGGACATGTCCAGGACACTGAGAGTGTCCTCTGCACCTCCAAATCATTTTTGCTACAATAACCTTTTGAGCCCTTCTGATAAAACACAGTCCTAAGGTACTTTTACAAATGCCACGGGAATTTTTTATTTGTATTTTCTTTTTAATGCATCTGTGTTCTTAAAAATAATTTGGGGTCTGATCAGTTTGAGTTCAGCAAAGAAGGAAAAAGAGAGGCTAGATACTCCCCGATTGTAGCCTTGCCATAACTCTGTAATGAAAACTGCTGTCTGTACCTCTCTACAGGGGATCCTACGTTCGTAAACTCCCTCTCAATCCTCAGATCCAAGGCTGCTCAGCCTCGGAAGCTAGACCTGGTCTCTTCCTCTGTAATGCCGGCTGGTGGGGAAGGAGGACCCGATCTAGTAAACTGAGTTTGGGGTTTGTCTTACAGCATGATTTGAGACATAAGTTTCATTTGGCACAGGATTCCGTGAGTTCTCCACTGGTCTTTCATAAATTCCTTTTCTGCTTAAACTGTCCAGAGTGGATGCTCTTATGAGTAACCAAAAAGTCTCTCCATTCTGAAGAATTCATGCCCTTATGGCATCAGAGGATAATTGCCTGTTTATGTGTCTCCCTCAAAAAGGCTGGGTGGCCCAACAGGGCAGGTACTTGGTTTTATTCATTCCTGAACATTCAGTGCCTATCATATAGCAGGCATTTGATGGATGTTCTTGAATGAACAAAAACAAACAAGAGTACAGGCTTTGGGGACAGGAGATCCAATGAGCCAGGGGGCCTGAGCCAATCCTTCATCAACTCTGATTCCAAGAAGACACCCTGGGCCTCTTGGACTCTCTGAGGAGGGACACCTACTCACCTACTCATGAAAATAGACCTCACGGGAAGGACAGCTTCTCTCAACTCCTTTGGCACCTGCTTGGCACCAGGCCATTTCAGGTTTTGACTGTCCAATGACGAACCAGCCCAATAGGTCTGTCCCTCCCTGAGACCCTTTGGAAGAGCTCAGCCCTCCGCACCTACCAACCACCATGCAGTGGGCCATGCAGACATGGCTAGAACCGAATTGGGCTTGGCCTTTTCTGGGTTTATCCTTGAGCAGGGGAAGGGTCACCTTGCTGAGAACTGAACACTTGGACAAAATCAAGATTGTCTGGGCAAGGAGTAGGAGAGGAAACAGATTCATGCTCAGCACCCCAGACTTCACCCCAAGCACTCTACCTGTAGCCAGGTTGGAGCTAACCAGGTAAGGCTTTGTAAGAAAGGTGATACTCGAGCAGAATCTTTTCTTTTTCTTACATGTGTATTTATTTTTGAAAGAATGAAAACAAGGGAAGGGCAGAGAGAGGGGGACAGAGGATCTGAAGCGGGCTCTGCACTGGCAGCAAAGAGCCCAATGTGGGGCTCAAACTCGTGAACCACGAGATCATGACCTGAGCCAAAGTCAGATGCTCAACCGGCTGAGACACCCAGGCGCCCCTTGAGCAGAGTTTTGGAGGATGACTCAGTGCTTACCAGGTAGACAAGACATAGGAGGACATTCCAGGCAGAGGGAAGAATGCAAACACAGCTGGGCAGATCTGGTCTCTATCAGATTACAGGAATGGCATGTTCAGGCCTCCCAAAGTGAGAGAGTCAAGAGATAAAGGTGTTGTCAGGAGCCACGTCAGGGAGGACTCAAGCTTTCAGACTGAGAAGTTCATAGGATTTCCAGAGACAATGGGAGCTTTTAAGGGATCAGGAAGGGGAGCATCTAGGATGGGCCTGGGTAAGATTTCCCAAGACCCCATAGAAGATGAGTTTGCCTGCATGAATCTGGAGGTCAGGAGCCCAGCGCTGAGGCCGCTGCAACCACAGACAGTGATTCCCTCCAACCTCCTAGCCTAGTAACCTGTGGTCCTGGGGCTACTTCCCTAGGAGGAGACTGACCTTGGCCGCCTTCTGTCCTGGTGTGGGGAAGTCTTTTACAAGGTTTTGATGTAGCCCCAGGCCACTGCATCTTTGACTTTGTGGTAAGGAGCAAAAGTGTTTCAGTTCCAACAGCTCCCATTTCATCACATTAACAGCTGAAATAGCGTGGTGGCCCTGGGCATGAGAGTGAGTGTCTAAGGACTCTCATGGCCCCTTGTAGGTGTCCAAGTTCCCTCTTGGTATTGGGCCAAAGCGGGCCTGCCTGATGATGGCTCAGTGGCCTATAACTACCTTTGTTCCTCCACCAGCCCCTTCCTGGCCCTTGGGCTGTGATATGGCACCATCCTGAGGCCACCAGCTTGGACGGAACACACCAGATGGGCCTTCTACACCACGGGTGAAGGCACTGCTCTGCCCTCCTCCCCACTTCTCCGTGTGACCACACACAACTTATAAGGCCTCCCTCTGCCACTGGAGAGAAAATACACCACCGCCCTTGCTATCTGGACTCAGCATCCAATCCACGCTGCAGGCAGCACCCAGCTGGCCTGGAAACCTGCTCGCACAGTGCCCTCTTGTGGCTGAAAGGCAGTCAGCGCAGGAACTGACCCCCACTGCCCAGCAGAGAAGGCTGAGGGGATGTGGAGGGGAAACCCTGACCTTCTTCACCTCTGTGGGGGGGAAGTTCTGTGTTTTCTTGTATACCAGTTCTAGAGGGCTGTGTGTCCTCAATGCCAAACAGTACCTTTCTCCAAATAGTGTTCAAAAACAATTATCTATACTGATCCTCGGTAGGTCATTGCTATACTCCTTTGGGCCATTTTGTTCCCTGGGGAGTGACCTGCCTAAGGCCACCGGGCTGGACACAACCAAGTTACATCTTGGGCTTCAACACCCAAGTGCAGCTTCCACTGACTCACTTCATCTTCTCCTTTAATTAGTTATTTTTAAAATATTTTTAAATATTTTTAAAATATTAAATGTAACATACGCATCAGATTTTTAAAATTTCAGAAATAGATCAAAGACATAAACTTAAAAGCTTCAAGGATAAAACAGAATATCTTAACCACCTTTAGGGAAGGAAAATGTTTCTTAGACAAGACAGAAAGCGGAAACTACAATGCAAAAACATTGATAAATTAGGCCTTATCGAAATTTTAAACTTCGCCAGTAAGAAAATAAACACACGAGTCAAAGACTGGAGGAAGTGTTCACAAAACATACCAAATAAGGGATTTGATGCCAGAATGGTTAAGAATTCCTTCAAGTTTTGGTCAAAGAGTATAAACTCCGAAGTATAAAATGAATATGTTCTAGGGATCCGATGCACAGCATAGAGTTCACAGTTAATAATATTCTGTTGTATACTTGAAAGTTCCCAAGATAGTGGATATTAAATGTTCTCACCACAAGAAAGAGATGGTAATTATGTGGCATGGCACAGGTGTTAGCTAATCCGATGGTGGTAATCATTTTGCAATATATAAGAGTATCAAATCAATACATTGTTCACCTTAAACTTACACAGCGTTATGTGCCCATTTTATCTTAATAAAGCTGGAGGCAAAGACATTTCACAACTAAGTAATAAAAAGCCCAATTCAAAAATGGACAAAAGACCTGAGCAAACACTTCCACAAAGGAATATATGCAAATGGCCAACACACACATGAAAACTGCATGCTCATTAAAAATTTCAAATAGGCCCATCTATTTTGCTGGTGAGAAAGTAAATGATGGAATGCTTTAGAAAAAAATGGGTCATTTCTCATAAATTGAAACAGATGCCTTACTGGATGCCTGGGGGGCTCGGTCAATTAAGCGTTTAGCTCTTGGTTTCAGCTCAGGTTGTGATGTTAGGGTTCATGGCACTGAGTCCCGCATGGGGCTCTGTGCTGACAGCGTGGAGCCTGCTTGGAATTCTCTCTCTCTTTCTCTCTCTCTCTCTGTCTCTCTGTCGCCTTGTCTCTCTCTATCAATCTGTCTCTCTCTCTCTCTCTCTCTCTCTCTCTCTGCCTCTCCCCTGCTCACACACTCCTTCTCTTTCAAAATAAATTAGTAAACATTAAAAAATAAAATAAAACAAAATAAACATATGCCTTACTGTATGACCAGCAATTCCATTCTTAGGTTTTTGTCCAAAAGTAGTGAGAACTCAGGGTGCCTGGGTGGCTCAGTCGGTTAAGCGTCCATCTGGCTCAGGTCATGATCTCATGATTCGTGGGTTCGAGACCCGCGTCGGGGCTCTGTGCTGACAGCCAGCTCAGAGCCTGGAGCTTGCTTCGGATTCTGTATCTCCCTCTCTCTGACCCTCCCCCTCTCTCTCTCTCTCTCTCTCTCTCTCTCTCTCAGAAATTTAAAAACAAAGATACATTTTTTTAAAAAGTTTTTAAAAAGTAGTGAGAACTCATCTCTTACAAAAAGACTTACATAGAAATGATCATTGAAGCTTTATTCATAAAAGACAAAATGACAAACAATCCAAAGATCTTTCAATAGGGAAATGAATAAACAAATTGTGGTGTATCCATGCAAGGAAATGCTAGCAGGCAATTAAAAAGGAAATGAGCTATCAGTGCACATTACAGCACAGAAGAATCTCAGATACATGTTTCTGAACAAAAGAAACCAAACATAAGGGAACATCTAGTGTATGATTCCACTTATATGAAAGCTAATCTATGGTGAAAGAAGTCAGGCTAGTACTTGCGCTGAGATTTAGGGGTGGGTTAAGGGAACAGAGATGAACTGGAAAGGGCACAAAGGAACTTTATGGGGTATTAGAATTGTTTTAGATCTTATAAAGGGGTAACTACAGGCAAGTACGAATTTGCCAAAACATATAGAATTGTAAAACTTAAGAATGGTACATTTCATTGTATGTAAATTATCTGTCGATACAAATATTATAGATGAAGCTGCTATGAATACTTGTATGCAGATTTTTGGGTGGACGTACGTTAATGTCTCTGAGAAACGCCCAAGAATGTGATTGCTGAATAACCCAGCAAACGCAAGTCTTTGCTTGATGGACACTTAGGGTGTTTGGGGGCTTGTGTTCTTGGAAATAATGCTCCAATGAATATTCTTTTAAGAATTTATACAGTGTAAGGATGCCTGGGTGACTCAGTCGGTTAAGCATCTGGGTCATCTTGGGTCATGATATCACGGTCCGTGACTTTGAGCCCTGCATCAGGCTCTGTGCTGACTGCTTGGAACTTGGAGCCTGCTTCAGATTCTGTGTCTCCCTCTCTCTCTGCCCCTTCTCCATTCACGCTGTCTCTCTCTGTCTCTCAAAAAATGAATAAAAATTAAAAAAAAAATTTTAAAAATAATTCATACACTGCAGTCATGCAATAGACACCGAAAATATAGTACATGGATCAAAGATCATGTGGAATTGTAATTGAGATGAATTTTGCCAAATTGCTCCCAAAATAACATTTGCATCATTTAAAAGAAAAGAAAAGAGCCAGTTTCCTAATCCTTTCACTAACAAGGTAAATTTTCAAAATCTGATCCCTATTAATCTGATGGGTAAAGCATAATCTTCCTATGATGACAAACGGTTTTAAACACGTGATGCTTTTTATATATTTTAAAGCCCTTTGTATTTGATTTTCTGTGAACTGCCCGCTCAGATCCTTCCTTTTCGTAGAACTTAGTGAGACAGCCATGTTTTCCTAATCATTCTTCCGCCACTCCTGAAATCGAATACCACATTTGTCTATCATTTTATCAGCTGATGGACATTTGGATTATTTCTACTTTGAGGCTATTGTAAATAATACTGCCATGAATATACTAGGAAGGGCTGTACGTACATGTATTTTCAAATTATTGGGTATATACTAGGAATTGCTTGGTCATATGGTAACTCTCCATTTACCTTTTTGAAGAATTGCCAAATTGTTTTCCAAAGTGACTGCACCATTTTATATTCCCACCGGCAATGTACGAGATTTCCAATTTCTCCACATACTCATAAACATTTATAATTATCATTTCTCTTTTTTGTTAAAGTCATCCTAGTGGGAATGTAATAGTATCTTATTATAGTTTTGATTTGCCTTTTCCTAGTAACTAATGACTTGGGGCATTTTTTATGTGCTTTTTGGCCATGTACGTATCTTCCCTGGGGAAGTTCTTATTCAAATTCTCTGCCCATGTTTTCATTTGGTTATTTGTCATTTAGTGTTGAGTTGTAAAATTTCTTTATGTATTCTGCATACAAGTCCCTTATCAGATACACTATTTGCAAATATTTTCTCCTATTCCGTAGGGTTTTCTTTTACTTTCTTGATAGTATCCTTTTGAGAAACAAAAGTTTTTAATTTTGATGATATCCAGTGTATTCAGTTTTTGTTTTATTGCTCTTGCATTTGGTGTCATATGTAAAAATCCTTTGCCAAGCCCAAGTTCATGAAGGTTTACCCCTATATTTCTTTTAAAAGCTTAATAGTTTTAGTTCTTACATTTAGAACTTTGATCCATTTTGAGTTAATGTTTTATTTGGTGTAAGGTAATGGTTCAACTTCATTCCTCTGCATATAGATATCCAGTTGTCCAGCATCATTTGCGGTAGACTTTTTACCACTTTTTACCACTGAATTGTCTTGGTACGCTTGTCAAAAATAAATCAACCATAAATGGTAGAGTTTGTTTCCAGAATCCAATTCTATTCCATTTCCAGTACCACGCAATCTTGATTATTATACCTTTGTAGTAAATTTTGATTGGCAAGAATGAGATTATAGCCATAACATCCTGAACATGCCCAGTCTTGTCTGATATTGGCAAGTATGGGTCCTCTGACATTCTTCTTCTCTTTCAAGATTGTATTGATTATTCTGAGTGCTTTGCATTTCCATGTGAGTTTTAACAGTAGCTTGTACATTCTTGAGAAAAAGGCAGATGATATTTTGACAGGGATTGCATTGAATCTGAAGACCAATTGGGAAATAATGTCATCTCAACAATATTGAGTCTTCCAAATCCATGAATATAGAATGTCTTTCCATATATGTAGGTCTTCTTTAATTTATTTTAATAGTGCCATGTAGCTTTCAATATATGTTTTGCATTTCTTTTATGAAATTTACTCGTAAGTATTTTTTTGATGCTGTTGAAAATGGAATTGTATTCTTAATTTTATATTTGAATTGTTCATTGCTAGTGTATACAAATATAGTTAAATTTTTTAAATTATTTCTTTTACATTTGTTTATTTTTGAGAGACAGAGAAAGACAGAGCACAAGTGAAGGAGAGGCAAAGAGAGATTGAGACACAGAATCCGAAGCAGGCTCCAGGCTCTGAGTAGTCAGCACAGAGCCCGATGTTGGGCTTGAACCCACAAACTGTGAGATCATGACCTGAGCCGAAGTTGGACACTTAACTGACTGAGCCACCCAGGCACCCCTAATGTTTTTTTATCAAATTTGAAAACTTAATGGCAAACAAGCTTCTTCAAATATTTGCTCTGCCATTTTTTTTTAATCTATCCCTCTTCTTTTAGGACCCCCATTATGCATATGTTGGCATGTTTGATGATGTACCACAGGTCTCTGAGGTTCTGTTCACTTTTCTTCTTTTATCTGTTCCTTAGAATGTACGGATTTACATTGGACCTGTCTTCAATGGACCTATCTTCAAATGGTTTACTTTGGCTAATTCTTTCCTCTGCCTGCTTAAATCTGTCTTGAGACCATTTAGTGAATTTTTCACTTCTTATTGTACTTTCCAACTCCAGAATTTCTATTTGGCTCTTTTCTATAATTTCTACAGGAAAGTTTATTATATTCTCTGTTTGGTGAGATATCAACATACTTTCCTTTAATTCTTTAGACATAGTTTCCTTTAGTTCTTTCAAGATGTTTATAACAGTTGATCAAAAGTCTTTTTTTTTTTTAAATTTTTTATTTATTTCTAGGAGAGAGAGAGAGAGCGTGAGCAGGGGAGGGTCAGAGAGAGAGGGAGTCACAGACTGAAACAGGCTCCAGGCTCTGAGCTGGCAGTCAGCACAGAGCCCGACGCGGGGCTCGAACCCACGAACCGCGAGATCATGACCCAAGCGAAAGTCGGACGCTTAACCGACTAAGCCACTCAGGTGCCCCAAAAGTCTTTAACAGTAATTCCAATGTCTGGGCGTCCCCAGGGGCAGTTTCTAGATTCCTTTTTTTTTTTTTCTTCTGTGAATAGACCATTTGTTCCTGTTTCTTTGCATCTCTGATAATTTGTTCTTGAAAATTGGACATTTTAAATTATATAATGTGGCAAGTCTGGAAATCCAAACTCCCTCAGGGTTCTTCTTGTTGTTGTTGTCTTTTCTGTTTGTTTTGATTTTTGTTGTTTTTGGTGATTTTGCTGGACTAGTTATCTTAAATTCTGTCTTCTTTGTCACACTTGGCTACAGATGTCTCTTATTGGTTAATTTAATGGTCACCTAATGATTGGACAGAGATTTCCTTTAGCACCTGAACAACTAAGCCTCCCTACGTTTGCTATGAAACCCTGTGTGTGTGTGTGTCTGTGTGTGTGTCTGTGTGTGTTGAGGTATGTCTTCAACAAGCCAGCAAGCAACTTACAACTCTGTCTCAGTCTTTACTTCCTGCTTGCTCAGAGCCTCAAGGTCAATACTAGGACTTTCTTGGGGATGTATACAACCCAGCACACGCATGTCGCCTTCCAGAATTCCAGGAACATGCCAGAGCTTTTCCAAGCTCCTATGAATATTTCATTCTCCAATTTTTCCTTTTAAGTGCTTTGATCAGCCTCCTGTTAGCCCCAACTGATATTGCTACCCCAGGCTGCTGATTGTTTTTGACAAATGCTCTCAGGATAGGGCTGTTTGCACAGAGTAAGCACTGATCCATGTCAAATAAAGATAATCCCTGAGAAGGGAGCTTTTCCAGGGAGCTGTCAGATCATATAGTGACAATTCTCTGGGAAGGGGGTTTTCTGGAAAGCTCCAAACCCACTCTGTCCTCTCCAGTGTCTGCCAGGCTCCTGGCTCTCCCTACCGTGGCTGTGAGAATTTTGGTTTTCAAATGCATCATGGACCTTGAAAGGAGGACGGGAGTAAGACAAGTTAAAACACCACAAAACTTGCTATTCTTACCACAATTCATCCATTTTTCTTCCATTATACTCAGGTTGTTGAAAGCCTTCGGTTAATTTCCAGAGCTCTGAAAAAGCTGATTTCGACAACTTTCAGTAGTGTTCTCATTGCTTTTATGAAGCTGTATGTTTCCAGAAGTCATTAATTCTGCCATTCTGGAAGTGCTTTTCTTGGTCTGAGTTTTCGTGTGATTGTTCTTTTGGAGTTTTGTGGAGTTTTTACCTGGTTTTTGGAGGGATGGTTTTTCACTGCATAGCCTTGGAATTTTTTTCTTCTTTGAAGTCAAACATTCGTTTATTAGCATCTGTTTCAGCATTGACGATTCTGTACCAGTTTTCATTTCAGCCAATAAATTCAAGTCTTCTTTTATTTCAGGAAAAGTGCTTTGAACTTTCATCCTAATATTTTTTTTCTATTCCATAGTTCAGTTTCCCTAACTAAGGAGCAGAATGTCCTCCTCTGTTTTGAATGGTCTCTCTTCTACTGAAGGCTTCCCTGTGTGGCTCTTGCAATTCAAAAGAAGGCCTTCTCTGTGGAGACATCTCTGTACCCAAGACAAAATTTAGAGACCTATCTATGTTTTGAAACCAATGATAATTGTAATAGTAATCATTAATATAAGGTAAGCATCTAATACTTCAAAATATGTGCCATTTAATGACAACTACCTTGCGAGGTAGGTATTCATTTTATATTTGAAGATACAGTGGCTCAGAGCATTTAGATAACTAGCCCACTGCCCTCCCCCTGCTCACGAAGCATCAGAAGCAGGATTTGTACTGAGGAACATCCAACTCCAAAGTCCATGTGCTTTGATAGGATAGCACAGTGATGCCATCTGCCTCGACCAGGACACCACCCATTGATCTGGAAACACTTGCTGGCTCATCATCCTGAGATGAGAGACACTGAGAACAAGTTCAAGGCCAGGTCTATTCATCTTATTTAACAGGGCCCCTCTCAGAACTTAGAATGGTTCAGTGCAAAGATAGCAAATGATGTGACATACATGCCACTTTTCACCCTCTGGCAGGCATGGAGGGCTTTGCTAATTGAACATGGCATTCTTCCCCTCTGTACTCAGTTAAGTCAGAATCTTCTAGACTCAGTTTTTAGAGCAGTCACTACCAATCTATTGGAGCTGACATGCAAGTTGAAAGTTATTTGCTGTCCCTTATCTAAATAGTTCATTAAATGAAGAGGCTGAACACTGAGGCGGAGGAGAGGGGGAAATGGAGTGGAACAAGTGAAGTTCTCATAAAATGAGAAGGCTGAGCCCATGGGATAAATGTGGTTCCATTAGAAATTTCCAGGGGGAAAAATTCTCCAAAGTCCTAGAAGCTGGGAGGTGAGTATGAATCTCAGAAAAATCCAGAAACTTCTGGTTGTGGCCTGCTGCCAAGTCATGTAGCCCTAGTCTAATAGCACTTTTATATGAGTGCAACCAATTAAACCTCTTTGGGGTCTGCTTTCTGTGTTGTTAAAACCCTCATGTCTGATTTTCTAATGGTCTCTGCTTCAACATTTGTTGCCAATAACTAACGCACACAGCCTCAAACAAATGGCCCTCTGGCGAGTTGGCTCTGAAAATACCCAGGACCTCCAAGACTATGTAGGATTGAGGTAATGAAATACCACTAACCTCTAACCACCAAAAGCCTGGGATTGTCTTGAGGGTCCCAGGCCCAGGGAGCAAGAAGAGCTTGTCCCCTCAAGCTTTGATTCCAATACCCGCAGCCGCTGTGAAGATGAAGAGAACAGCCCAGGCCTCTGATGGGAGGGTCAGAGGTTTGCCCTGCAGACCTCAGGGAGCCTTCAACCATGAAAGACGGATGACCGGGGGGCGTGGAAGGCAGTGAGTGATGAGAAATGAGGCAGCCCTTAGCCCTAATTGGATTCCGGGTTTCCGTAGAGTGTGCTATCACTGCTTACAAATGTGACCCAGCCACCGAATTGAGTTATCAACGAAACAGATTCCTGAGTCACAGATCATCCTGTCCTCCGCAACATGAGTGAAGACTGAACACTGCTCAGGAATATTGCAGCTGTGAGCTTGGAGGAATGTCTTTTTCTACTAAAGCATGAGTGGGGGAAAAAAAAAAGGCCAGCAAATATAATCTTGGGCCTGGCTATGTTCCTCACTAATCCCAAAAGCTTGTGTGTGTGTGCACGCATGTGTGTGTACACACACGTGTGCATGTACGTGGGTGCATGCAGGATCTATAACCAGGGGAGAGGAGGTGAAAGTTGGTTCCCTCTATACCATCCCCCCAGCTTGTATGTAGAGAGTGTTCTTTGAGTATGACTAACTGGGAAGGAGCCCATCTCCACACCTCAGCATTCATGCCGTCAATTAGCAAACTTGGTAGAGTGCCAACAATGTGCAGGGCTCTGAGTTCCGACGTCATGTCCCAAACCAGGTGATGAAAGAGAGGGAGGGAACCACTCACAGAGGACTTGCCATGTGCCAGGCATATGCTAGTTTCACATTATGTTGTTAGCACACTGTGTCCATGCCACACAACCCTCATGCCCACATTCCATGAAATTACATCATTAGTGATGCATTCCTTTGGGTCTGAAGTCACAGAGCCAGAGGCAATAGAGCCAGGATTTCACCTGCTGGTCCCCCAGATGCCTTTCCTGCTGTGCCCTGTCAACCAGCCACTTGCCGCAGGCTCCATGGGATCAGTCCTGCTGAAGGTCTGTTCGGCAAGCTGATAGTTGTGGCATGAGGCTCTGCCTCTGGTGTGGCAAGCATCCCGGCCGAGGACTCCCTCAGCCAACCGGCCCTCACCATCTTCCCGAGAACACTGGGCAGGGCCGCTTCATTCATTGTGATCCCAGAATACAGGCCTTTGGGGCTTTTCCAGGGCTTGTAAAAATGTTTCAGGCACGGGGATCTATCGGGACCTCTGAGATACTCAAATAAAACTGTAAAAATAAGGTCTTATTAAAGAAAGGTCTTGGGGCGCCTGGGTGGCTCAGTCAGTAAAGCGTCAGACTTCGGCTCAGGTCATGATCTCATGGTTCGTGGGTTCGAGCCTCGCTTCGGGCTCTGTGCTAACAGCTAGCTCAGAGCCTGGAGCCTGTCTTTGGATTCTGTGTCTCCCTCTCTCTCTGACCCTCCTCTGCTCACGCTGTCTCTCTCTCTCTCTCTCTCTCTCTCAGAAATAAATTAAATTTTTTTAAATTAAAAAAAAAAGAAAGGTCTTACAATACGTACCATTGTATCAGCTGGTGAGCGTGTTTCATAGTAGTTAGTACTGGATCCCCTGGCTGGCACAGTTGGAAGATCATGCAATTCTCAGTCTCTGGGTCATGATTTCAAGTCCCATGTTGGGCATGGAGCCTACTAAAAAATATATGTGTGCTATATATATAGTAGTTACATATAACTTATGTCATTATATATGAACTGCACCTAATGATGTTGCATCTGGTGGTTTCCTCCCAAAGACAGTAGGACCATTTCCTTAAAATGGCCCTAACCCACTCCTTTGCTCTCAGCTCAGCCACCAGGCAGCTGTCCCTTCCAAGGGAGACACTCCTCCTTTCCTGGGACAGTCCTTGATACCAAAAGTGACTAAGTCCACTGTTTCAGGAGCCAGTGAAAGAGGCCTGCGGTCGCTCCACAGTGGTGAGCCTCACCTTCCAGCCCCCAGCTTTGGACCATGGTGCAGGCACACAGACAGCTAGGGCCCCTCAGTGAGCTGCTCTGTGCCAGGCCCTGAACCAGACTCTTCACACAGGTCGCCTCGCTCATCTTCCAGCAACACCATGTGCCGCCTGTGGACTCAGCATGATCACACACTGACCCAGGCCACGCTTGCAGCGACTGAGCAGCACTTAGCTCTTGAGTCACCAGGTCTGCCCAGAGCCAGTCCAGGCTCTTCCTACACTATGTCTTTAAAAGGACCCTTGGAGTTTTCCATTCCTTTATTCCTTCATCTCCTGTTTTTCTGAAGACATCACTGACATTGAAGCTTGTAAATTTTAAATGGAATTAAAAAAAAAAAAACCATAAGGCAGAAGCAAAAGGAGTGGAGGGACATTAATAAATGAGAGTCCAACACAGTTCTGGAAGACAGAAGGTTCACTAAGCGTGGAGAGAAGGAATGGGTGGGAGTGGGGGGGGTCTGCAGTGCCAAATGTATTGATAAGGATCCCTATCCCAGGGGAGGCGGGAGCAGCTCTTTTCACACACTCAGCAGGCCTGACAGGGGCTGCAAACAGGCAGGGTTTTAACACTTCACTCAAAATAGTAAAATCCAGTTTGGGTCTGACTTTGACAAGACATGCAAATGTTCCGTGATGTCCAAAGCAACCACTATGAAATCTGTACAACGAGATATACTGTTTTTTTTTTTAAATTTTTTAATGTTTAATTTTTATTTTTGAGAGAAAGAGAGACAGTGTGAGCATGGGAGGGTCAGAGAGAGAGGGAGACACAGAATCCGAAGCAGGCTCCAGGCTCTGAGCTGTCAGCACAGAGCCCGACGTGGGGCTAGAACTCATGAATTGTGAGATCATGACCTGAGCTGAAGTCAGACACTTAACCAACTGAGCCCCCCAGGCCCTCCAGTGAGATATACTCTTAAACATGATAAATAAGTCAAGATAGAATCCTAAACAGCATTTAAGTAACCCACAAGAAGACCACCCCCCCAAAAAAGGAGAAACAAAGGAACAAGAATCACATCAAACAAACATAAAGCAAATAATAAAATGGCAGATTTAAGCCCTAGCATATCAATAACTGTCCTAACATAAGTGATCTAATTGCACCGAGCAAGACAGAGACTGGCAGAATGGATTTAAACAACAATTCTATGCTGCTTACAAAAAGTCTCACTTCAACTTCAGTGACAGAGATAGGTTGCAGGTAAAATGATGGAAAAAAATACACAATGCATACATTAACTTTAAAATTTAGGTGTGGCTATATTAATACCTAATCAAGAAATTACTAGAAACAAAGAGGAACATTAGAAAATCATAAGAAGGATTCATTCAGGAGGAAGATATAATGACCCTATATGTGTACACACCAAACAACAAATCCTCCAAAACCATGAAGGAAAAACTGATGAAGCTCAAAGGAAAAGCACACAAATCCAAAATTATAGTTGAGGACTTCAACGTCTGTCTCAGAAACCCATAGACCTGCTACCCAGAAAATCAGCAAGGATATAGAAGATCAGAACTCCCCAGCCAACCAACAGAATTTATTGCCATGTATAGAACAATTCAGCCAACAATAGCAGAATGCAATTTTTTTATGTGTCCCTGGACTGCTTGCCAAGTAGGCCATATCCTAAATTATAAAATAAACCTCAATAAATTTCAAGGGATTAAAATCTTAGAGCATATTCCCTAACCACAATGGGATCAAATGAGAACTCAAAAACAAAGACAACAGGAAAATCTTTGAACACTTGAAGATTGGCCAACACACTTCTAAATAATCCATAGGTAAAAGAGGAAGCCTCTAAAAATTTTTTTAAATACACTGAACTGAAAGAAAATTAAAATTGATTTTAGATATATCAAAATATCTAAAAACATAGATTACAACATGTCTTAAACAGTACAAAGAGGGAAATGTATAGCACTAAACATGATTAGAAATGAAGAAAGTTTTCAAATCAACAATCTAAGTCCCCACCTTATGAACATAGAAAAAGAAGAGAAAAATAAACCTACAGTAAAAGCAGAAAGAAGGAAATAAAAATGATACAGGAGATGTCAGTACAGATCCCTCAGCCATTTAAAAGACATAAAGGAATCAACTTGACTTTCATAAATTTGAGACTTAGAACAAATCGACCAATTCCTCAAAAATTAGAAACTTCAAAAACTAAGTCAGCTTGTTAAGAAACAATCTGACTAGCCCTATAGCAATTAAAGACATTTTATTAATAATTTAAAAGTTCCAGAATAATAACTCTCCAGGGTGAGACAGTTTCCTTTGAGTGTTCTATCAAACATTTAAGAAAGAACACTGATTTGGCACAATCTTTTCCAAGAAACAGTAGAAGAGTGAATACTTTCTAACTCATTTTATGAGGCCTGTATTACCCAGTTACAAGCCAAAGACAAAAAACAAACACATTAATATCTCTTGTGAACTTACACCCCAAAATCCTCCACAAAGCATCAGCAAATCAAACCAAACAATGTGTAAAAATAATTAGACACCACAGCCAGATAAGATTTGTTCTAGATATTCAAAGCAAGTTTAACATTTGAAAATCCATCGAGGATATTCACCACATCAGCAGGCTGAAGAAGAAAAACCATATGACCATACAAATTGATGCAGAAAGAGCATTTAACAAAACCCAATACCTATCCATAATAAAAGCTCTCAGCAAGTTAGGAATAGAGGGATACTACCTGAAATTGATCAAAAGCATCTACATAACAAGCTATAATTAACATATTTAATGGTCCAATGGAACATTTTCCTCTAAGACTGGGAACAAAACGGAGATGCCTACTGTCAGCACTATATTCAAGACAGGACTAGAAATGTTGTGACTTCAACAACTCAGGAAAGAAAAGAAATACACATTGAATAGGAGGATATACAACTGTTTCTATTGCACATGACATGATTGTCTATGTAAAAAATTTCAAAGAGCCTAAAAAACAAATAAAAACAAACACACAAAAAAAACCCTCCCAAAACTAATTTAAAATTTTGGCAAGATTACAGGATACAGAATCAAGACAAAAACCAATCTTAAAACTCAACATTAAAAAAACAACATAATTGGGGCGCCTGGGTGGCTTAGTCGGTTGGGTGTTCGACTTTCGCTTAGGTCATGATCTCACGGTTCGTGGGTTCGAGCCCCGCATCGGGCTCTGTGCTGACTGTCGGCTCAGAGCCTGGAGCCTGTTTCAATCTGTGACTCCCTCTCTCTCTGACCCTCCCCTGCTCATGCTGTCTCTCTCTCTCCTAGAAATAAATAAAACATTTAAAAAAATGTTAAAAAAAATACATAATTAAAAGTGACCAAATACTTGGATAGAAGAGAAGGCATATGGATGGCAAATAAGTACATAAAAAGATACTCAACATCGTTAGTCATTAGGGAAAAGCAAGTTAAAACCATGCGGTTTTCATGTCTAAAATTTAAAAAAATCTGACATTATAGGGCACCTGAGTGGCTCAGTCAGTTAAGCATCTGGCTCTTGATTTCAGCTCAGGTTATGATCTCAGGGTTTGTGGCATGGAGCCCCACAACGGGCACCTTGCTGACAGTACAGAGCCTGTTTGGGATTCTCTCTCCCTCTCTCAAAAAAAAATAAAAATAAAAATAAAAAAGGCAAAGCTATAGGGGCAGGAAGTAGATCAAAAGTTTCATGGAGGGGGGGGTGCTGCAGACAAGAGGCAGAGCAAGGGAACTCTGGGTGATCAAAGTGTTCGATGTTCTGATGGTGGTGCTTTAAATCTCATAGAACTGTAACCACCCCAAAAGTGAGTTTGACTATAACTAAAACAGATCCTAATTAATTAATTGATAAATCATTTGCCTTCTGATGCCATGCAATGCAAAATCCACAGAAACACCTATGAAGGGGAAAAAAGTTAAATACACACCTATCATTTGATGTAATCATTTCATTCCTAGGTATTTTCCCAAGAGAGATGAAACTATAGGTCCACATAACTGGAACAATGCAATGTTTATCAAGAGCACACCTTACGCAGAGCGCTCTCAATTTTAAAATTGTGGTATATCCATACAATGGAACACTACTGGGCCAGAAAAAAAGAATGTACATACAACAACATGGAATGAATCTCAAAATAAGCATGCCTACTTAAAAAACAAAAAGACCAGAGAAACAGCATACATATGGTATGATTCCACTTATAAATGTCTATGAATTTCTTTTTTTAATTTTTTTAATGTTTTATTTATTTCTGAGAGAGAGACAGCATGAGCAGGGGAGGGTCAGAGAGAGAGGGAGACACAGAATCTGAAGCAGGCTCTAGGCTCTGAGATAGCTGACAGCACAGAGCCCAATGCAGGGCTCGAACCCACAAACCATGAGATCATGACTTGAGCCGAAGTTGGATGCTTAACTGACTGAGGCATCCAGGTCCCCCATATGTCTATGAACTTCTAAAAAATCTCTGATGATAGGGATGGGAAAGGGGGCAGAAGTGGATTACAGAAGGGCACAAGGACATTTTGGGGAACAATGGATATATGTTCATTTTCATGATTGTGGCAATAGTGTATATTTATATATGTGCTAACATTCATCAGATTAATTATGTGCCATTTATTGTATATCAATTTTATACCCCAATGAACTGTTTAAATTAAAAAACAAAAGAGAGGTAAATCTGTCCCAAATAGGAGTTGAAATATGAAATTTCATTTAAAACGTCAAGTCTGATAGGTAGAACAATGGCACCAAGTTGGTGTCAGAGAACCAGAGATTTAGGGTTGATATTGGAAAATTGGAGAATTGATTGGTGTCGGAAAAGACACCACACATTGGATGTCAGAAGCAGTGTCAGAAAGAACATCACAGTGGCAAAGGGAATTAAGGATGGAATTAGATTGCTAATGAACTGACTTTAAAATAGAAAGAGCATCCTGGGTTGTCTAGGTGGGTCCAACATAATCTCAATGGTCCTTGAATGGGGAAGATGGAGGCAGAAAAGGAGGTCAGAGTGATGCCAAGTCAAAAGAACCCCATTCACTACTGCCAGTGGTTGACATCGTGGGAGATGCCCACAAACCAAGGAAGCAGGCAGCCTCCGGAAGTTGGCAAAACCCAGACTCTCACCAGGGCCTCTAGAAGGAACACAGCCCATCTAGATGCCTTGACTTTAGCCCAGGGAGACCCATTTTGGATTTCTGACCTCCAGAACTGCAAAATTTATAATGTTGTAAGCCACTATGTTTGTAGTAACTTGTTATAGCAGCCACAGAACAATAATGCTGGAAGCAGAATTGCTGATTCTCATTTCATCTTATACATGATGGGAGTTTGCTATGCTGTGATTAGTGCTGTAATGGTCAGAAAGTGAAAACAACTGGTTGAAGTTAATGAAATGTTCAGGCTCGCATAACTGTGAAGGTCAAGTGGTGAACTAGGCTCCAGGAGAGACGGACTACCATTCTTTGTCATCATTGGAACTCATCTCTCTCTGTGGCTCCCTCTCTCACTGCTGTGGACCTCTGGATTGGTCCTCTCAGGCAAGATCTCGGTACACAGTGGTCCAGAGGAACACCAGCAGCATGAATATTCCATTTCCCTACTGGAGGTAATCCCAGAGAAGATTTTAGTAGTGAAAGGACGAGGGAGGGAGGATTCTTTTCTTCTAATTAACTTTTTAAATTCCAATGTAATTAACATGCACGGATATATTAGTTTCAGATGTACAATATAGTGATTCAACAATTCTATACATTACTCAGTGCTCATCATGACAAGGGTCCTCTTAATCCCCTTCACCTCTTTCACACATATCCCCACCCACCTCCCCTCTGGTAAACCATCAAATTTGTTCTCTATAGTTAAGAGTCTGTTTCTTGGTTTATCTCTCTGTTTTTTCTTTGTTTGTTTTGTTTGTTTGATTCCACAAATGAGTGAAATCATATGGTATTTGTCTTTCACTGATTGACGTATTTCACTTAACATTATACACTCTGGATTGTTAATGGCCTGCATCAGAAAACATGCCCAGGGTTCAAGCAGTTGACACCCATGGCTGGGGGGCGGGGAGGGCATGCACTTGATTGGCCAGTGGGAGTGTGTTCACACACCCCTGGGAAAGAAGGGAAGAGTTCTTCCCAAAAGAAAGACGGGTGGTAAGTATGGGAACAGCCCAAAACTGCCTACCATGGTCCATTACCCTAACTGAGGTTGACTAAGTACAGAATTAAGGAAAATTACAGAGTGTAAAGTTATAAGACTAATGGAAGAACTCAAAATAATTGTGGAAAAACTATGAAACCTTAGGATAATGAAAGGAGGAAAGAAAGGCATGTACAGGGAGCAATTTCTCATGTCTCATTGTAAGGGATCCATAAACTTTCTACAGATAACAAGTCAAGGACTCAGAGTACATATACATGCTATTGAGACTTACAGAGGTACCCACTAGAAGTACTAAAAATGGAAATGTTTAAAAGAAGTTTGCTCGAGAGTGAGGGTAGAGTCTGCTTTCCCTCATCATAAACCCTTCTGTCCTGTTTGATTTGTTCTTATTTGTCTGTATTATGCCAATGACCAGACACACTGTGATAGCAAAACATTTTTAAATATTTGGACAGACAGCATAAGCTTTGAAAAGGATTTGACTGATATTTAGTATGGTGACTCCATTTGGGATGAAACTTTAGGATCATAAGGAAAAATATATATAATTTGGAATGAACTTTATTAATATTTGAGTTATGCTTTTTAAGAAGGAAACTACTTCATTTCATATCTACTAGGGTGTTTGATCCATTTTAGGAGTTTGATCCATTTTATCACAGGTCAATAAAAAAATATGTTCCAAGCCTGAGGGAAATAAAAAAGCTTTACCTGCTTTAATTTTTAAAAACCAATCACAAATGGATGAGGAAACGGATTTCTTGTCATCCTTTTTCTCCAGGAGATAGGCGGATGCCTTTGTTCTCACAAGAAGACTTGCCCCTCCCCATTTATCTGATTCCCAGGCCATGTGGCTCATGCCTCCAGTGTCTGTCCAGAACACTGACCATAACTGTCCATTCCCCAGTCCCCACTGGCTCTCGCCCTAGGAGATGGCTGCAAGCCACCTGAGCAGCTGGCCAGGCTCCCATCTGCTTTTGCTTCTCTGGGGCCTGACCTGGGGCTCAGTCTCTTGGCCTAGACCCCCACCTCCACTTTCCCAGAATCTAGGTCTGGCATCCTCATACCTGACTTTCCTAATGACTGGCAGGTCACAGTTCCCTGAAGCCCCGAGGTCATTTAGGTCCCAGAGGTTATTCTGGGTTCTTTCTTCATCAACTCCAAGCTTCTAGATGGTCTTGAGTACCTGCAGTGACAAGGACACCATCCCTCCCCGGTGGTGGCTCCTTCTCCAAATAAGTCAACATCATTGCCAGATTTCCCCTCAACACAAACGTCAGCACTAGGACCCAGATGTGTGAGCCACTGAGACAGAACTTGGTGTGCCTTGCCTGCTGACTCCGAGGCAGCCAGACCACAGCCCTAGGATGCTCACGCACCATGACCTAGGCCTGTGGCTGACTTGCAACTCTTCTCTGGGTCCCTGACCACCCACATAGGGCTCCTGGACCAGACATTCAGAAAGGCACTCTCCACCCTCCTCCAGGGCCCCGTCATTTACTTAACATTCTTGCTGGACATCACACAGAGCCCTAGCTGATTCCACCCCTGTAATCTTTGATCACCATCCCAAAGGCAAGCCCCTGGTCCTTCACCATCTCCCCATCTCCCTTCCTCCTGCTCTGGGACTCCTCTCCATCAGGCTCTCCCCCCATGGCTGGCTCCAAGTCCTTGTCACTGTACCCATGGGAACCCCATTCCAGAGCAAACAAAACCTCTGTCATCAGCCCCTTTGCAGAACTCCCTCCCTCCTGGGGATCTCTGCGGATACATGCCCTTTGCCCTCAGGCCGGGTTCTCACTCTCCCACATCCAACTGGGTCAGGGATGGAGTGGGGTCTGGAGCCTTCCCCTCTTTCCTCTGTCCTTCTGGGGCATCATCTGCTCTACGAGGGCTGGGAGACGCAACCTTCCCGGAACAACCATCTCTCAATCCTCCCAGGTCAGCCCATGCTCTCCACCCGAGGTTGGACACTGCCCATGGGGACGGCCTCTCCCATGCTCTACCGGGAAACTCCCGGCGGTCCCCATTTTTGTCTTGGCGGCAGCTTGGAAGACCCTTCCCCCATGGGAAACCTCAATCAAAAGTGGGTTTCTTATCTGCGTTATTTGGCGTCATGGAGGGAAGTGGAATTCATCCCAGATGGTTCAAATCCTGAGACTTTAATGACAATACTCCCTAAAATAAGGTGGGCAGGGCGTGGAGAAAAACTAAGGGATGTAGAGAACATGGAAGCAGCAATCAGAGGGTGGTGTGACCACCCATGGGGCTAAAGAGACAAAGAGGCCACAGTGCCACCAACCAGGAAAGCTGGCGATTCGAAGGGAGCTCCTGGCTGGAGTGTGGTGTTGGAGAGATGCAGCCCCGGCCCCTCTCTCTTTCTATCCTTTTGCCCTCCCACCAGAGCCTCCCTTGGGCCGAGTCTAACCTATGCCCAGCAAGAAAGCCCTGGCTAGGCAGCCTGAGGAGGTGTGGTTCGCAGGCCAAATAGACCAGCAGGAGGTGCTGAGTGGGCAGCTGGGCGCAAAAGGAGAAGAGCAGAAACCAGGACCATCAAAACGGTTCTTGGAGTCCAGTCCCCTTGTTTTACAAATGGGGGAACTGAGGCTGGGAAAGATTGGTTGTGCAGAGTCCTCGTTGCACAGAGTTTACGGGCAGGCTGAGCCCAGACCTTGGGTCATCGTGTCCCCTGTCGCCTGTCACATGACAAAGTCCATGACTCCAGCGCTCCTTCTATGTAGTCTTTTGAAGTGTTTATGCACTAAAAATAATTTTTAAACCATTTTAACCGGGTACATTGCTTTGAATCCCTTCCCCAACAGGAAATATGCTGGCTGGCTGGTGGGACGCTTGGCAGCTGGCCTTGAACTCCCTTGACCTCCCCACGCCCAGGCTGAGGTTTTCCATCCACCACTGTTGCCCGAGCCCAAGCTGAACCATGGAGGCTGCGATTCAACAATAAGAGCCCTTCTAGTTATTGTTCTGTAGCCAGCAGCTGGATTAATATTCGGAGAGGATTGGAGGAGAAATCTAATTGAATTCGCAACATAATAAATTGAAGCAAACTCATTCGATTTATGGCAGTGTCTTCTGGCATCTTTTAATTCTGGGTCACATTCATTTGGAGCCAATCAAATTAGGGTGCTCATTAGCGGCTGAGGTGGTCAAGGCTGGAGCCACGCTCCCTGCTCCCAGCGGTAATGAGATCTGTACAGCAGAAAAATAAAAGAGTCAGTTAGGGGGTGGGAGGATGGGAGGTCACGAGGGCACAGTGGTCACTGACTGATTGTCAGGAAAATTGACTTGGAGAGGGGGTGAGCGTGGACTCTAGATGTATCTACTTGCTTACAAGATGACCTTGGCCTTCACCTGACGCAGCTTTGCCTCCGCCTTAGGATAAGAGCATCAGCACCTACCTCTGAATCCCGAGTATGAAATGAGATCAAGATGTAATAAACATCTCCTCCTCCAGTTCCTCAGACTCTGACCTCTGGTCTCTCCTCCCAAGGTGCCCAGAGGAGCACCATCCACAGGCTACCTTGGTGCCTGATTCTTGCACACAGGCCTCTGACTTAAGTGACCACCCACCTCTCAAGAGGAGCTCTGTCAAAGATTTTGTGACCATCCTTAATCTTCCACATTACTTAAAGCAACCTCATTGGCTTGCCTGACTGAGAAGTCCACAACCAGGATTTTGAGGTACAGTTGGGCCCAGGAATTCAAGCAAGGTCCTCAGAATTTCATTCTCCACTTCTAGACCCTGCAGGCCTCTGCATGGCTTCAGTTTCAGACACACTATCTCCGTGAGCCAGCAAGATGGTGAGAAGAAGCCCCAAGCACATAGCCCTCAGGGTGCATTTTTTTTTTTTGTATTCTTTTTTTTTTTTTATTTTTTACAAATAGTTTATTGTCAAATTAGTTTCCACATAACACCCAGTGCTCATCCCCACAAGTGCCCTCCTCCATGCCCACCCCTCCTCCCCCCCACATCCACCAGTCCTCAGTTTTTGTCAGCATTCAAGAGTCTCTCATGGTTTGCCTCTCCCCCTTTCCCCCACCATTTCTGCCCTTCTTCTCCCCCTCAGGGTGCATTTAGAAGGAGAGAGAACTCTTCTTTCCCAGAATTCATTCTCAGTTCCTAAAGATGCCTCTGGTTGGCCCTGCTGTGTTACATGCCATACACGTGTTACATGAGAATAAGCATGTCTGATGTTATGAGGCACTGATGGGCCATCTGACTCCATGTGTGTGTGTGTGTGTGTGTGTGTACATAGAACCGCAATAAAAAATAAAATACGTGTGGCAAGGGATATAGGGATATGTCACACAATCCTCAGGCACCTGGCAGAATTCAGCAGCTAGTTGAGGTCTTATCTTCAGAGCCCCAGTTGACAGGCAAGGTAGCCCATCCTTGGCCTGACAGCCCTGAAATCCCTCTCTTGTGAAAAAGCAAAGGAAGTTCAGGGCACAAAGAGATCATGAATATTCATAAGCTGATGTCAATGGCCCCTCACTGAAGACTTTGTTCCTCTGCACACCACCAGACCCTGAAGCGTGTAAAATCCATGAATCTACAGTAAGGGCATATCCATGGCCTGAGGTGCCAAGTTCTGCATCCACCAGTGCCTCTCTGGGGACAGTCGCTGAAACACCAAGGAGGGGCAAGGTGTGGAGACTCTGCAAAGATGGTTATAGCTGTGCCGGGAAATTCAAGGAGCCACAGAGGGTGCAACAGAGGGCTTGAGGCAGTCTTGGGTGTCCCAGAGGGAGTGACATGAAAGCTACCCATTCCAGGTTAGTTGGGGGTGGGGAGGGCTCCAGGGATGAAAAACATTCCACACAGAGGGAACCGTATATCTGGAGGAAGAATGGAGCAGGGAGTGTTTAAGGAAGAAAGAGACCCATGTGGAGCTGGAATGGGGGCGGGGGAGAGACAGAAACCCAGGGAAGAAGAGATGGAGAAAGAGGGTCCCAAGCTATCAAGAGATCTGGTGGGACCTTCCAGCCCAGTCTCTTCAGGGCTCAGATGAGAAAGATTCCCGAGGCTACCATGGGGTTGGGAACGAGCTTTGATGTATGAGGTTCCCATGGAGAAACCTACAGCAGGGTTCCCCTACAGCAGGGGTTTGGGGACCGGCACTGTCCCCCACAGAAGGTCTGAAGCCCTGGCCAGTATTGAAAGCCCTAGACTGACAGTTACAAAGTGGCCTGGCATACTGCCTCAGGGTAAGCAAGAACACCCCCATTTACACAGCAGACAAATCCAGATGCTGAGGCTGGTTACACAGCAGAGCAGGGCCTTCAGTCCATGTCCAAAGCCCTATCTCTCCACTATACCAAGCTGCATCCCACAGCCCATTTTGTGGTTCAATTCAAGAACAGACAGCAAGGCTGCGGGATCTGCCTTCCAACTCAGGCAGCCGACTCGCTAGAGAGTGAAGGAGAGAAATCTACTGCCATTCTCCCCACTCATAGCCCCACCGTGACACCCCAGGAGCTGCATCACGGTGGCGTCATCGGCCTCAGTGACCAGACTCGGAGGGAACACGAGAGAGCTGAGACGGCCCATTCCTGCTCCTCCTTCTCTTTCTACCCTGTGAATAGCCCTGGCCTTCCACTAAGGGTCTGGCAGGGCCCAAAAAGGGACAGTCCCCTTCTTTCCTTTCTGATACAGTCTTGGGTTTCTTCTTGGTGGCTTTTGATCCCCCAGTCTCCACACAAACACTTTGAAGCAGAAAGCATGTTGTTCTACCGCGCCTACATTGGCCTCACATGAACTGCATGCTGGTCATCATACGTGTGAGGAAATCATGCTCAAAAGTCCCAGCTTGCTCTGCTCCTCCACGAGGGGCAAGATCAGACAAGATGTTTCGGGGAAGCAAGGTGGTGTGAGGGGCTCCATATGGTGTCCTCTCGGCTACTCTCCAAATGACCTTGGAGCTTCAGGCAAGCCTCTCCATCCTCCTAGGTCTCAATTTCCTCATCTGTAATGGGAGAGTCTTAACCTAGCCAGATCTCAGCCCTAACTCTCTGAGCTCAAGCAATTTTTGATCTCAAGTCCAGAGCCCTTGGAACCCTTAAATGACACAAAGCAAACTCACTGAGTAGTTTATCTGGGTACCGGGGGTGCCCTGAAAATTTACTTGTCATCTCTTTATATCAGAACATGCAAAATGGCTGGATATTTAAGCAGGAAGAACAATAGAATGCATGTCATAGGTGAGGGAGCTGTGGCCCAGGACAGGACAGTCAGCTGCCCCGAGTCAACAGCTGCCTTGTGCCCCACTCCAGGCTGTCTCTGTTCTGCCCCTTTGCTTCTTACCTCCGTATTCTTAGTAGCATCTTAGCGACAGAGAGCCCAGCCAGCAGAGCCAGGCTCCTGCAAACCTGATGTTGTCTTTCCGGAGGTAACAGACAATCCAGGCAGACCCTGACACTTCCGAGTGAGGCAGTAGAAAGTCCATAGCAACAGCAGGACCAGTTTGCTCTGGGAGATAGTACTGCTAGAGGCCAACTGAAGTGTGCTCCAGACTTCTGTCAAAACTCATTTATTTCTGATCTCTTAACCAGTCCTGGATGTTAGGAGATAAGATGGGATATAAGCAGGAGTTTTGGTGGCTAGATCAGCCAGTGTCTTATGGGAGATAAGTGAGCCTGCCACCAAACGTCACCAGACAGAGCACCTATCCCCTCAAGACCAAGGGGTCTGCTCCAAAACCTTGTGCTTCTCACAGGTGCTATTAGAGGAGATGAATAAGCACAGCCTCGCTAGAAAGTAGTTTTGCAGACATATCAAAACCATAGCCTGTTTGCCCTTCATTTTGCTTTTAGGTAGCTCTCTTAAGGGAATTATTAGAACCAGGCTTTCCTGATAGAAGAGCAGAACCCGACAGACCCTAAGAAGCTTCATGAACAGTCTTTTTCAGCCAGGCATGAATCTGATTATAAATGCAATGGCTGCTTATTGTAGAAAACTTGGAAAATGTGGAAAATATAAAGAGAACAAACAAAAAGATCACTACAATGTCATAATCACTGTAGTCTTTCTCTCCAGGATAATGGTTTGTTTTTTTTCTATGAATGTGTATGCACACTTGACAAACAGTGGGGAGTATACTGTATGTATGGTTCAACACCCTGATATTAAAATATTTCACATACCAGGGTATCTGGGTGGCTCAGTCAGTTAAGCGTCTGACTTGATCTCAGCTCAGGTCATGATGTTGTGGTTAGTGAGATGGAGCCCCACGTCAGGCTCTGCGCTGTCAGTGCCGGGCGTGTTTGGGATTCTCTCTCTGCCCCTCCCCCCACTCATTCTCTCTCCCTCCCTGTCTCCCTCTCTTTCTCTCTCTCTGTCTCTGAAAATAAATAAATAAACAAAACATTTAACAGATTACGAGCATCCTTGACCCTAATAAAAAGTCTTCACTAGGAACTTGTAGCCCATCATACCATGTTATTTAGCCTTTTATGATTGTTGGACATTTGTTTGTTCCCCTTATATGACACAATACACAAAAAGGCCTTTTTGTCCACGAATCTTACCATCAAATATAGGTTTCCCTTATGAGCTCTGAGTTCCTCCAGGCTGCCTTATGCAACTTTGCCATCCTGCCTTCCCTGGCCCCAGGGCCTGGCACGTGGCTGGGCATTTGATGATGTTGACTGAATGACCCTCATTCATTGATACTCACACATGGTCCATTCCTTCCCACTGGTAAGTGAGAGAGCACACACATCTGGCACACACACGCACTAAAGAACGTGCTAGCTTCAAGGAAGCTGACCATGACCATGGAACTGCTCAAAGCAACATGAGGGGAGACTGATAACAACACGAGGGGGTCTATTTTTTTAATTGACTTATTACATTAGTTTCAGGTGTACAATATAGTGGATTCAATGAGTTGTATACATTACGGAATGCTCACCGTAAGAAAGTATAGTTACCACCTGTCACCAAAGTTATTACAATTATTGACTATATTCTCTGTGCTGTACTTTTATCCCCATGACTTATTTATTTTATCACTAGAATTTTGCACCCCTCAGTCCCCTTAACCTATTTCACTTCTTCCCCAACCTCCTTCCCTTCAGCAACCACTGGTTTATTTATGACATTGTTCCTCTCTTTTGTTGTTGCTATTATTGTTTGTCAGTCCATTTGGCTTG
The DNA here is from genome assembly GCA_017311185.1 of Proteles cristata cristata. NCBI lineage: Eukaryota > Metazoa > Chordata > Mammalia > Carnivora > Hyaenidae > Proteles > Proteles cristata. The sequence goes on along the minus strand of JAESUZ010004359.1, from coordinate 317,698 downwards.
GGTTTTATATTCCACATACAAGTGAGATCATGTATTTGTCTTTCTCTGTCTTATTTCATTTAGCATAATATGCTCTAGGTCCATTAAAAAATTAAATGAATTAAATATATTAAAAAATAAAATAAGAGAAGAAGCACCATAACCTCAATTAACTGTACGGGAAAAGAGGTTGCCAGCCCAGCTCTTCCTGGTCTCCTCTCCAAGGCCTAGCTCACCTCTGAGCTTCAAAGCTCACTTGTCTGTTTGTGGTGGACAATATCATACCACTCTTTCATGGGGCATTGACTCAAGGCCAGGCAGTATGTTGGGTACCCACAAGATAAAGGCTTAGTCAGTTTGCTTGAGGAGGCTACGCCAAGTGAAAAGACAAAGAAACATTCTTTCTTCCATCCAGTTCTAAGACTCTCTAAGCGGCCAACTAAGACATCACAAAGTATTCTGGGCATACAGACATGAGACAAGGGAGAGGGGAAAGTTTTCAAAGAAGGAAAACTTAGTATGCAGGGATTCAACACGCATCAATCTGGGCAAAGTGTGACATGTTTTTGCCCAGAGATGAAGAAGAGAAAATAAGCAATGTGGTGGACTGCAGCAGAGGATGGGTGGAGGTTAGAACAGAAAATGAGAAGGCCAGCTACAGGTGGACCACAAATGGCCCAAGGGTCACGTAAAAGCATTAGGACTCCATCCTATAGATGGTGGGAACTACCAAATGATAAAGTCAAGGTCAGACTCCAAGGACTAGAGTAAGATTAATCTGCCAGATAGCAAGACCGGACATGGAGATACCCTGGCAGGAGAGGGGAGGGGGGGTTTTTACAATAGTCCAAAGGAACAGAAGTGAATCCGATGCTGGGGTTTAGGCAATCAGATGGTTGGTGTTAGGAGTAACCATGAGGGAAAATCCAGCAAGAATACAAGAGAAGGGTTTGTTTGCTTTGGATGTGCACTTCAGATGTGTGTGGGATGTCAAGCAGCAAGTAGGTGAAGTCTGGGGAGGTGTAATCTGGGAACTGTCATCTTTGAAGGAGCAGCTGAAGCCAAAGGAACACCATGCAATTGCTCATGGGAAGCATATTGGGTGGGACACGACAGCCAAGGCAGAACCAGAAAAAAGCCTGACATTTGAGGGACAGAGGAACCTGAGAAGGAACAACCAGAGTTAAGAGAACGGGGTGGAGTCCTGTCATGGAAGCAAACAGTAGAGGGGATTTCAGAGATGCGAGACCAAGAATGAAATGCTACAAAGATCGAGGAGGGGGAGAACCCAAACGTGGAGCGATTAGCATGCCATCTGGGATTTTATGGTTAGCAACTTCAGCATCCGTGGATATAAAACATCCATCAGTTGAAAAGCAAGGAGGTGAGGAAGTGGTGGTCACGAGTGTAGAATACTCTCAGAAGAACTTGGCTTTGGAGGAAAGATCCAAAACGGGTTGGCAAAGTGTTGGGAAGAATTGTTCCAATGGGGTGCTTCACAGGATTTGTAGGTCAGGATGACAGAGCTTATAGAGAAGGAGTATAAGGATGGCTTAGATGGTTAGCTGGAAGACTAGAGACCTCTGATATCATTAATTCTGGAATAAGCTTTCCCAAAAAGAGTAATCCTCACATGCTTTGGATCTGTCACCCTCCTCCAGGCTCCGATACTTTGACACTCGCCAGTGCCAGGCTTCGGGCCAATTCAGGCCAGGCAGTGGGGAGAGGAGGAGGCGTGGGGCCCCATGGAGAAGCCGCCTGGCCAGACTCAAGCGCTGACATTCTGAGTCCCCGGAGTGTCACAGAATGGGATGCTGGACACAGGCCCGCGTGCTGGGGCCTGGCAGGACAAGTTGGCAGTAGTGTGACGTGAGAGTCTCCGACCCCTCTCATCCCACATTTTTTCTCAACACTTTGGACATTTATGGCTCGCTATCTAACACCATGTGTCCGTCAGCGCTCAGTAATAATTCAGATTGATGATGCTGTCGTCTGGCTTTTAATGGCCAACTGCACAGCTCTGACATGGCTAACGCTAACTTAAATGAAGAAATTAACTAACTGAGCCATGGAAATGAGCTCTGGCCTGTGGATACTAGGCCAAAAAAAAAGAAAAAAATGAAGACAGTCCTCATGAAAATGAGACCATGAATTTAGCAAGATTCAGGCAACTCCCACCATGTACTGGGAATTCTATTCATTGGTCCTGATGCTGGCCCCGGCGAGGGCTCCTGCCTCATTCCACGGAGAGGTCGGAGGGCTACAGAATTATTCCATTTCCCACAAGATGGAGAAATCATGGACTCTTCTAAAGGAGCACAGAATCCTGAAAATATTCTAGTCCAAGACCCCCATTTGACTGATACAGAAACTGAGACTCAGTGTTAGCAACTTCCAGACCTTTCTCAGTGAGTTGGTGACACAGAATCTACAATGAGAAGATGACTCTCATGATGTGAGAAGGCTTCTATGACCTCTAGTCACCCCTGCTGGACAGCAAATCATACCCTGTGTGGATTGGAACTAGACACAGAGCCCTCATAACTTCTGGACGAGAGGCAGGCCTGAGGGGTGTGTTCTGGGAGAGGATCTGGGAAGCGGGGAGAAGGGCTGAGGAGGAGGTCGGTGTCACAGCAGCACCTGCCCCCATCCTCAAGATGTCCTGCATGCAGCATCCCCCTCCCCCGTGCCTGCATTCATCAGGACTCGGTGCTTGTGAGTGAGAGTGGCCTCCCTCTAGCAAGCTGAACCAAAGAGCTATGGAAATGGCCTCAGGGCCCAAACTCCTTATGCAAACAAGGGAAAATTACCTGGCGGCCCACACACAGCCTGCCAGAGCCGGGTTCAGTGGGGGGAAACCCACAGAGATAAGCTCAGGAACAAATGTGTTGACCCATTCCAAGGCAGTGCATAGGGATCTAGCTGGTCGATGTCAAGACTCCAGGAAAGGGACCCCAGACCTAACGCTTTCATGATTAGGGAAGCACCAGCCCCTCTGCTGGTGGGATCAGGGCTTGGGATGTGATCAGAGTGTGGTGTAGCAGGAGTCTGGTCATCTGCTCTGCTCTTAGAGCTCAGTGTTAAGAGTTGGAGAGCAGTGACCCCATTCTGACATGAGGGAGGGTGGAGTTCCAGCTGAGGACACAGCAGTGTTCCACCAAGACTGGCCTTTTTCAGGATTCTGCTGGGGCTAGCCTCCTTGGAGCTTTGAGAGAAACTGGCCCCTGTGTGAGGCCAGCCTACAGAGAAAAGCAAAACCAGAAATAAGCTGAGTATGTTAGTTATCACTCCTGACTCTTCTCACTGCAGTCAAAAGTGGCTTTCCTAACCTTCAACCTAAGCATGGGACCCCCAGCTAAGACACTTAAGTGTCATCTCCTCACCAGCCTGATAGACTCAAACAATTCAGCCTGGGATGCAAGCCTGCGGCACTGGGTCTCACCTCTCCATCCAGCCTTGCCCTCAGTACCCCCATCCCTAAATGCCTCGGATCTGCAACTCACTGTTGCTGATTGCTCACTACAATGTCAGCCATTTCCCATCCTGCCCACGCTCTGAACTTAAAGGCACATCCTCCCAAATGCCCTCGAGGAGAATGACAGGCTCATCCCTTGTGCCCTAACTCTATGAATGCATTCATCATTGCACATGGTACTTGTTTTTCTACTTGCCTGTCTGAAGGTGTCTCAATCGTGCTGTCTGCAAAGAAGGTGCCAATTAATAGAGATGAAATGCACCGGCTGCATATGCTTCTCCCCAACGTTCAGCCTCCAGGCCTCTCTGCCCTGGCCACAGCCATAGACCCCAGATTTCATAGATGGTGAAACACTCCCCATCTTATATAAACTATGCACTATTTAATTGCGGTGGGGGGTGGGGGGATGCAGGCCATTAGCTCAGTATTTCTTCCTCCAGGATGTGACTGACACCCTGCCACCAGCTGGCAGCACAGTCTGACAGTACCCAGGAACCTGGAGAAAAGACCAGTGCTCACACCTGCCCAGGTAATGTACAAGTCTCCCACTTGTCCCAGCTCTGCGTTGAAGAAGTGAGTCTGTGGAAAAAAAAAAAAAGGTAGAAAAAGGGGGTCTCTATTTGGGAAGTCTTTTGTAGCTTCTCCACCCTGCACCTTGAAGTCATAATACCCAAAAGGGGCTACAAGTGACATTTGCAAGGTGGCAATAGGCTGGGCCATTGCAAAGCACACTATCTGGTGAGGGAGATAGGCTATCACAGGGTGTTCGCCCGTGAGTTGAGGCTCTTTGTTCCGAATGCGTGCCCTACTTTCAGTATGGTTTCCTTGGCAGTCAAGAGAAAGACTAATCAAATGCCCATTAACAGCTTCATGAATGAAAGGAAATATATTTTAAGAGAGCTTTGTGCTGACACACAATTGCACTGATAAACTTTTCAAAGTCTGACGGGAATCTATTTCAAATAAATGGTGACATTTAAACAACTAGAAACCTCAAGGGCCATGATTACATAGCCACATTCATAAGAACCCCCCTGCTCTGTGGTTCATTGGCAAGTTCACCCTGCAGATGCCTTCTCAGCTGCCCAGGGCAGGAAGTACTTGGTTGCTGCTCAATAAAGAAAGCATCCTAATATGCTCTGCAAATGCCTTCCAGTGTCTTCTCAGGATCCAGGGGCTCCAGTCTGGTCCATGTCTGTGTATTTGCAGCAATCTTGTAAAAAATGTATTAGAACCTTGAAGAGTTACTCTGGGGAGAAGCCCCATGCCAGACAAGGCCAAACCAAGAGCTTTGTCACCAAAAGATGTCTGTCCCAAGTCAGCATGACCCAGTTAAAGAGAGGTGACAGCTATGCTTATTCTTCTCAACAAGCTGTAGAAGTCAAAGGTTTCTTTGAGAAATCTTCCAGATCTCAGCATTTTTTCAGGCATTATTGCATCCCTGCAAAGCACTAAGTCACAGCAACAATTCCCAACTTCCAGTTAAGAAGTCTGACTTTGAAGCTGTCCTTGATTCTCTAAAGGGAGACCTTAGAAAAACTTACCTGGTGAGGACAACTTGCCTGATGTCATCTCTGGGCTCAGTTTTGGAAAAATAGCTCCTGCATCTGACTTACTCTGCCTTGTCCACCAGGGCCTCCTTGCTGGGCACTCCCTTACCCCATGTCCCAGGACCCCAACCAGATTCAGTTCCAGGTAACCAGAATTCCTTTGACCCATGCCCAGCTCCAAACCAGCCCCACACCCCAATCTCATGCCCATCTGCATGGCTTTGTCAGGCCTTGACCCAGGCTTTCCCTAGAGCTCCAGACTCAAGTATCTGACCATCCATAGGCATGCCCAAGTGTGCCTCAAACAATATGTCCAAAGATAAACTACCCCATCCCCTAAATTCTGCTCCATCTCACTAAACACACCAATTTACACCTACTTGCCCAAGTGTGGAACCTGGGAATCTTCCTTCTCTCTGCCACACCCAAGTCATCCTGTCCATTCAACACCTAAGAATCTTTCCACTCCATCTCTCCTCTCTAAGCCCACTTCTGCTTTTTTGTTTTGCCCTCCAGGTATCGCTTTTTTAGGAGGCCATCTCTATCTTTTGCTGTAGTCATCCTTTTACATCCATGTGATTCAAGTGGGGCTGGCCCCACTACCCTGATCCAGGGATGGTCAAGGGATCCAGGCCTGGCTAAAGAAAGTGTGCAGGAACTTGACCATGGCCATTTATTCAGGACTGAGCCATTGGAATCCTCCCCAGAGCTCTGACTGGGTATGGGGGAAGCTATGCTCCTTCTCCCTAGGCTCGTGAAGATAAATGGTAGGAGTTATGGAGCCTCTTACTCCATAGAGTAGAGGCTGCAGGGTAGACAGTGTAGGGCCAGGAAGAAACCAGTAGAATTAAGGGATCAGCGACATAAGTGGAGACAAAGGGACATGGAAAGGAAAGCCGTGATGTAATTGTTTGAACCCTGAATCCAGCCTAAAACCAAAGAAGTTCTTTTGGAAGAACTCCACCCCATTACATGGGTCCATAAATCCCTATTTCAGCATAACCAGTTTGAGCTGGGGTCTGTCTCCAGCAATTGAACATGAGGCTGACACAAACCTCACATGGATGGATTTCTCTGCCTTCAGTCTTACCCTCTTGTATTAGTCTGCGAGGGTTGCCATAGCAATGTATCAGAAACTGGTGTCTGAAATAACAGAAATGTGTTGTCTCAATATTCTAGAGGCTGAGAGTCCAAAATCAAGGTGTCAGTGGTTCCTTTGAAGGCTGTGAGGATTAATATGTCCATGCCTCTGATGGTTTACTTGCAATCTTTGACCTCCCTTGGCTTGTAGAAGCATCTCCCAGGCTTCTGCCTTCATCCTCATTCTTCCTGCATTCTTCCTGTGTGTGTGTCTCTGTATCCAAATTTCCTCCTTTTATAAGGACACCATAATCAAATCATATTGGATTAGGGGGTCTATCCTAATCCAGCATGGCCTCATTGTAACTAATATCTGCAATACACCCACTTCCAAATAATGTCACAGTCTTATGTGCTGGGGGTTAAAACTTCAACATATGAATTGGGGAGTGGGAGATACAATTCAACTGATAACACTAGACATCCCACCTCTAGCTCTGCCCTGCATCAGAACTGCTTATGCCCACCTGCAGATCCTCTGTCTCCACCTGCCGCTTGGTCCAGTGGCCACTGCAACATCCAGCTCTGCAAGGCTCTTATCGACTTCCTGCATGTGCAACCCGATGCCACATCACCTTATACCCTCACAACACATCTTCCCACCTCTCCCCGAAGCTGTTCTGTTCACATGAAAGTGTGTTCGGTGTCTACAAATGCACAACTCCATGGGGTACACCTTTGACAAATGAAACACAGGGATCGATTATTAAATTCTTACTTCTTTCTCTTTCCAGACAGATTGTCCTGAGAGTTACACAACAGATTGAGTATTTAGTTGCTGCCTTTCAAAAAAATCACTAATTCAATAACACATTTTGTATTGGCTTTCTCTCCTTTCCTGTCTCATTCCCTGTGTCCCGCACTTTGTTCCCCGGGATTACCTTCTCCAATAAAGGAAAAGCCTATAAGCTGCTGCCTCTGCTTCTACTTCAGCATGACCCAGAACAATTCAGCCTCACTGATCTCTCTAACTGTAACCTGACCAGGCCATTCCCCTACTTAAAGTCCTTTGTGGTCTCTTTCCATCACACATACAGTTCAAACTCTTTAACTAAAAGCTGGAAGGCAGCTCGGAGGTCATCTGGTCAACCTTCTTCCCTGCTGTAACAGTCCTAATCATGAACTTTGAAATCTAAAATGAGGTTTCAAATCTGGCTTTTTTTGTAAACTTGGATGAAGTTTTTTACCCTTATACCCGTTTCTTCATCTACCCAATCGCAGGTTTGAGCAGAAGCAGTGCCTGTAGAGTGTCTAGCATAGCATTTGGGACTCTAAATGCATAGCAACCAGTGTCATTACAGGTGGAGAATCAAAAACCAAGGTGCAGAGGGGGCCTATCAGAGTCACATAATCAGCTAGCTCACTTGGGACCCAAATCTTACAAAATCCTGCACTCCACCATTAAAAGGTAGAATATATAACATATCATAAATATATAATATATGATGTTCCTGTCTTCATGGGGTTTACATCCTAAGGGGAAAGTGAGGCATTCAACAATGGAGCAATAGACGTGTATAAGCATGTCATAGGATGCTAAGTCCTGTGGCATAAAGTAGGAATGCAGAGTGAGAAGGTGGTATTTTCATATAGCAGCAAGAGTAGGAAGTACAAAGGACTGAGGTAGGAGCAATTTTAGAGTGTTCAGGATCAGCGGAGAGGCCAGCACTGCTGAAGGGAGTGGGAGAGGGGAAGAGCTATAACAAGCGAGGTCAGAGACAAGCAGATGGCCAGTTTAGGCAGGCCGTGGACTGTGAATTTGACTCGGAGAGTGAGAGAAAGCCAGGGAACGGTTTTGACTTAGGCTTCAAAGCATTGCTCTGCCTAAGCGAGAGCAGACAGAAGGCCACCACAGTCCTCATGGTAGAGGTGGTGATGGCTTGCACCAGGTGGCAGAGCCAGCAGAGGTGAGAAGTGATTATTCTGAGTCCATTTTGAAGGCAGAGCTTACAGAACTCACTGGTGGATTGGATGGGCTGTGAATAGAAGGTTGATCCCAGGACAGTGACCCAAGCAAATAAAATGAGAGAGCTGCCATTTAATGAAAGGGAAGGAGGGAGGGGACTGAGGGAGAAGAGGCAAGGCAGTAAATCAGAAGTCTGCTTTTGAACGTGTCACGTTTGGTCTGGTAAACACAAGGCAGTAGCTGCATATACAAGTCCAAGAGCAGAGAGAAGTCCAGACTGGAGATTCACATTTAGGAGCATTAGACATGTAAACATTCACTGGTGTTGAAAGCCAGAACACTGGGTGAGCCTGACCAGGGAATCAAAGGTGGGCCTCCATGTCTCCTGGGGGACGCACCAATACTCTGAGGGCAGGAAGATCAGAGCCCAGGAAGGAGCCTGAGAAGGAGTGCCCAGCGAGGCAGGGCAGAACCATTAGTGCAGTGTCCTGAAAAAGCCACACATAGAAAGAGACTCAAGGAGAAGGGATTGACCAATTGCCAAATGCTATTAATTGGTCACAAAAGACAAAACTGAGAACTGACCACGGGATCTGGCACATGGGGGTCACTGGTGACCTTGGTAAGAGCTATTTGGATGTATATGTGAGTATAAAAGAGCATGGAAGGAGAAGAAGCATGGAAGGAGAAGAAGCAGAGACCTCATGATTAGACAAGTCTTTGGAGGATTCCTATGTAAAGGAGAGCCCAGAAAATGCAGGATGCTGGAGTCATGTTCAGGAGGTGAGCGGGGATCAGGTGAACAATGGAGATCTGCTCATTAATAGTAACCTGTCAACAGTGGCTGGGGTACAGAAAAAGCAGGCACTAGTCACAGAGCACAAACCATTCCAGACTCTTTGAAAATCAGATTAGCAGTACACATCATGAGCCTTGAAAAATGTCCATGCCCTTTGGCCCACTAATTCCACTTCTGGAAATCTCTCTTAAGGAAATAATTCCAAATACAGAAAAAGTTCTCTGCATAGAAGTTCATCATAGAACTATAACCAATAGGTCTGAAAACATCTAAATATGCCACAACAGATAACAATTAAGGATGCAGGATGGACCTAATCATTGGACTACAAACTACATAAGAGTAAGGACAATGTCTATTATATTTACCACTGTATCTCCAGCACCTACCATGTGTGTGACATATCTGTTGAATGAATGAATAAAACTTCTTAAACTTAACAGAAGTCTATGCGGGAAGGGAACGGGAAAAAATAGTTACAAACAGAGAGGGAGGGAGGCAAACCGTAAGAGACTCTTAAATACAGAGAACAAACTAAGGGTGGATGAGGGGGTGGGGGAGAGGGGAAAATAGGTGATGCGCATTGAGGAGGGCATTGTTTGGGTGAGCACTGGGTTTCTTTGTAAGCCAATTTGACAATAAATTATATTTTAAAAACTTCTTATAATGTTAAACATAAAAAGATTATTAAAATATTTTTATGTATAAATACACATAGGCTTACAGTATGATATCCACCATGTTTTTAAAAAAAACTAACACGGGGCGCCTGGGTGGCTTAGTCAGTTAAGCGTCCGACTTTCGCTTAGGTCATGATCTCGCGGTTCGTGGGTTCGAGCCCCGCTTCGGGCTCTGTGCTGACTGCAGCTCAGAGCCTGGATCCTGTTTCAGTCTGTGACTCCCTCTCTCTCTGACCCTCCCCTGCTCACACTGTCTCTCTCTCTCTCTCTCTCTCTCTCTCTCTCTCCTAGAAATAAATTAAAAAAAATTTTTTAATAAATATTAAAAAAAATTAAAAAACTAACACACTGTACATGAAAACTGAAGAAATGACTCCCCGAAATGTAAGCAATGAGTATCTTCAGGTGGCATCACGTGATCTCCTTTTTCATTTTGTTGTATATTTTGCACGTTCTCAGGAATTTATATGATTCGCTCTTTTATGATGGGAAAAAATAAGCCAATGTCATTTCTGGGAAAAGGAAGTGCTAGAGTGAGGCAGGATCTATGTTCCCACCACCAGGGTTCAATAATCTTTTGCACCCTCTAAGGGTCCCCTGGTGGTCTTCATGAGTATGAGTCTCCAATTCCAGCCCTAATGCTCGTCTGAAGAAAGGCTTCCCCCACTACAATCAGGGCCATGGCCATTAGCAGGGACAGAGAGAGGTCCTTCCAGGACCTAAAGAGAGATATCATTCGGAAGTGCCAGCTTTCACTCACACGTCTTCTAAATCCTTAATCAGCTGTCAAAAATGACATATAGCAACATGGAGAACTATACAGTCTGGAGGGAAACAAAGCAGAACACAGAGGGGCACAGTCACTGAGAATGTAACTGCACAAACTGTTCATTTGGCAAATATTTATTTGAGGAATGAACAGGTCTCACAAGAAATATGTCCACATGCAGACAGAGAAGAAACAACTAATTACAATGGAATAACCCGCCTTTTCAGCAATACCATTTTAAAGCCTTATTTCCAGAACTAGGATTCCTAGAGCTCTAGTCAATATCCCAGAGTGGGTGTCCATAGGTGCTCACCACACGGTTCCAGGCTCCAGGCACTCTTTCCTAGAGCAGAACTTCTCCAACTTGAACATGCACACCATTAACATAGGGGTTTTGATCAAATGCAGATTCTGATTCAGTAGGTCTTGGGTGAGAATAGGGACTCCACATATCTAACAAGTTCCAAGTGATGCTGAAGCTGTTGGCCTTCTGAGCATACTTTGAGCAGCAAGGTCCCAGGGTACTAGAGAACCAGATTAACTCCAAGGGTCATTAGGAACTGGGAGCAGGAGACAGCCATCCAGGTAAGTTGTGTCAACCCAAGCAATGTGACCAGAGCACAGAAGATGCTCAACAAAGCTTTCACCCACTACCCCAATTCCTAATGCCAAGCACCTTTGCCAGATGCCCAGCCCAGTCCCCCTGTCCTCAAGCATGTGAACACCCTAAAGCATCCTTGTCCCCAAGCATCTTGGCACCACTGACTTGAGTGATGAGGTCTAAACTCCAGGCAATTGCATGCCCTCTGGGGGTCTCTGAGGCCTCCACATTCTTTGGGGAGCTTGGTCAACGACATCTTCCTGGGATGGGCCCCAGGGTCTGGGCTTTGCTGGCAGGTGGTTACCTGGAGCAGCCAGCAGCAGATGGCACCAGAGGACAAGCACAAGCTGTGCCCAATACAGTGGCTCAAAATCTATCCCAAAAGCCAGCACAAAAGCCAACAAAGGAACAGAAAGAGAGATGTAACCAAAAGCTGGGAAGAAATAAACAGCTCCAGGAAGGGAGCTGGTGGCTCAAAGATCACGTGTCTTGAGTGTTGGTTGCACAAGTTCTCGGTCAGGGGCCAGGTCAGAGAGACAGTCGGACATGACTGTTCCATCTTCTGCTGCCTGGCCCCTGCCAGATGTCCTGACAACAGCGGGCCTAGCAGCCTCCCAGTGAGACTCCTTGAGGGCTCTGGGCACCTGAATACCCCACCCATGGAGGCCACGGTGGGTCTAGCCACTGCCCACTCTGCCAGAAGGTAGGTGGGACTGAACAGGCAGAACCAGACCTGGGCATCCGATTAAAAGTGACCTGGAGGCAACCTTGACCTGTCTGGTCCACACACCTGTCTAATCCATAAAGCCTTGGATCTGGCTCAGCAGCCAGAAGACTGGGGCAAGACCTCCATGGGTGAGATATTCACATTCATTGTAGCTGTTTCTCCATCTTCCCTGGTGGGCTGGGGAAAGGAGGACCCTTACTCCTTTCAGCCAGTACCCATTAAGCCAAACTCAAGAAACCCTGCCCCTGCCCTTACTGAAGGCCTGGGGAGGCTTTGGAACAACAGTGTACATCACCTAGAGCAAGTCAGCTTAGTGGTCAGAGTGCGGAATGGAGGCTGGAGTCACAACCTTGAGTGCCGTCAACCTCGTCAGTAGGTCAGCACGGGGGAGGGTCACAGAGTCCCTGACCTGCTGCCTTGTCAGGAGAGGCCCTAAAGGCTAGGAAGGTAAGGTAAGAGAGTGTGGCAGCAGCAACCTGAGCCCTTCCCATGCTGGACCATGGCACTGGGCACCTATGCTCAGCCGAGCACTCAGCAAGGGCATGTTGATCATCAGCCTGCCATGGCAAACCTTGCTGGAGCCCTCTCCCTGCACAGGTCCCGTCCTAGGCATGGAGGACAAGCTCTATGACAATGCAGATGTCCCCCTCAAGATGCATATCAAGGGGAGATACTTGCAGGCTTATTTCCACATGAAGTGGCAGAGGCAGTGAAAGAGGAAGATGGAGCAGGATGTGAATACTGGGACTCCTGTTGCTCGGGGCTGACTTTCCTCCTGCAGAGGAACTTGAGGATCCAAGGTTACCAGGATCCATTCTCTGCAACTGGACGTGATAACTTACCTTCATAGACCTCTCTATCACTTACAAAGCCTGTCCACAAACATCACCTCTCCAAGAACTGAAGGGCTGGCCAAGGTCCAGAGATTTGACCCCCTCTACTCCTTCCCTGAGTCCACAGTGACCTCCCAGTCTCCCTGGTGGAGGTGAAACCCTTGGGCTCCCAGGCTGAGCATCTGCAGTAAGCAGACCATCTCTGGCACTGGTATCTGCTCAGGCTGCAAGGCATACCGTGAACTGCAGAATCCATGCTCAGAATTCCCCCAGGAACAAGTGGCTGAACCATCTGAAAGTCAGTCTTCACAATGCAAATGGTTGCAAAAATGGGTTCTTGCCAGCCTCTCTGGGCTCCAGAAAGCCAGTAAGAATGGCGTCCACCAGAATGCCGGTAATGATGCCAGGAAAGATGCAATTGGCCCACTTGGCTAAGTGAAGGAGCTTGGCAATGACCATGGCAGGGAGAAGTCCTAAACCTGGTTAAATGGGGTTGGACCTGCCACTGAGCCTCAGAGACCCTTTTGAGACTTCCGTGTGCACTGTGGACAGGGGCAGATGCTCAGACTCTTCCACAGGCGCACTCTGCTGACATGACAGCACCAGGGCCTTGACCTCCTTCTTGAAGTTGGTGTTGAGAAAGCCATAAATGAAAGGGTTGACACAGGTAGAGGCCATGGCAAGCAGATGGCACACCAAGAAGATGAGGTTGCCATAACAGATGGGGATGGCCTCATGGTACCAGTCCTCTAGGCTGTTGAACACATGCAGGGGCAGCCAGAGCACAGCAAAGGCAACCACCATCGCCACGAGGATCCCGTTGATCCGCTTCATCTGCCAAGCCCGAGAGCTGTAGGTGCCCTTGCGGAACACCCGCTTCCGCTTCCGCAGGTGCTGGTAGATACGGACATAGCAGACCAAGATGAAGACCAGGGGCATGCAGTACTGGAAGAGCAGCAGGGAGGTGGTGTAGACAATGCGGTGGTGGGATAGTGGCCAGGACTCTGTACAGACCACTTTATCTGCCAGAAACTCCACAGCCTTGGAGTGGTTCTTGTGAAAGACATTCTCTAGGACACTGTTGACCAAGAAGGGCAGGGAGAGGAAGCAGGCAATAAGCCAGATGACCACAATCCCCAGGTAGGCCTGAGAGACACTGGGCTTCCAACCCGTTGGGTTAATGATGAGCTGATGCCTCTCCAGGGCCACAAGGACAAGCGAAAGGATGGAGACTGTCACCGACATACACTGGATGAAAGCTGACATCTTGCAAAGGGCCTCCCCAAAGACCCAGTAGTCCATAATAGTGTATATGGCCGTGAGTGGCTGGCAGATGAGGCACATGAGGAAGTCAGAGAAAGCCAGGTTGGCGATGAGCAGGTTGGTCACATTGGTCTTCTCCTTCTGCCGAACAGTCACACATATCAGGCAGAGGTTGCCCAGGACCCCCACAACAGTCTCGATGCTGTAGGAGGTGACAATAAAGACAATGGGGTCTACAGAATCCTGGCAGTGGTCAGAGAAGTTGTACGGAATGCCCCTGGACCTGTTTCTGTTTTGACCCTGTGGGGATCCTGGGAGCAGCAAGGCCAGGAAGTGAGAGACGTTCATGGTGCAGGTGAGAAGATTCCAGAATATTCAGGGACAGTGCCTACAAAGCAAACAGACAAACAGTACTCAGTGATCATGCCTCCTGTACAGACTCCAGGGAGAAGTGGAGGCCAAGTAGAGAGGGTCTTAGCTTCTCCCATCCCAAGGCTGCTGGGACCTAGAGGACCTGAGACTCAGAGATGTAAAGCAACTTGCCCACAGTCACATAGCTAATCAGTAACAGGGCTCAGATACGAAGCCGGGTCTGATGCCAGAACTTGTCATACAAACTCCTTCTGACCTCAGGCTTCCAGGCTATTTTAATGATAGAGAAACTATTTTCATAAGCAGAGTTCAAATACAGAACTGCTTAAGGAGCATGGCTAGAAATCCTCTTCTCACATCTTACATATAGAGACAGCAGTAAATGCCACTGTGCACTCAGGTCCTTCCACAGCACCCCATGTCCTTGAGAATAGAACCAAACCTCGGAGCTCAAAACACAGTACACCCTTCTGGTCTCAGCCCCTACCTGCTCTGTCAACCCTGTTTCTCAGGGGACACATGGCAGAGCTGAAGACTTGCAGGTATGAAAATACTGGATCATTGGCCCACTGGCTCTCTCCCCACGCCCATCATGCTGCACACATGTAGGATCAAGATTATGGATGCCACTGACCCACCCAGGCTTAAGTCACCCAAAACAGCTTGCAGTTCCCAAACACAGCAGCCTGGTCTGCATCTCCATGCCCTGGCACAGCCCATCTCTTTTCCCCTGGTGTCTCCTCCTTGACCCTCTGTCAAGACCAAATTGGAATGTGGACTCCAGAGTCTCCAGGTGGTAACGCCAGTGACAGATATTCAGACAGGGAAAGCCACCAGATCATTGCACATACTGCTGTGATACACCTTCCCTGTAGGATCTCTAGGTGTCAGTAAGCTCTCGGGACTCCCCAGCCCTCAGGAAGCATGAGACCAATTCCAGGGGCATGTTCCAAGTGCAGACTCCAGAGCCCTTCACCAGGACAGGCAGTTAAGAGAGTCTAGGATGGAGCCCAGACGTCCATACTTTAACAAACAGCCCGTGTGATCTTGTGCACATAGTCCTTGGACCCCATTTTGATAAATACTATTCAAAGAGGAAGACAGTATTTCAGATATTCTTTAAGTCCTACATAATGGCCATGTCCATTTGTGAACATATATATGTTCTTCATCATCAGGTGCTAATTTAAAGGCTGTTTTTATAGAGTATGGCCAAAATTAACCAGGGAGCAGTAAAATCTATTTGTCAACTATCACGAACATCCCTCACCGTGCATTTAATTTGGCTTATAAAGATGAGGTACGTTTGGCCAGTTATAAGATCAAGTTGTAAATTCAACTAACAGTTAACAATCTCATTATTTTGGCTGCTGAGTCTCACAGGCAGGAGTACTATTCTGGCACCACAGTTTTCTGGCAGAAAGAGCTATTTGGAACAGAACCTGACAAAATGAAACATAGCAAGGCCAGATGCAAGGCCCAGTATTCAACTCCAAGAGCAGCCAAAGCTGTGTAAAACCGTAGTGGATGCACTGTGTTCAGAAGCAGCAAATGCGACAGAAACTCGAGGCTCTGGGTGACTATCAGCCAGGGCTGAGTCAATGGTGAGGAGCAATACTAGCGGTTCCAAACTGGCCAAGGGCAGCATGATCACAGCAGAATTCATGGAAACTCCAGAAAATTGCCACTTCATCATTCACTCATTCACTCAATAAACAGTAGGAATGGGATGCCTGTGAGCAGGGAGATCAGAGGGGAAGCCGGAAGATGAGAGAGAAAGTTACATTGATCCATGGCCCCAAAGCTGAAAGGGAGTCAACCATCCAATGGGCAAGATAGAGGAGAGAACTCAATGTGCAGGGGACAGCGTGGGCAAAGATGGTGGGGGGTGGGGGGCAGGAAAGAGCAGAGCCTCCTCAGAATAGCGGGCAGTTCAGAACAACTGGATCCCCGAGCTGGTGGAAAGCATTGGTAAGCAATGAGGCCAGAGAGGCAGGCCAGAGCAGGAACACGGGAGAGCCACCACAAGCTGGCCAGCAAGGCCGAGTCCATTCCAGAAAGATCACTTGGATGTAGTGAATAGACTGAGGACAAGGGCCAGAGCAGGAGGAAAGGGAAGGCCCAAGAAAATGGCACTGGGGGTCCGCCAGGCTTGCAGACCCCTTCTTAGAGAACCCATAAAGAGTTAACACAGGGGCGACTGGGTGGCTCAGTCGGCTAAGCATCTGACTTCGGCTCAGGTCATGATCACACAGTTCATGGGTTCGAGCCCCGCATCAGGCTCTGTGTTGACAACTAGCTCAGAGCCTGGAGCCTGCTTCTGATTCTGTGTCTCCCTCTCTCTCTACCCTCCCCTGCTCATGCTGCCTCTCTCTCTCTTTCTCTCTCTCTCTCTCTCTCTCTCAGAAATAAATAAAACATTTAAAAAAATGAGCTAACACAAGGGACGGTCACAAGTGGTCCAGGACACCCCACACCAGTCCCTGCCAACTAGACCACATGGATGCCTGAACCCAAACCAGTCCTTCCCAGCAGCTTGTGGGACCCGGTGGAGGAAGGAAGTGCAGGAATTGGGAGAAAAGCAAAGCAGGAAAGTGTCAAGGGGTGGGGGGAGACACCCAGAAAGGAGAAAAATTGCCAGCAAGCCCTTGCATGTTTCTGCAGAGGCTGGGAGCGGCCCACCCGGAGGGCACACCATGACCTCCACCCCAGAAAAGCCCTCTGCACACGACTGATGATTTCCAGAAGCCCACTGTGGGGCCCAAGAGCCCCGGGTCAGCAGGAACACTGGGTTCCTTCTATAGAGCCTGCTGAGAGGCGGGGGCCCCCAGAACAGAGGCTGCCTTGGGGCAGGTGCTCCTGAGCAGAATCGAGTAGGGAAAGAGACTGGACTTAGACACCGCCAGGGCCTGGTGCAAAGCTACCACGATCCAGCCACAGCTCCACCAATTGGGACTTCGGGGTTCAGGGTTAGGAATGGTCAGAGTGACACCAGTGGCTGCAGGCAGTGGGTCACCTTGCTGCTTGGAGCAGGGTTCACCCAAGAGCAGGCCGAAGGCCTGTCTCTCCAGTTGTCTGAGGGTCCCTGGGATCAAGAACATGTCCTTTGTTGCACAGATAGAGCCACCACAGGCATCTGGGAAGACAGCAGGGAAACCTATCAGGAACCTAGGGAGGCCAGCAGCCCGGGTGCTTGTCCTGGGTTCAAATTCCAGCGCTGCCGCCTATCTGTGGAATGGCCTTGGGAGAGTCACTGAACCTTTCTGAGCCTCAGCTTCCTCAGTCGTATGAGGCGGGGGGGTGGGGGTAGGGGTAACACTAATAGGACGGCCTGGTTCCCCGAGGTCAGGGAATGATACAGGGAAGAGGGGCGTCCGAAAGGTAAGACCCTGGAGATCCCCCTCCCTTAGACTCTTCCAGTTCAGTCTCCATCTCATCCCTTGGATAAAGAACAGAGTTCGAAGGACCAGATCCTGGGCAGGAGCTCTCTCTGCCACCTCCTGGGAAGCCGAGCTGCCCATCTTGCAACAAGACCAGCCTGGCATGTAGCAGGTGCTCATCGAACGTCAGTTTCCTTCTCTTCCCACACATACCACCAACCCCACCGGAGGGGACCCTGCTCCCTTCCCCCAGGAGGAACTGTCCACAGCAGTCCTACGAACCCCGGCGCAGGCCCCTGAGTGCACCTGGCCCCAGCTCTGACCCAGGGCCTCTTTAGGAAGTCCTGCGGGCGGGCACAGGGCTGGGACGAATCCCCTACTCCAATCCTCTGCCCAGTGCCCGGCCTCCAAAGGGCACCAGCCCTGCTGCAGCGCCCTTCCGCTCTGAGCCCTGCCTTACAGCTGAGCACCCATCTCTACCCAGGGCTGGAAAGGGCCACACTCCCGCCGCCATGTGTATTTCAGAGCCAAAGACCACTCCGTCCACAGGCCAGTGACTAGCCTGAGAAACATTCACGACAGGCCTCGCGCAGCCCCTCACCCGCACTGCCCTGCTTATAGATGAGGCCCCCAGGATGCTGAGGGACAAGTTTGGTCCCCCGGCATCCTGGAAAATGCCCAAACAGCCCCAGAGGCTGCACTCAAGGAGGGGCAGGATCTGAGCCTGGTGGAGCCAGAGTAGCAGGGAGGGGACTGGGAAGGGCAGGCAGGAGAGGGCATGCAGGTGCCCAGGCTTGGAGGAGAGAGCCCAAGGAGGGAGGGGGCTCACCTCACTCTGGAGAGCACAGGCTTTCCTGAAGTCAGAGGGCAGAAGGGACATCAGCTTTCACTGAGCTTTGGGTGCCTGACACTCCACTGAGCATTAATCCACACAACAGCCCTGGGAAGAAGGCATTCCTAGCCTGAACCATGTGAAATTGCCGGTATCCAACCATGGTTGCCTTGCAAACATGGCAGACTCATGCAGTTCAATCTAATATCTGCTCCATTTTCAAGAGGAGGACACTGAGACCCAGTTAGAGGAAGGGTCCCACCTGAGGTCCCACAGCCAGTAAGTGGCAGGGCTGGGAACCCAGTCAGTCTGACTCTGAAATCCCCGGCACCCGGCCCTGCCAGACAGATTTTGAAAAGAAGGGAAGGGAAGTGGAACGTTAGGCTGAAGCAGGACACAAGCTGATGTGTGGCAATGGAGGGGCGCAGGTTGGGTGGGGGATGCATATCCAATGCCTCCAGCAGTGCAACGACCCTCGGGGTGAACACATCCACTCCCCAGGGTTTCTGAGCAGCAGCACAGTGACCCCTTCAGACCCTTCTGGGAGACCAGAAGGATCCCCCACCAAGGGATCTCATATGAAGACTGTCCCTTGCTTCTCGCTGCAGACCTCAGAGACGCCCAGTGAGGACCAGATCTTGTGTCCTTCAGGTAGATGGACAAGGGGGTGGCCAGCCTGGGAGGGGGAGAGGATTATTGTGCAATGGCAGTAAAATGCCTCCAGTTGTATTTCTCAGGCGGCTCACAAGACAGGGGAGGAGGGGGGGACACCCGAACCCCTGGGGGAGGTCTCTCCTGAAGCCTGCCTTCCCCACCACTCAGAGGAAAACTAAGACCTAATATAAATCATATCAATCTCGCAATGAAGTAAGAATGGAAAAGGGCGTCTATCTTGTTTCCTGAAATTTCAGCAAACACCTCCTGGTCTCCGAATGCCCCAGGGACGCAGCCACTTGCCATGCACCCCTTACCTCGGCTCATCGCAGCCCACAGGGTGAGGTAGCTAGCCGCCCACGTTTCAGGGGAGGACGACAGAGGCTATGGGAACCCAAGTCCTCACGAGGAGCTGGGGCTGCCCCCCTGCCCTCCCCGCACTCCCCCTCCCCGCCCTCCACCCTTGACCCAGACAGCGTGGCTCTAAACCCTGGGCTCCTTGAAGCCCGCCCCGACGCCTCCTCCCCAGGCACTCCATGCAGGCAGCGCGCACGGCTTCCCGGAGGACCCCTCGCACTGGGCCCCTGGCGTCCCCGCCCCTGCACCCACGGGGCCCGTCTCGGGACCCGAGCCCGCTTACCTGCCCTGGCGGCCCTGGCGCTCTCTGCGTGCGGAGCGGAGCCGCCCTGCCGCTCTGCCGCTGGCTCGCCAGACTCTCTCCTCCGCCACCCGCCCCGCCGCTCCCGCCGCTCCCGCGCCCGCCCAGTCTGCAGCCGGCGCCCGCCCACGGGGACGCTCCGGCCGCCCTGAGACCCAGGTGCCCGCTGCGGGAGCCGCGCCCCCGAGCCGCACCGCCGGCCCCATACCCCGGTCTCTCCACACGCCCACCCCGCGGTGCTCTCCCTACCCGGACCTCAGTTTTCTCATCTATGAAATGGGCCTAAGAAGACCTGCCTTTCATAAACTCGTTCACGAATATTAATTAATTGCAGGCTTCCTATGAGCCTGGCTCTCCCTCTGAGCACACGGAGCGGACGAAGACAGGGTCCCTGTCCTGTGTCATCCTGGAGCTCCCAGTCCTGGGAGGGAAGACGAACAAGGGACAAGTCAATGCGTTACTGCAGAGTAAGATGCTGTGGGGTCAACTCTACATGGGTAGTCCCCGCAGAGGGTGCAGCAAGAGAGCAAAGGCCCTGAGGCTGGAGGCATTCGGCCCCTGGAGACCACGGGAGGCAGCTGGAGAATGTTAGCCAGGAGGCTTCCAGAAGCACAGATGGAACAGTCAGGACGGATTTCTAGGTCCTGGAAGAGTCTGCAAGGTTGGTGCAGTGAGAATTAACAGAGAAAATGCTTTTCCATCAGCACCCAGGTTGACACTGGGCTTGGCCGCAAGGGAACAGGAATTGTTACAAAGGTCGCTCCTGTTTTAAGTACACTAACTTATCATTTTCTTCCCCAAGGAGGCCACATGGTAAAATCAAGTGTGTGCTTGGAGAGCCTCCTGAGAGTTAACAGACCAGGAGATTTTGGACATGCACGACTCTACTATAACATGACACACACCTCCCAGCCGCTCCACCCAAGTAGCCCCTGACGAGCTATTCACCAATGGAAATGGCCCCGGAGTTGTGGGCTGTGGCCCCTTCTGGAATGGCAGTTGCCACTTAAGGCACATGTGGACTCTACAAACATGACTTTATTTGATCACCACAATAGCTTGAAGAGGTGGGCATGTTCATTCCTACTTAACTGATGAAGCCAAGTGAGACTCAAAGATTGAGCAACTCGCCCACAGTCACTCAGCTGAGAAACAGATCGAAACCCACACCTCTGCTCGCAAAGGCCCTGCAACGACCCTTCTGCTATGATACAGTCCTGCAGCCCCTCTGTGCTCTGCGGCAGAGGCAGGTGGCATGCAAGCATCCCTGTCACCTCATCCCCCATCCCTAGGGCACCAGTGTCTCCAAAGGAAGGCAGGTGTGCATTTCACGGGGCCTAATCAGAATAATGGCTTCCTGGAGTCTGAAGCAAAGAATATTTCCTATCCAGAGACTACTCAACTGGCAGTGAGCTCTCGAGACCCCTGTGCTCTGTCACCGCCTTCTCATGGAGCAGCTGTGTGGGCCTGAGCTGCCCCCAAGGCCTTGCTGGGGAGCCCTTTCAGGCAGGGGCTCACACTTGAGAAGCACTGCCCCGTGGGTCAGAGAGGAGCCCAGGAGCTGAGAGAGAAGGATGGGTGCAGGCAGCTAGGCAGTGGCTCCTCTTCAGGTGGTGAAAGGTGCTCTTATTCCAGCCTCGTGCCCACCTGGTGAAGCATGGTCATCCCATTTCTCAGTCTGAGGCCCAAAGAAGCGGAGTGACTTGGCTCAGTCACCCAAAGTGTAGATGGCCAGGCTGGGATGTGAGCACAGTCTGAACTCCTCTTCCCCCACCGTATTGCCCCTGAGAAGGGGAAGGAGCACCTCACAGCTGAGCTCCTAGTTAACAGATACGAAGGGAGCTGGCAGACCCTTAGCCTTGCTGGGGAAGGAAACAGCACCCTCTGGTGGCAGAGCTGGGCACCCAGCACAGGCCATTCTGAAGCTCCCCACCCGAGGCATCCAGCAAGGAGCGGGCCACAGTACCTCCCATCTCATGGGAGCCTGGGGTCAGGACCCCAGACTGGGAGGTCTTGCCAGCCAGGCAGGCTAAATTCTGCAGTCTCTGGGGGAGGGGCTCCACAGGGTTCTCCCTGAGTCACAGAAGTGGTTGGCTTTTTGTCTGACCTTCTGGACATGAAGCCTCCTTAAAGGTCTAGAGATGGACCTCGCTTCCCACTCCCTTATGCATGTTCCCCGTGAATCAACCCGGAGATGAACGCAAGGACTAGTCCATCAGGCGTCTTTGACCCTCAGCAGCTTGCAGATTGACCCTTAGTCCACTGCAAGGTCTGCTTGGTCTGATGAGAAAGCCGAGAGTCAGGAAGGAAAGAAGGATCCCAACTACTACCTTGCTGGCAATGCGCTGAGATTTGAAATCAGGTCCATTTCATGGCTTCTATCACCACCTTAAGATCCGGTGTGGTGAGTGGTCAAGAGCAGGGCCTGGAAGCCAACTCTCCTTGAATTCTCTTCTGTAAAATGGAGCTAATAATAAAATCCACCTCGAGGGCTGTTGTAAGCACAAATGAGGTGAGATGCGAACAGCTCCTGGCACAAGAAACATGCCCTGGACATCTGTGGCTGTGACACCCGGGCTTCTGTGAGCTCGTCTGCCTCCCTGAGTGCCGCCCCTCCCCCCAACAGCTATGGAGCAGTCTCCAGACCCACACTCCCACCTGAGTTAGTCCAACATGGTCCTAACGGGCCCCGCGCTCATGCATGGTGAGCTTCTCATGTCAGTCTGTCTGTCCTTAAACCCTTCTAGCATGTTTCCCCTAGACTCCTTCTCCATCACACTCTTCACTTTTACGGAATATCATGCATGTGACATATCCAGCCCTGTGGAGATGTTACTTCCACAGCCGAGACTCACTGAGCTCACTCTACACTTGGAAAACTCCAACTCACTCTTGGAGACTGAGCCCATACAACCAGGCCTCTGTGAAATATTCCTGCCCCGGCATGTGCTCATTCTCTCTTTTTTCAAAAAAAGTTCTTTTTATTTATTTTGAGAGAGAGAGAGCACACAAGCAGGAGAGGGACAGAGAGAGAGAGGGAGAGAGAGAATCCCAAGCAGGCTCCATACTGTCAATGCAGAGACCAATTTGGAGCTCAAACTCATGAACCATGAGATCATGACTTGAGCTGAAATCTAGAGTTGGAGGTTTAACTGACTGAGCCACCCAGGGGCCCCACCACGCGCTCACTCTAATGGCAAGCTAACACAGAGAGCTCTGGGGCAGCTGTCCTGCTTTGCTCCCAGAAGAGCTATAGCAAAAGAAAGTCACATCAGCTATCCAGGAAAATCAGCTTGTTTTCCCATTCTTATGAACAGAGAACCGAAGAGTCCCATACATTTAGAAAACCAATAGCACAAAAGAGACAGGTCAAGATAAATAAAATAACTGACCCCAAATAAAACTGAAGTGACTAGGGGGCCAGAAAAGAACTTTAAGAGATCAAACACTTTCATTAATCCCCAGAGAGACTGAAAAGGTTGCTAGAGTTGTAAAACAAGAGCAGATTGCTAAGAAACAAGAGTGACTTAGAAAGCAAGAAAGAACCCTTGAAAATGAAATATATGATTGCTGAAGTTAAAAAAAAAAAAACACCACACTTTATTGAAAGGGATGGTTGGTACAAGGTAGGGAAATGTCTCATAATATGGAGCAAAAACACAAAAAGAAGGAAAACCTAAGAGCAAAAACAAGAGACACAGATGATTAATGCAAATGATCTATTATCCAATTAATAAAATTTCCAGGAAGGGAGAACCAAGAAAATGAAAGCAAAGGTCTATCAGTATAGACTAAGCAGGAAGCAGAATTCACCCCCAGATAGCCAAATGAAGAGACATTAATTGAAAGGTAACTTATAGAGGTGTGGATCGGGGTAAGGGGAAAACAAGAAATGGTGAGGCACTCAGAGACTAGCAAATGCAGTTTACCACCCTCCAGCTAAAAGAACGAGGGGAGGAAAATTGTGTCATCAGAGCCAGGGAACTGTAGAGGAAAGGTCACCCAATGAGATGTATAGTCTGGAGGCGTGCCACGGTCACCAGAGACTCAGCATTGACACACAGGGAAGTAGGAGAGCAAGTATACCAACTTGTTCCACTCCTAGTCTCCTGTGGTCTCCTGCCATTAATCAAAGGCGCCTGGAATCCAGCCAACAAAGGATCGGTCAGCCTCTCTGAGCATAAAGAAGGCCAGAACAATGGTGGAGAATGGGCCTGGGTGGAGTGTAAACAGAGAGTAGCCAGCATAGGGAATTCTCAGTAATAAAAGAACTTTCCCAGAGATGTAGAGTGAAAAGATCTCCTGGGTGCTGCTCAAAATGAAAATTTCTGAAGCACGTATGTTGTTCTTCTTCCATTCCCTTCCCTTCCAAACACCCATATCCATGTCCAAAATCAGTTCCAAATGCCTTGATATAGTCCAAAAGCCATTAGGTAGAGCAGAGCAAGATGGCGTCCCATGAGGGAAGGTGAGGCCAGAGTTAGGAAGACTGGTGGCCAAGAGCAGGGAGTTGGAGCCCAAGTAGAGTGAGAAGATGCCTCCCATCCCTGCAAGGGGCAAGGGGCGAGCCAGTAGGGGTTGGGACCCGGCAGAGGAGGAATATATGTGCAGGGGGTAGGGCAGCAACCACAATAGCCTAGCCCTGGCAGAGCCAAGCACATGAAGAATGGCACCCCATGGGGGAGCCTGACATAGGGTGTCAAGACAGGACAAGAGAGTGTCCACGTGGGGAGGTGGGGAATCGGCAACCCAACACAGGGTGTTAGAGCTCAAATATAATGTGAGAGAAGAAGGCAGCCGAGATGGAGAGCCACCACCCAAGGAGACTGAAGTGCTGGTGAGAGGGAGATCTGCAAGGGGAGACTGGCTCCACACAGGGGGATCAACCAAGTAAAGCAAATATATTAAAGATAATGGGAGCCGGTTTTCTCAGCAATGGAGAAGGTAGTTACAAAGACAGAAGGGGAAAAACAGAATGAGCCGTGTGGCTTTACTTTAGAAGGGAAAGTAGTGTATAAACTCAGGGTTTCCAATATACAGATGGTCCCTGCCTTATCATGGTTCAACTTAAATGAATTTTCAGCCTATGGCAGTGTGAAAGCCATACACATTCAGTAGAAATGGTACTATAAATTCTGAATTTTGATATTTTCATAGTACAGCAATATGTGGTACCTTGCTCTCTAGTGATATTGTGCTGTCGGCAGCTGCCGGTCAGTCCTGCAATCACGACGCTGAACAACGGTACCCATACAACCATTCTGTTCTCACTTTCAGCACAGGATCCAATAAATTACATGATATTCAACCACCTTAGATGCTTTTGCCTAACTGTAGACTAATATAAGTGTACTGACTATGCAAGCTTCAATGTTTGATTTAGGTGTTGGTTAAATGCATTTTAGATTTATGGGTTTTTTTAATGTTTATTTATTTTTGAGAGAAAGAAAGATAGAGTGCAAGTGGGGAAGGGACAGAGAGAGAAGGAGACACAGAAACTGAAGCAGGCTCCAGGCTCTGAGTTGTCAGCACACAAACTGGGAAATCATGACCTGAGCCGAAGTCAGATGCTTAACCGACTGAGCCACCCAGGCGCCCCAATTTATGTTATTTTTAAATTACAATGGGGTTATGAGGACATAACCCCATTGTAAGTCAAGGGAGATCTGTATATATAAACATGAATGTAGTTGTGACACACACACACACACACACACACACACACACACACACACATCTCCTTGCTCTGTCCACTGAGAGAGCCTTGGAATAGTGACACCAGTAACAATGAGCACTCCTAGCACCAGACATAGCTTCCATCATTCTCCATTAAAAGAATCCAAAGGACAGGGAACATACAAGATGAGCCTGAAAGACCCTTGGAGGCTGGAAAGTAACAGAGTGCTCTAAGAATCATGTTAAAGGGACATGGAGGCCAGCCAGAAGGGACCTTCACTGGCCAAATCTGGGACAATGTGAGCATTAAAATAAGCAATTATAGTAATAGATAATAGCCCATTGAATAAAATAGAAATGTATGAGTCCACTCCAATGTAAATAACTAAATGGATAAAGTGAAAGTTTGATGAACAACAAGATATTTACATGGCTTCAGTGTCACCATAAATAGTTATTAATTACAAAGAGAAAATTAGTCGCTTTTCCTTGGAAAATCCTGGAAGACACCACCCTAACCAAAGTGATCAAAGCAACCACCGTCACTAACGCTACAAATTGAAATCAGGCACCCATAAACGGATGCCAGAAGAGCACATCATTGCTCATAATATGTCTGTCAGCCGTGCCTAAAAATGAACCCAATCTTGAGGAATCATCAGACTAGCCCAAAGGGAGGCATGGGCTACCAATAACTGGCCTTGTAGTCTTGGAACATGTCTCAGCCATGAAACTCAAGGAAAGACTGTTCCAGAATAAAGGAGACCAGATTCATGAGAGCTAAGTCTAAACATTTTGGGACCACTGATAAATGGAGCCTAGGGATGAGAGGGTAGTTATATATCAATGCTAATCACCTGAATTACAATGGTTGTGCTTTGGTAAGTAGGAGAATGTCCTCCTCCATAAGAAATATACAAGGGCACAACAGGTGGCTCAGTTGGTTAAGCATCTGACTTCAGCTCATATCATGATCTCACGGTCTGTGAGTTCGAGCCTCGCATCAGGCTCTCTGCTGTCAGCACAGAGCCCTCTTTGGATCCTTTGTCCCTCTGTCTCTGCCCCACCCTCTCTTGTGTGCTCAAGCTCTGTCTCTCAAAACTAAATAAACATTAAAAAAAAAAAAGAGGGTCATCTGGGTGGCTCAGTGGGTTAAGCGTTCAACTTTGGCTCAGATCATGATCTCACAGTTTATGAGTTCGAGCCCCACGTCAGGCTCTGTGTTGACAGCTCAGAGCCTACAGCCTGCTTTGGATTCTGTGTCTCCCTCTCTCTCTGCCCCCCCACAGCTCACACTCTGTTTCTCTCTCTCTCTCAAAACTAAATAAACATTTAAAAAATTTTTAAGAAATATACAATAAAACCAGTCTTTGGGGGAGAGGCATCTTGTTGCAGCTTACTCTCAAATGGTGCAGAATTTTTTTTTAATGTTCTTTATCCTCACCTGTAACTTTTTTGTAGGTTTTAGATTGTTTAAATCAGATACTTTAAAAATAAGAACAAAAGTTTTTTTCACCTTCATGGAATAAGACAGAAATTGAAAGTAGAAACCTCTAGAAATAATGGGGGTAGGGAGTGTAAACATCAGTTATCTAAGCAATAGGACTATAGCCCATTTGTTTCTTGCTTTCTCTCTTTTAAAGAATAATTACAAGTATTGAAGAGAAGAATAAATTGAAGAAATGAAGTAGCCTTCCACAGCACAGAGGATAAAGCAGCTTGGTAACGACCATCCCAGCCACAGTTTCCTCATCTTCCACAAAGTTCTTCAGGTAGCAGACAGAGCTGCTAAAGAAAGCACATCTGCTATGGGAGCTGACTCCCCAGACCCTGCAGAATCACTCCTTCTTTGTTTGCCTTTGCTCCCTCCTGAGGCCATAAAGAGGCGAGGCTGTAAAATAACCTATTCTGGCCACAGGAGAGAAAGATAAGGGATGTCAGCTGGCAACCAACACCTTTCCTGTGTTCCACCCCAGACAGCTGGCCTTTCCCTGGCTCCCTGCTCCCAACTCTCTCCAGGTGAGGCTGGATGTCGGTGCCTTTTCCCTGCCCCTCCTAACCAACGCTTCGCTCCTCCTCTCTACTCCATCTCAAAGAAAGGCAATGTAAGACATGCCCACCAGCCCATTTCCCCAGTGTGATCCAGGATCTTGAAGCTGACCGGCTCAGAGCAGCATTTTTCCTCCTTAGCACAGATTAAGAAAAAGACAAGGAAAAAGAGACATCATTCCCCTAGAGGCTTACAGTCCTTGTCTTTTGCTACCTTAGTGGACTTACCAGCCCACAGTGCATTGACTGCCCCTCTTTGGAAGTCAGGGGAGAAATATCAAAGCAGTCCATCCTACACTGTTTATGTCCACTCCCCAATCCCAGTCCCTGCCTTCTGGGACCTTCTGGGATTTATTCAAACAGTCCATAGTTATTCAACAAGTATTTTTAAGTAGGTCTACATGTTCTGTATGCTGGACATAGAGTTAGCTCCCCAAGACATATTATAAAAGGAGTTTTGATCCAGAAACTCCCAAAATGGGTGCCGATAGGATTTTAAGTAAAATATCCACCAGATTATCATACACCTTGGATGAAGAACCCACTCTATTCTATTCCTCGTCTCAAATTGTGCTCAGTTGTGCTGTCTTAACATGTTTACCTGATACAATGATGTATAGGTCAGCTATTGCTGAGTAACCACACACACACACACACACACACACACACACACACACACAAAACTCTTGGTGACATACAAACAACCACAGGTCACCTGGGGTTCAGCTGACCTAAGCTGGGCTTGATGGCGCAGCTCTGCTTTGAGCTGCAGGTGTGACAGGACTTGGCTTCTCACTGAGGTTTAGGCTCCTCCACCTGTGTTCATTCTGGGCCCCCAAGTGATGGGAAAGTTCAAAAGCTTCACTCATGGAAATAACAGAAGTGCCAAGGGATAAGCCCAACTATGCAAGTTCATCGCCAGTCCTACTTGAGTCACGTTTGCTAACATCCATTGGCCAAGGCAAGCTGCACGGCTGAGCACAAAGTCAGGGGGCAAGGAACTCTATTCCACCGATTCTAAAGCCAAAACAGGACACAGAGCTACCACTGACATTAACAGATCCAGGAACTCTTTTGGTGAGATGTGGGGGAAAAGAGTAAAATATATGAACAATAATTTACATCCCACCCAAACAAGAGAACCTTAATGCCAAAGACAAAATTCTAAGCTGGGTTATATATATAGAAATTCTCAGAAGCACATTTTTTTTATACAAATAGTTTATTGTCAAATTAGTTTCCACATAACACCCAGTGCGCATCCCCACAAGTGCCCTCCTCCATGCCCATCCCCTCCTCCCCCCCACATCCACCAGTCCTCAGTTTTTGTCAGCATTCAAGAGTCTCTCGTGGTTTGCCTCTCTCCCTTTTCCCCACCATTTCCGCCCTCCTTCTCCCCCTTGGTCCTCTGTTAAGTTCCTCCTAATCCTCCTATACGTGAACACATATGATATTTGTCCTTCTCTGCCTGACTTATTTTGCTCAGCATAACACCTCAAGGTCCATCCATGTTGCTACACATGGCCAGATTTCATTGTTTCTCATTGCCATGTGGTATTCCATGGTATAGATAAACCACATCTTCTTGATCCATTCATCTGTTGATGGACACTTAGGCTCTTTCCAGGTTTTAGCTATTGTGGAGAGTGTCAGAAGCACATTTTTAATTGAAACTTAATTTGAGGGACGCCTGGGTGGCTCAGTCAGTTAAGCGTCTGACTTTTGATTTTGGCTGAGGTCATGATCTCACGGTTTGTGAGTTCAAGCCCACAGGAGGCCCTGCACTGACAGCGCGGAACTTTCTTGGGATTCTCTCTCTCTCTCTCTCTCTCTCTGCCCCTCCCCTGCTCACTCTCTCTCTCTCTCTCTCTCAAAATAAATAAATAAACATTTTTTAAAAAAGAAACTTTTGTTTGAGATAATTATAGAGGCACCTGCAGTTCTAAGATATAGCATAGAGATCCCCTGTGCCCTTTATCTCCATCCCTCATGGGAAAACCAATGTAATACCACAACCAGAATATTGACATTGAAATAGTCAAGGTACAGAATATTTCCATCACCACAAAGATCCTTCTGTTGACCTTTGATAACCACACCCTCTTGTTCTCACCCTCTGCTCCCACCATCTCCTTACCCTCTGACAACCACTAAGAGTTCTCCATGTCTATAATTGTGTCGTTTCATGAACGCTGTCTAAATGGAATCATGCAGTAGGTAAGCTATTAGGTTTGGCTTTTTCATTCAGCACAATTCTCTGGAGATTCACCCAAGTTGTTGCATGTAGCTATAGTCTATTTCTTTTTATTGCTGAGAAGTATTCCATAGTGAGATGTACCATATATTTAACCATTGAATTATTGAAAGACCTGTGGGTTGGTTCCAATAGTTTGGGGCTATTACAAATAAAGGCACTATAAACATTTGTGTTCCATTTTGAGGTGAAAATATTTTTATTTCTGGGACAAATATACAAGAGTAGAATCCTGGTCCAAATACTAGTTGCAAGTCTAGCTTGTTTGTTTGTTTGCTTTTTGAGAAACTGCCAACCTGTTTTCCAGAGTGGCTGCACCATTGTGTATTCCCACCAGCAATGCATGAGTAATCCGGTTTCTCCATATCCTTGCCAACATCTGATATTGACACTACTTTTTTTATTTATCATTTCTTTTTAACTCAAGTTTATATTAAATATATATAGCCAGGAGAACTAGCAGAATAAACTACTGCAACTCCCAGTAATAACACTGTGGGAAAACAAAAAATTTAGTGCTAAACTGGAAGGAAGGAAAGGAAGTGAGTCAATTACATCTGGAGTGATTAACAATAGGTACAATTTTTGAATAACCACTGTCTCCTTTGCTGGCGGTCATGTTTTACAAAATTGATTAAAATATGTTTCAAAAGCCTTTATGCGCACATACATTTGTGAGTTAAGAGATTAAACTTTTGATGAGTAAAGACATGCTCAGTAGAAAAACAAGTGGGTAATAAAGGACATCTTTATAACAAAGATAATTGTCACATCTTTATATTGGACATCAGGAAACACAGTGGGGAGGATCCATGACTCGTGATAAAGTTAGAGCAGAATAAAATTTCATTTTACTTGAGAGCTTAACATCAATCAAATTTGTCAGCAAATTGATTCTGTGTTTTAGTTCACTGAGTCATAAATATACTACATGCTTCCATTTTCATTGTAGCACAGAGAAGGCAACTTACAAATATTACCTGAATATACAAAACATCTTTAGATCCAAGTGATCTGCTTTGTAGTTTCCCTTTAATTAAACATGACTCCTCTCGGGGCGCCTGGGTGGCTTAGTCGGTTAAGCGTCCGACTTTCACTTAGGTCATGATCTCTGGAGCCTGTTTCAGAGTCTGTGACTCCTTCTCTCTTTGACCCTCTCCTGCTCTCTCTCTCTCTCTCTCCTAGAAATAAATAAAACATTTTAAAAAAATTAAAAAAAACATGACTCCTGTCTTAAAAAGAGACTTGTATTTATTTTTTTAATGTCTTTTTTTTATTTATTTCTGAGAGAGAGAGAGCACAAGCACTTGAGCAGGGGAGGGCCAGAGAGAGAGGGACACACAGAATCTGAAGCAGGCTCCAGCCTCTGAGCTAGCTGTCAGCACAGAGCCTTACGTGAGGCTCGAACCCATGAACCGTGAGATCATGACCTGAGCTAAAGTCGGATGTTTAACCGACTGAGCCACCCAGGCACCCCAGGACAGTTGTATTTCTGATTTCAATTTTTTTTCTTTTTGAAAAAAAGGGGTTTACTACTTCCAATTTTTTCTTAAGCTTTATTTATTTATTTTGAGAGAGAGCAGGCAGAGAAGCAGAGAGAGAAAAGACAGAGAATCCCAAGCAGGCATCATGCTGACAGCACAGATAGAGCCCATGTGGGGCTCCATCCTACAGACCCGGAGATGATGACCTAAGCCAAAATCAAGACTCAGACAGATGCTTAACCGACTGAGCCATCCAGGGGCCTCATATTATTGCCATTTTAAACATGTTTCTATTTTCCTCATCACGTCCCCCCAAAGTTGAGATTATTTAGAATCTTTGTTCCAGGTTACTATAATTATATATAATATAATCAATATAATATACTGACAATATCATCAATGATTTGGAATTATTGAGTTTTACTGGTATCTTTATTCACATATTTCTTGTAATGCATATCTTTTTCTTAGATTCATACCTCATTTTGCTGAAGTACATCTTTCAGCAATTCTTTCAAAAAAATTCACAGGTAAAAATATCAGTGGTAAACAGAACTTTCTCCCTTCAGATGTCTTTACTTCACCCTTGCACTTGACTTACCAGATTGGCTGGGTATAACCTTATAAGTTCAAAGCAGTTTTCCCCAAAATTTCAAATATACTGCTCCATTGTCATTCATATTCTGTTTTGCCAAGAGAGAAAACCAATGTTAGTTTAATCTTCCTTTCTTAAGTTTATTTATTCATTCACTCCCCTTCTTAGGATTTACTCTCTATCCTTTGTGTTTTGAAATTTCACATCAAGGGTTTAAGCCAAGAATTCTTTCTCTTTTTCTTTCCTTTCATCCTGCTTGACACTCAATGGGTCCTTAACTTTAGTCTTGCCTTTCTTTACCTCTTTGATATTTTCTTCCATTTTCTACTTGATTATTTCTCCCTTCCCCAGCTCCCCACCTGGAAAGGGAACAGCCTCCAGGAAGCAGGCCCTCAGTCCAGAAGGGGCCCAGCCCCTCCGCTTGCATTCATTGGACAGAAATTAATCACGTGGCCACATCTACCCGCAGTGAGTACTGGGAAACAGTCCAGCCTGTGCTCCAGATAAGGAGAGGCTGGAATTCAGTAGACCATCAATGGTCTTTCTATGATGTTTCCACTGGGCTCTGGAAGTATTCCCTGTCTTGTTCTTCCAACTCACTCCCTCTTCACTACCGTGGCTAGGAGTCCCATCCCTTTAGTTTTTTAATGTATTTTGACAATCGTATTTTTCATTGCCCAAACCTCATTACTTTGATTTTCAAAATAAAATTGCTTGCTCTCGTTTAATGGGTTAGATAAACCTGGCCCTCTTAATTTTTTTTTCCTCTTTTAAATCTCCTGCTTGCTCATTTAACTCAATTTCCTTGGTGTCTCTATTCAATTGTCGTTTTTTTCCCACAAATGTTTGGAGGGCATTGTTTAAGGGTCCATCTTAGACTTAGACTAGGAGCCTGCAGTGAGTGTCATTAGCTTTGTTGCCGGGAGGGAATGAAGGCAGCCTCTGGGGTTGGGGGCTTATAGGGAGTGTTGCTGGACTGGATGTGCCAATAGTTAGCCTTCTGGGGGGGGAGTGCTCCCCACTCCTTCAGGGTGCTGCCCTCATGCTCCCACCCGCTCCCCCTTTTGTCTGCTGTTCAGGGAGGGAGGCCAGAACCAAGCAGCCTGCCTGCTACAGCTCTAGGGCCCGCTGCTTCTTCTAGGAGTGTCCTCTGTCTGGAAGCCCCCCAGAGCCGCTCCTGCCTCTCAGCTGTCCCCCCTCCCCATGACCCACAGTGGGTTGTGGCTGCCACTGCCCACCAAATCCCATGGCTCACAATTCAGAGAGCCCTCATATGTTCTGGACAGGCCATCAAAGGTAACATGACTTAATTAGATCTGGGGATATAGTCTAGGATGCCCCTGACTCGATCTCATCCCCACCCCATCATAATGTTTAGACCAGCATTCCCACTGCCAGCCAGAGACCTTGGCACCTATTTGATGGCATTTTGATAAGGGGTCAGACAGAGGCGATGAAAACAGCTCCTTGGAATCTGCCTCACTACGGTGCCAGTCACTGCATGGCAACTGCCAGGAGCCCACCCACCACCCGTGAGCTTAAAGCTCCAGGGGAAGGAATGTCCTGTCAGGAGGGAAACAGTAACATTTTGCTTTTCTTCTGGAGATCACTGCCTCCGCTTTAAAGAGAGTATCTGAAAGATTCCATTCATGTTAAACAATTTAGAAAAAACAATAGTTCAGAGAAGGTAACTCACTTGCTCAGAGTCACACAGCTACCATAAGACAGAACCCAGACTCAATGCTCAGGCCTCTTCTGACTCCTGATGTAGCGCTCTCTCCCCTCGCTCTGTCCTCTACGTTCAACATCCCATTACGAGACCACAGCGAACCACGGTGCTGGACGTGCTCAGGCATCATCCACCTGTGGTCTGTCTTCCAGGGGTTCAGGCCGAGAATACGTAACAACAGCCTCCATTTTGTGTCTGTACCGCCCCAAGCACTTCATACTGTATCTCTCACTTAATCTTCACATCATCCCGGGAGTTGGTGTCATTATCCCCATTTTACAGGTGAGGAAACAGACTCACCGAACAGAAACGGTGTGTCCAAGCATGGTGAGTAAGTGACAGCCTGGAGCTATGGCGCTTGGGGTCCCCCCCCCACCTTAGCCAACAGCCTGCACCTCTGCAAACAGCAAAAGCACCCTCCCTTCTCCAAGGTCACTGCTGTTGCTCTCTCTTCTCACCTGGCAGAGAAAGTGCTTTGGAAAGAGCCAGCATCTCTGCATCTGACCATGAGCAGGAAGAGGAGCAGGATGCTGGGAGGGACCTTCAGGGTGATACAAAGAGGAAGGACAGAGCACTTCATTCCTGGCCATGAGCGTAATTCTCCATGCCCCTGGGGTGCTTCCTTGCCCTTCTCCCTCCCGTCCTTGAAGGCATTTTGGTGCTCCTGTCTAGCACTGAGCCCAGCACTGAGGACTCAGAGGTGAGAAAGGGCCCCTCGAGACTCATTGTCTCAAGGCAGAGACCTAGTAATGAACAGTTCGCTCTAGAAGGTTCTAAGTGGCCCAGGAAAGGGCAGGAGGCCCTCTGGAGACAGAGCCCAGGCTGCACGCAGCCTTCAGAGGTGAGAGGCAGCCTCTGGGAGGAAGACACATTTGTGCGGGGCAGTTAACCCAGGTGATGCAGGGCGACAACTGTTCAAAAGAATGACAGCTAACATATGACCAGTGAACATATCTGTCAAATGAGACTCCATGATGCTCAAACCTGCAGACAAAAGGGGTTCATCCTGTTCTGCAGCTCTGTCAGGAGGGACAGGTAAGAGCTTCCTTCTGTCCTACACAAACCCCAGGAATACACGGTGTCTGCCACTGTTCTGTCACCATGGCGGAGGGTGGCCCAGCCCCGGGCCCAGGGCTTCTGTCGCTCCTCCCTCCCACTCTGGCTGCCTCTTTCCTCTCCCAAGCCCCAGCCCGCTTCACTGCACAAAAAGCCTTCTTTCCTGCATTCCTCTCATTTCCCCTATTAAGTAGCATTTTCTCTGCAAGTAAACTACACTCAATTAGATGAGCCAGGAGAAGACCAGTCTGACTTTCAGAATGTGCATGTGTAAAAACACTGAAATCCAGCACCTCGCTCAGAAACCACAGCCTTGAGAGGGTCCCAAGGAGAATGCTCCGATCAATAGACGGTGGTGCGCTTTAATCACCACTGAGAGCTTTCCACTCCACATGATTTCTTCGCTGTGGCTATGAGCTCCTTGTGGGTGAGGCCTCCTCTGAGTCATTTCCAGGTGGCCAGGTACATAATAAATGTTTGCTGAATGAGTAGTTCACAAATAGGTCAATTAATTATTTTATGAATAGATGTTTTGGACACAGAAGCTTCCACATGTTCTACTTTTTAAATTTTTTTTAATGTTTATTTTTGAGAGAGGGAGAGACATATCATGAATGGAGGAGGGGCAGACAGAGAGGGAGACACAGAATCCAAAGCAGGCTCCAGGCTCTGAGCTCTCAGCCAGAGCCCAACACAGGGCTCGATCCCACAAACTGCAAGATTACCGTACCCTGAGCCGAAGTTAGACGCTTAACCAGCTGAGCCATCCAGGCATCCGTGTCACATGGAAATTCAAATGCAAGGACTTTGCTGATAAGTAACATGTAAAGTGGGCACTCTGAGTCCAGTGGTCACCATAACTATGGCTCTTCTGTGGAGCAGAGTGGCTGGATTCTTGGCAAAGCTGACTTGGGAGTGTAAGAGCCCAGGGTCTGCCTTGGACAGAGCCATGCTCAGATGGGCCAGCCCTGTGCACCCCCGTGCATTTACATCTCTGGCTTTGCCTGCTTGCTCTGTGCCTTCGGACCTGTGCCCAGTGCCCCCAGGCTTCCTTCCCTGTCCCACCCCACCCAACACAAAGCCTCTCATTTTTGAACTAGACCCCACTTGTTCTACTTTTAAACAACTTACCCTTTAGTGTATCTGGTATAGGGTCTTGCCTGTGCCCGATTCAGACTTTCGCTCACAGCTGGGGGTGGGGCAGAGGGGGTTGAGTTCTACTTGGCCCAGCCCATCCAGACTGAAGACTTCCATGTCTGTACAGCAGTATGTGTCCATTTATTACAATGCTTTATTCTTTTCCCCTGGTTTTACTAACACAGTGGAAAACTCTAGGGACACCTGGGTGGCTCAGTCGGTTGAGTATCCGACTCTTGTTTTCAGCTCAGATCATAACCCCAGGGTCGTGGGATGGAGCCTCACGTCAGCACAGAGCCTGCTTAGGATTCTCTCTCTGTCTCCCTCTGCCCCTCTCCCCTACTCACAGTCTCTCTCAAATAAAAAAACTTTTAATAAAATATTAAAACTAAATAATAAATAAAAGAGTGGAAAACTCTAAATGGAAAGTGCTCAGGACTCAGGAAGGATGCATTCAACCGAAAGGAGAGTATAGGTCTTTAGGCATGCCAGAGCCGAAGTCCACAGGTCAGACGTGAAGGAAAAGAGTAAGATTAAAATGCATATATGAAAGGCTAGCAATGCAGCCGTGAGTGCTATATCCAGATGTGGAGGAGGAGGCAGGGACGGTACAGTCTCTCATCTCTTCCTTACCTCCCTGAAAGGGTCCCCCCTCACCCCTGCACACATCAGTGTGTTCTAGGCCTCCATCCATTCCACTCCCTGCTCACTCTGTGTTTGCAGACTGCTGGTGCCTCAGAACACATTTCACGTAGCTGGCTGTGCAGTACTGTATACATTCTTCAGTTACTCGGTAAACTCTTTGTTTCCAAGGAGAAAGGTCCTTGGCAGCCCAACCCCTGCCTGGACAAGCGAGAGGGCAGAGGCCGGAAGAGCACAGGACAATGGCCAGAGGCTGCAGCGCGGAGACCCTGGTCTGCCCCAAAGAGCTCGGGGATCTCAGCTGACTTGTTCCAGTTCTCCAAACCTAGTTTTTTCCAGCCTATAAAATGATTACACAAATAATATCCTCTGTGGCTATTATAAGGGTTAGATGAGATAACAGATGTAAAGCACTTTGGAACCCATAAAGTGCTATATCAATATTAGTTGACCGTGCTGCTATTAGGGCTATTCTTCTATTAATAACTCATCACTAATAACCTATTTATGGAGAATGTGTTTGCACCTCTACTGGGCCAGCTGCTCTGCAGGTACGGAAGCCAGAAAGATCTCATGGGGAAGCTGGTCCTCACATATCCCTGAGTGTTGAGCATGGCCTGAGCAGGACTGTCTCACACTGTCCCCAGCCACGCTGGCCCCAGGAGCTGCCCTCCAAATTGACAGCAGGCCTGGCCACCCCAACCAGAGAAGGTCACGAGCTTGTCCGTGGCCATTTCCCAGACTCCACTCTAGTGATTCTCACGTCCTGCACCCTGGCTGTGCACTAAGACATGTGAACCGGTTTCTCCCAGCACCAACTTGCTTGCCAGTTATTAAATTATTAATTACCACATGTTTATTGAGCACCTTCTAGACACCAGGCACCAGACCACCTGACTACCTGCTGCATGTAACATCAAGACAGGGGCACCTGGGTGGCTAAGTCGGTGAAGCACCTGACTTCAGCTCAGATCGTGATCTCACAGTTTGTGAGTTCGAGCCCAGCATCAGGCTCTGTGCTAATAGCTCAGAGCCTGGAGACTGCTTCTGATTCTGTGTCTCCCTCTCTTTCTTACTCTCTCTCTCTCTCAAAAATAAATAAAACATTAACAATAAAAAAGAAAAAGAAAATCCAGACAGACATGGAGCCAGATCACCTCTTGAACAATCATGACCTGTGTTCCAGTCTCTACAAATGAGAAGGAGAGGGTGACTTCGGGTTGGGAGGGTGAGGGTATAAACCTGGTCTGGGGGGTCTCACTCTCAATTTCCTTATGTTTATCCTGCTCAGTATACTGTACATGCTTTTACTCTGAAGTCATGTCTTTCTTAAATTATAGAAGATTCTGTCATTCCATCTTCTACTACCCCTTCTCTACGCTGCCCCCCTCCAACCTTCCTCTTGAATTCTTTTCCATCTTTTCATCCCCTTATACCCATGAGGGACTTTCACTAATTCTATCTTGGACTCTTTCATCTATTGATTTGATTAGCATAGCTTTTATACCCAGCTTTCTAATCAGTTCTTTCCCAAAGCCAATCTGTTCTCAATTCTTATCTTTCTGGCTTCATTTTATCAGTTACTGTTATTTTTATAAACACTCTTTCCTCTTTGAAGGTCTCAAAATGCTTAATTTTTTTTATGTTCCCCTATTACTATTTCCTTAGCCGTGAATTCATCTCCTCATTGTTGATTTTATTTCTCACTCTTCTTATGATTAGTTTTCCCATGTGCTTTGGAATTTTAGTTGGCAGCAGCAGTTCTGTTTTCTTTGCTGTTCTCACTACATTCACCTCTCGGGCCCACACCCACCTTCCTAGACTTTGTCATTGCTTCCATCTGGCCTTCTAGAGTACTCAGCCCCAAACCAACTTTTGCAATGGCAAGTTAGAGCTTCCAAAATGCCAATATTGAATGACAAGGCTGATCCAGTCATTGGCCCAGAGCTGGGCCCAAGAATTGTCTTCCCAGCTCTTCCCCTGGACCACTTGCCCTGTTAGGGATGCAGGCTTTTCAAGCCTTAGCCCCAAGTAACCATTCCACGTTGTTCTAGATTCCCTTCACAGGTGGCTGGACCTGCCCCAGCTCCCAGTTCCTGACATCCCCACCACAAATGAGCTGCCTTTGGTTCCTGGTCCTGCCCCTATCAGAGCCCAGAGTCAGTAAACCCATGGCCTCACTGCTCATGCTGTGGGACCCCACAGGACAGAAGCACTAACTGTCCAAGGGAATCAAAGAGGGCAGAGGAGAGGGGCGCCTGGGTGGCTCAGTTGGTTAAGCGTCCGACTTCGGCTCAAGTCATGATCCCACAATTTGTGGATTTGAGCCCCATGTCGGGCTCTGTGCTGACAGCTAGTTCAGAGCCTGGAGGCTGTTTCAGGTTCTGTGTCTCCCTCTCTCTCTGATCCTGCCCTGCTCACACTGTCTCTCTCTCTCGGAAATAAATAAAACAGTTATAAAAAATTAAAAAAACAAAGGAGGCAGAGGAGATAAGGCAGATTGGTGTAAAGATCCCTACTCTGAGCCATGGCCAAAGCCATTGTGACCTGCAGAAGGGACCTACTAGAAGCCCATCAAGTGAAAAGATGTGAAAACCAGAAGCGCCTCTCCATCCCTGGATGGGAAAACAGCATGAGCTATTTGACACTCCAGAGCTGGAGGTGGGGTGTTCACACAGGCTCCTTAGCCAGTCATCTGCCCTGGGGCAGGAAGACAAGGAAAAAAATGATACTTTGTGAAAGCGTCAAAAACCGACTGGTAACACTATGAGGCCAAACCACAAAACTGCACCCAGGAGGCTGCCCTTCTGCCAACCTGAGACCTCCCATCATCATCTGCCACATCATCTTGGGCAGGTCCCTTGTCCCAGGTATGTCATGACATCTAGGCTAGTTACCCAGGTCATTAAAAGCTCTAAATAACATGTATGTGTCACAGATCAGTTGTCATTTGGATGAACGCTTTTTCTGTAATGCATGTGGGCCATCCCCATTTGGAATGTATCCGTAGGATAAACAGGAGCTCTCGGGTTTGGGATGGTGCACTTCAGGAAGACAGAACACCAGGCCTTGGAGTACTGGAAAAATGATGGGATCAGAGAGGAGCAGTGTGGGATCATGGGGCTTACACCAGAAAGGCAGACGAGATTCAGAATTCTGAGATTTATCCTGCATTGTTAAGAAGACTTCAGAGCCTTTTTAGCAGAGAAGTAACAAGACGATATTTACATCTTAGGGAAAAAACTGCAAGGTGAGGGGGGTGGCTGTCAGAGGCAGGAGGTGAGAGGCAGGGCAGTTGTTATGGTCTCGATGAAAGTTGATGAGAACCCACCATTCTGGGGAGTCAGGGAGAGAAGGAGGGAAGGGAAAGGAGTCATAAGAAGAAGAGGAGGAGGAAGAGAAAAGAGGAGAAGAGAGACTTAGGAGGAAGTGCCTCATCCTACACCAGCCCAAGCAGTAGACATCATGTCTGCTTTCCCTTCCTAACTATGTGCTGGTCGTCCCCATCATCTCCAGTCTCTTGGCTCCCAGCCTAGCCCTCATCAGGAAGTGGCCTGTCATGTGCCTCCCCCCAGAATCTGGATCTGGGTCACAGAAGCAGGGCTGGAAGGGGTTGGCTCTCCTCCAGCCATTCCTTCTAGCATCTTCACATTCTGACCAGAATGCTCATGAAGGAGGCCATTCTCCACATTCCCTTCCGCAGGTACCTTGGTTCCGACCCTGGGCCCAGTTGGCCCATCTCCCTGCCGACTCTGTGAGCTAAATTCCTTCTTAAATTCGTCAATGTTTCCATGACTTGAACTCAAAGTGGTCCAACAGATACCGTGGCTTTATGTGTATTATCCCCCTAAACTCCCCAGGTTACTGGGGGAGTTCACAAAGGAGGAACTGAGGCTGGAGAGAGCAAGTCACTTGTTCAAGGACACGGCTGGCAGAAGGATGTCCGGGATTGTGGATTGGTGCATAACCCCTCCCCCTTCCTGATGCAGATGCTGAGGACAGCAAGCCAGGGGCTTCAAGTGACAATGTGATACTCCTGCTGCAGCCTAAGGATCAGGCTCCCCTCCAGGCGCTGGTGTTGATTCAAAACTTTGAACAACTAGAGACTCCCTGGTCAGCCTCCTCTCCATCAGGCCCTTTCTGTGCCCCACCCCCTAGCCCAGCCAGCAGTCACTGAGGCCACATATCTCCACCCCTGTGCTTTGCTTGGGTCCCCTGTCTAGGCTGCCTTTCCCACAGATCTGCCTGGAGGACTCCTGGAGGCACAACTTCTGTTTTCAGACTCCAGAGTGGGGAGGGAGATGCTACATGCGTGGCCTCCATCTGAGTTCAAATCTTCATTCAGCCTCCATCCATCCAGGGATGTGGTCATGGTCACATGACTTCCCCTTTCTGTACCTCAAGGATTTCGTCTGTAAGAGGAGAACAGCAAAAGCTCTCTTAAAGTCTTTTTAAGCTGCTGCAAAGCACCCTGTATTTGCTAAGAACTCCTGGCATCTGCGAATTCTGAGTCAGAGTTAACAGCTTTGGTGAGCCTTCATTGTTTGCACACCTTCCCCCCGCACCCCCATCAGCCTGTGAGTTCTTCGGAAATAGCAACCACATTTGATTTACGCTTACAAGGCACACCCCGGATCTGCTCGTTAAGCAAATCAAGAAAGGCACGTGCATGATCAGAAGTCTCTTCACCAAACACACCACCAGTGAAAGCACCGACAGTGACGCCCTGGGGAAAACTGATTGCAATATGGTGTGTTTCATCAGGCATAGGAACTAGTGTGGATTGCTTCCTTCAGTGCTTTGGTGGGAGAAGAAAAAATCAAGGCAGAGCAGGAGAGTGAGGACCACTCTGGTCCACAGGCTCCCCCTTCAGGAGCCCTTCCTTCTCTCCAGACTAGAACTTTGGGAGCAAAGGCTCTGAGAAGATTCCGGGCTTCTCCTTATCCCCAGCGGCCCCAGAGTGACCAGGCTCTGGGCTGTCTGTCCCCCAACTCCCACCTGTGAAGAAGGTTACTGGCTCCAATCCAAAGCTTACTCTGAGGTGGGAGCATTGCCCAGGCTGGACCCTGACGGTCTCTGTCCTTGACCAAACTCTAGTCAGGCTCCCTAAACCCTCAGGGCCTGGATCTTGGCATGTGTCCTTGTCAGGGCCGCATTGTCCAGTTTCAGGCAAGAGCCTTGCTAAGTCAGCTCAGTGAGAAACCCCCAGCCTTTGATATCTGATCACCCTCCATGTCTGATCAAATTCTTGCTGCCCCATGTTGCTATCTGCCCACCCTGGCCGGCCTCCAGCAGAATCCTGTCAGGTTTTAGTGGAGCCCCCTCCCCGCCCCTGAGGCTTCTTCTCCATAACTTTCCATCCACTGACCCCCCTCCATGCTCCTTGGTAGTAAGCCCCACTTCTCCATGCTGCACTTGGAAGTGAGCTCACTTCTATACTAAGTTCTCTTATCCCCAATTGCAATAGTTCATGAATAAAATCTATCTTTTTAACTGCGGTCCAGATCTGGTTTTCCCTAACAACCCCCAGAAGCCCTGTCCAGGAGGTCCTTCAGACAAAAGCACAGCACCCCCCTGGCGTGGGATGCGCAGCATATGGCCGAGGCAACTACATTCCGCTGAGGACCCAGACGAAGGCAGCCCTACCCTGCATGCAGCTCTTGCAGAAGGGGCTGGCCTCTCCATCGGGACAACTGAACCATGCTCTCTACTTGTCCAGCCACAGGTGCCCAGAGCAACACCCTCGTAGTGGCCCGCCTCCCACTCTGGCCCCATCTCCCAGCGTCCATTGCTCCCCCAGGCGCCCCACAGCCCACGCGGGCCCCCTTTTCACCTGCCAGCCCACACCACCAACACACTGCACCCTCACTGACCCCCAAGACTTTGCATTTTCTAGGCTGTCTCTTTGGAAGCCTCCCCAGCCTGTCTCTTCAGTCTGCAAGCCTCTGTCTCCTCCTAAAAGCTCCCTTTCATCAGCAGGATTGGGACCTGCTTTCTATGGATGAGAACCTCCCTGGCATCGTCAGGGCAGAGAGACATTTCCAGTGTTCATCAGGTGACGCTTGTCACCTTGTCTTCCTCTCTGGAAGTCACCACGGCTTCAAACACCAGCAGCCTCTCTTTACCCCTCGGTGCCACACTGTAGCCAGGGCACCATGGATAAGCCATAAAATATGTTTACTCAGAGATTCCCTCTCTGCGATCTCAATAATCCTGTACATTCCCAGATGGTGGGAGGTTGCCACAGCCCGCAGGAGTCCGGACCTTCCTCTTGATCTTGGCGTGGGGCTGTGACCCACTGTGACATCTGCTTCAGCGGGGCATCCCACCCGAACAGGCCACCTGGATATCTCACCTGGACATCCTGCTGGGGCCTGGCAGTCTTTTATGGAAAATGGTAGCCATGGCTGTCATTTGCAGGCGTCATTTTCATTGCATTGAAATGAGACCCCCTTTCATGCCTTCCATTTCTCTCTTCCCTCATCTAAATGATTAACCTCACAAACCAAGCGCCAGCAGGCCCAACCCCCAGCTGGCATGGTGCCCCCTGCTGTGTCCTCCCAGACGCTGCTCACACTCCGTATATCACCCCTGAGTGTGATCAGTCATGGACACAGCTGCCCACACCTGGGGAGGCTATGCCTGATTCACACCCAATGTCTTCGGCCCCATCCCAGGGCCCAGCCACCAGAGGCATCAATAAACAGCTTTAAATTAGTAAAAGAATAACTTGAATGAACTTGTACGTACCGCACCCATGCTCCCATGACGGACGACATAAAAAGTCAAGACCTGTCCCCGTGAAAAAACACCCAACTCCAGAGCTGAAAGCCATATGAGTTTCTTGTTGCTGCTGTAATAAACTGTCACAGACCTAATGGCTTAAAACAGCACAAGTCTGTTACCTCACGGTTCTTGAGATCAGAATCCAAAATGGGTCTGCCCCTCTGTGGAGGGCTTGGGGGCACCCGTTACCTCTCCTTTCTCACATCCCCTGACTCCTGGCCCCTGGCTCCATCCTCAAGCCCTCAACACAGCATCCTCAAACCTCCACTTCTCTCCCCTCTACTTCTATGCTGGCATCTCCTCCCTCTGACCCTCTTTTGTGTCCCTCTTATAAAGACCCTGGTGATCACTCTGGACCCATCAGGACCATTCAGGATAATCTCCCCATTGCGAGATCTTTCACTGAGTCAGGCCTGCAAAGTCCCTTGGCCAGGCACGGTAGCACATTCACAGGGCTCGGGGATTAGGAGATGGACACCTTCAGGGAGCCATTACTCCGCCTACCAGAAGTTCTGAGACAGGAAGCCCTAAATATGACGAAGGGGTCCTGTGCTATCTTCTTGTGCTGAGAATGTCTTTGCAAGGGGTTCCTGGCACCAGACTCTCCTACTGCTGCCCCTGCTCACCCACACCTTCCTAGAAGGAAAAGGAGGGGAAGCCATCACGCACCAAAGGACTTCTACTTGGCAGGCATGTTCATACGTGTTGTCCTCGAAAGCACTGTCTGAAGAACCTTCCAGGAGTTCCCCGTACACCCTGCCTAGCCCAACCTCAGCTGGCCTGCCTGAAACCAGCCCCCATGCACCCCAATACGACACCCATGGGCACCTGGCCTCCTCAGTGAACATCATACCCAAGAGTAGAGGAGGTATCAAAATGCCAAGCAAGCATGGGCACCCTCATTAAGGACCCGCCCCACCCAGTCCCACACAGGATGCCTGTTCCAACACCACAGCCCTAGGCTGTTCTTTCCAAAAGTCAGCATGGACCCCATTTTGGCCCCCCGGATCCCATCTTCTGGGCGTTCCAGGCCTGAGAGCATCCACCATGGCCTTAAAGCCCCACCCTCAAGAGGTGCTCTTGTCTGAACACCTGAACATCTGAACCTGCTTTCCTGACCTAAAACCAAGCCTGGCCACACCCTGAGAATAGCAGAGTCCGGAGCCCACAGAGACAGCAGAGGTG
Organism: Proteles cristata cristata; assembly: GCA_017311185.1. Taxonomy (NCBI): domain Eukaryota; kingdom Metazoa; phylum Chordata; class Mammalia; order Carnivora; family Hyaenidae; genus Proteles; species Proteles cristata. Next base: position 273,487 of record JAESUZ010004359.1, on the reverse strand, counting down.
GAAAAAACTTCACTGAAGCTCAGGAGCTTGGCTTCGGACCCAGCTCTAACTGGCATGTCACCTTGGACAACTCGCTTAAGCTTTGAGGGCATTAATGTCCCTTTATCTAAAATAGAAATAGTACGAGCTGCCACTTCCTGAGCACTTATCAAGTCACAGGACAGCAGTCTCGTTATTGCTAATCTGCCACTGCCTTCTTCTAGAGCTCGGGTCCCAGGTTTTGGAGGAAGATCCCTGAGCACCAGGTGCCCAGCCATGTAGGAAGAGCTGCGGAGAGAGATGGGAAGGGTGAGGGAAGGAGGGGTGGGGGCCGGCAGTGAGACACTGGGGTCTCTGACGCAGAAATCTGATGGAGAATATAGAGAAAGAATTTCACGTGGGTGGCAGGAGAGGGAGGGACTGGGGAGAAAAAATGGGCAAGGGGCAGGTGTGAAGCAATTTCCAGGGAGGGTGCAGCATAATCCACTCGAGCCCCTACAGCATCTTCCGTGAAGCCGAGATTTCTCACCAGTGCTTTGGAGAGAGGAGCACCTTCTGGAGACTGTGAGGAGAGGAAGAACCTGGTGGAGGCCCAGGGAGACATGGGTACCATGCTGCACTGGCTCCTTAATGTATCCCCAGCCTCTAGGAGGTGCGTGCATTTAGACCTGTTTTACAAAATGGCAACTGAGGCTCACAGAGGCCAAGTGACTCATCCAGGTTTGCACAGCAGTTACAGAAGGGTGAAGGGGTGCGGGTGGGGTGGGGGAGGCAGGCAGGACCCAAGCCCAGGTTGATCAGGCTCCAAAGCCTATGTCCCCAGCCCTGCACAGCGCTGCCTGGCAGGGCTGTTAGAAAAATGTTGGCACAAACACATCTAGCAGGGTAGGCACAAAGCTTGGGACCCAGGTGTCCCCGCACCCAGCTCCGCCATTGCCCTGGGCCCCCACCTGCAGGTGTAAGGTCCCACCAGGATATATCCAGCCCACAGGAGGCACCTCGGAGCCCCCAAACCAGCAGACACAAGACACTGGGGCCAGGCTGGGGACAACCGACCCTGCACTACCCAGGGGGCTGTCCTGGGGAGGTCGCTGGGCCACACCTGGACCACATCCTGAGCTAGACCCTGGAGGTGCAAGTGAATGGTCCAGAACCTGCTTTGTGGAGAGAGACAGTCAGAAAGCAGACAGTGACAAGAGGGCAAGGACACAACTGAGCTACAGGAGGGTAGGAAGCCCTTCCAGCCAAGGTCACACAAGAAACTCCACGGCAGCCCCTCCACTGTTCCCTGAGAGAGTGGGGGCCCCTCAGGCAACAGACCGGCACGAGTGCTTAAGCCCCACATTTCCCCCAGCCTTCGGGGAGCTGGGGACCAGCCTCGAAAAGCCTTGATGTCAGAGGTGAGATGACCCATCCCAGAGAAAGAGTCTGAGGCGCCAGCAGACTGAGAAGAACCCGGGACCACCCAGCAGGGTTTACTGGGGAGATGGCTGAGCTCAATGGGGCATGAGCTCACAACCACTGGAATCACAGACCCCAGCGAACAGTCCCTGCCACCTCCATGTGCCAAGCATCAGGACCTAATCGTGTCCTCTGATCTCAGGCCTGGGCCTGGGACCCTAAATTTCAGCTGTGGGTGGGCTGGGCTCTTGCTGCCTGAGACCCACTCTGGGCAGCGGTTCTGCTGAAGCTCACAGGGGCCCCTTTGTCGTGCTGACGGAAACACTGTCGGCCAACCTCTCTCACCAGCAGAATCCTCCCCGCCCACAGCCAGCTCTAACTGGGCCCCAGGACTCCATCTGAGGCAGGAGTCACTGATCCACTTTCCTATTGAGACCCCAGCCCACCCTGGGAGCCAGCCCCTTCCTCGCTGGTACCTGCCACCCCAATGCCTAAAGCTGAGCCTGCTAGTGGCCAGTTGGGGGGGCCCGGGCACCTCCACCTCTAGGACTTGCCCATCTTCCACCCCACTGCAAGAATGATCCTCCAAAGTCCAGACCTGACTGTGTTCCTCCCCTTCCTTATAGCCTTTGATGACTCCCAATGTCCACAGAATGAAGCCTGGTATTCAAGATACCCCTGATCTGGCCTCTGTCTACCTCCGAAGCTTCGGCCTTCCTTATTCCACCTTCTGCACCCTGGCCCCACTAAACATCTCCCCTGCATCATCCACACCTTTGCACACACAATGCCCCAGCCCAGAATGTGTGTTCTCCCCTCCAGACACACCCCCCTCAACCACCACCCATTCATTTTCTCCATGGCCAACTCCCATTTATCCTTCAATGTCCTAGTCAAATGTCACCTCCTCTGAAACTTTCCCCAGTAGCTTCAGTAATTTCGTGATTTTTCCCCTTCCGGGTTCCCACAGTACCCTGCTGGATTTACTGCTGTTGCAGTGCTTTGGAGTACTCTTTCATTCTGTTCTCATTTGATCTCCTTCCTTACAAGACCTAAGACCTTCCCTGTCATATTACCAAAATATAGAGCATACTTGCTGAATGGATAAATGGAGAGCTGGGACAGATGGGACAGGGTGGATGGGTGGGTGGGCGGGTGGATGGGAGGAGAGCCAATGATGGATAGTGGGGAGACATAGATGAATAATGGTAGTTAGATGGGGATGGGTTGTTAAGTGATGAAGGTGTATAAATAAATGAATATCTGGATTGTGGTGAATGATGAATAATGGATAGGTAGGGAGATGGATAGATGAATGATTAATGGATGGATTGTGAATAAATTAACATGTGGAGAGATAATGGGTGGATGGATGGATGGACGGATGGATGGATGGACGGATGGATGGATTATTGATGGATGGGAAGGTGGTGAATGTGAAGAGTAATGGATATGTAAGCAGATGGATGGGGATATCCATGGATGAACTGAGTGGCTGGGAGAGAACACAGCAATAATAAAGAAGGAAACAACAGAGAAACTTTTGCTGGAGCCAGAAAATCCATCATTGCCAAGATCCCCAGGCTAAACAGAATGAAACTCAGCACTAAATCTTGGGTGTTAGACCAAACCCCACCACGCAGCCGATAGTCCAGACACTGATTCTAGGCATGTCGAGTACTTCCCAACGCGTGCGAACAAAGTCAGAGAAGCTGAGCAAGACCTGTAGGTTGGAATGATTTCTTTTTTTGGTGGAGGGCAGGGGTTACAAATTAGCTGGTAAATGAATCTCAGCAGACAAGATTACATCACCAATAACCCGGCTAGGTCTGAAGGTGGGAGGTAGGGTAGGGGTGGATGTCGGATCACAAAAGCCCTGAGAAGAATGAGATTCCGAGTCTGGTGGCTGATGGGGATAGGTGGTCCCTGGCAGGCACCCCCATGGGACAGGAAACAGCAGACCCTGCCCCAGGAGCAGTTCTGCAGGCCAGAGATGGCCATGTAGGGTGGCCTGCCTTAGCCCATGGGCTCAGAGAAGCTGCAGAGGGACAGAGGTGGCACTGAGGCTCAGAGGGGGCCACTACTCCTTGCCCTTGGGAACTGGGGGTGGTGTCATATCCCACGTGGGCTCTGCAATGCGATGACACAGGCTCCAGGGAGGGCCCTGGGCTGGCATGGAGAGTGGAGGCAGGACGTAACTGGGAGAGATACAAACTATGGACAGAAGCCAACTGTCAGGAGAAGAAACGGGCTGTGGTGTGTGGTTACTCCTGGTCCTCAGTCCCCTCACTGTCACCCGCCATTCTCCTCCATCTTTGTCCCTGGCCTCCGGGTGTCTCTCTCTCTCTCCGACTTCCCATCAGTTACAAGCTGAACTGTGTCCCCCAAATTCATTTGTTGAAGTCCTAGCCCCCAGGACCTCAGAATGCATCCGTATATGGAGACAGGATCTTTACGGAGAAAATCAGTTTAAAGTGAGGTCATTAGGGTGGCTTCTAATCCAATTTGACTGGTGTCCTTACAAATGGGAAATCTGGGCTCTGAGACAGACATGCACAGAGGGAAGATGATGTGAGGACACAGGAAAACGCCATCTGCGAGCCAAGGAGAGAGGCCTGGAACAGATCCTTCCCTCCTGGCCCCAGGAACAAACCAGCCCAGTGGACACTTTGACCTTTGACCTCTCACCTCCAGAACTCTGAGACCGGAAGTGTCTGTTGTTTAAACCACTCAGTGCGTGGTGCTCAGTTACAGGAGCCCTAGCAGGGGGTATGCCACCTCTCAGAGTCTCTCTCTTTGCTCTCCATTCTTCATTCTGTCCCTCCCTCATTGTCCTCCTTTAGGGTGGCCCACAATTTCAGGTTCCTGAGCCTATAGGGCTCTCCAGGCCACGGGTCTTGGAGGAGAAAACCAGGAAAACTGAGACAAATTGGCCACCCTACCTCTTTTCTCCTCCTGGCTGTCTCTGCTTCCCCATCTCTCTCCCCTTCTCTGTCTTCTCTCCAGTTCTCTTTCTCTCCCTGTCTCTCTGTGAGATCCGCCTTGTTCTGTTAATGCCTCTCATTAACATTCATTCCACACATGGTGCCCAGGCCTGCGTGCGGTGTCTGCGATTATCAATCCGGCGAGTGCACCCAGGAGGCGGCAAGCTGGCCCGGCAGATGTCTTTATGCCCTGGTGACCACAGCACTGCTCAAAGTGGGCAGGGCCCCCGGTATGGCTGGACGGCCAGCCCACATCCCTGCCCAGGACAGGCCTCCTTCACGCCGCAACGCGTAAAATGCTCTCCGATACGAGTGTTAGCAAACACTGGCCATAGTTGAAGGTAACAAAATGCGCCTGGTATCTTAGCTGATGCCACTGTTCTCAAGGCATGAGTTCAGATACCAAGAAGTGTTTATTGAGGGGCACCTGGGTGGCTTAGTCGGTTAAGCGTCCGACTTTCGCTTAGGTCATGATCTCGCGGTTCGTGGGTTCGAGCCCCGCGTCGGGCTCTGTGCTGACTGCCAGCTCAGAGCCTGAGCCTGTTCCAGTCTGTGACTCCTCTCTCTCTGACCCTTCCCTGCTCACGCTGTCTCTCTCTCTCCTAGAAATAAATAAAACATTAAAAAATTAAAAAAAAAAAAAAAAGAAGTGTTTATTGAATGAATGGATAGATGGTCCATAGCTCACTGGATTAATTAAGAATATGGGAAATGTAGGTAGTTTCCTGTCAATTTAGCTGTGAACCTAATATTGCTCTAAAGAATAAAGTCTCTTAAAAGGTAAACAAGATGGCTTATATCATGTTATTGATACACAAAGAGCTCTAATAAATCAATAAGGGGAGAGAACCCAATGAAAATGGAAAACAGATATGAACAGGCAAATCACAAGAAGACTCAAATTGTCAGTAAATATATGAAATAATAATAACACCAAACATTTACTTAGTCCTTGTTTTGAGCTAGGAACTCTGCTAGTAATTTATATGTATAACTCCATTAAATCCTGAAAACCAACTAATAAGGTTAGTACCATTACTGCCCCCATTTTACAGATGAAGAAACTGAAGTCCAGGGACATACAGCAATTTGCCCAACATCACACAGCTTGAGAGCACTGAGGAGGAATTCTCACCCAAGCAGCCTGGCTAAACACAACCTTACTCACAGTAAAGGCAGTGCAAACCAAAATATTATTTTTAGTATTTTAGATAAATATGTTATTTTATATATTATATAAATATTTACATATTATATACACATAATATAGAAATTAAGATATTATTTTTTCATTTATCAAATTAACCAAAATATTAAAGTGTGGTAATATTCAAATTTGGTACAGGTATGAGAAAATAAGGATTTCCATGTATTATCGGTACAATCTTCTTGGAGAGCAATTTGACAATATCCATAGACATTTTGTATGTACAATCTGATAAAAATTTCATCTAATGATATTCTCACATATGGACACAAAACTATATTTACAAGGAAATTTTTGTACATGGTTGTTATAAACACACACAAAAATATGAGAAATGACATAAAGACCAACAGAAAACAACTGGAATAATATCAGTAATAACTCTTGTATTCAATGCAATACAATACACCCAAGAGAACCAAGGACGTAGACTCTATATATAGCAATATGAGTTAATATTTTTTAAATTTTTAAATGTTTTAGTTCCTTATTTCCAAAGAGAGACAGAGGGTGTGAACGGAGGAGGGACGGACAGAGAGACACAGAATCCGATGCAGGCTCCAGGCTCCTAGCTGTCAGCACAGAGCCTGACGTGGGGCTCAAACCTACCAACCGGGAGATCATGACCTAAGCCAAAGTCAGATGCTCAGCTGACTGAGCCACCCAGGAGCCCCGCAAGATGCATTAATTTTTAAAATGGGTGCAGAATAATATCGAAGTCGATCTCATTTGTATAAAATATTTAGAAGTCTGAGCTTGTGACTACAGAGGAAATCTGGAGAACTCACGGAAATTACAGTGGGAACTACGGAGGGGTGAGAAGCAGATCTTCACTGTACCCTTTCCACTACTCAAAATTCTTATCATGAACACGGTACTGTTTCAAAGCAAAAAGCCAAAGTCTGTACTGTTTGAAGTTCCTATCATACATATGTATTTCTTTCATTTTTAAAAAGTCAAACGAAAAGCCAGGCCTAGAGCCACACAGACTGGAGTTTGAATTCCAGCCCCTTCAGTTCCTGGCATAAAACAGGGCAAGCTACAGGACTTCTCTGAATCTTGGTTGTCACTGTGAAGTGGGGCTAATCATGAGAAGTAAAAAAGATAACGTGTGCAAAACATAGTCACTACTTCTGCCTTTTTTTTTTTTTTTTAAGTTTTATTTATTTCTGACAGAGAGACAGCATGAGCAGGGTAGGGTCAGAGAGAGAGGGAGACACAGAATCTGAAACAGGCTCCAGGCTCTGAGCTTTCAGCACAGAGCCCGACGCGGGGCTCGAACCCATGAACTGGGAGATCATGAGCTGAGCCGAAGTTGGACTCTTAACCAACTGAGCCGCCCAGGTGCCCCTGCCTTTTTTTTAGTGTCAAACTGAGGCAGCCTTCACTCATCCGTGAGCTATGAAAAGCTGACATTTTCAATCAGTTGACGACATGCATCAATAACCTCTAGTGGCAAATTTTTGGTTTCTTCCTTCCTATCAGAATGTGATATCTGGAGGTGCAGCAACCATCTTGTGACCATGAGGACAGCCCTCACTGATACTCTGAAGATGACAGAGCAGAATTATGGGAAGAATCTGAATCCTTGATGTCCTTATTGAGCCACTGAGCCTACTCTAGAAGTGACCCAGTCAACTCTGAAGTGAAATTAAGTAGGAAATTGTGGCACCTGTGTGGCTCAGTCAGTTAAGCGTCTGATTCTTGATTTTTCGGCTGAGGTCATAATCTCATTGTTGTGGGTTGGAGCCCCGAATCAGTTTCTGTGCTGACAGTACAGAGCCTGCTTGAGATTCTCTCTCTGCCTCTCCTGTTTAGATAACTTTGGTTCATAATTCAGTTACCTGCAGCCAAAAATGTCCTAAGGGAGATACCACCTTGGAAAGATAATGTGGGCATGGAACAGGAACACCTGCCTGGCACAGCCACTTCCCTTCTCCCCCTCCCCCCACCCTCCTGCCACCAAAGAAGAGAAGCCCCCTCACTCTTTCAGTTCCATGCACACCTCTCAGCCACACTTCACATGTAAGGTTCTCCCTCCAACCTCTCTCTTGGCTACCATCACCTCTAACATGCTCAGCTGGCCTTGGGGACCACAGGGAGTCAGTGTAGACAAGGAATAACAGGAATAAAGGCTCTCAGGACAGCCCCCACCGCAACGAACCGGAGACCCCAGACTCTCTCTGACAGTCCACTCTAGCTCACAACACTCCTTCTCAGCCCACTGTCCCCCATCCTTCCTCGACCAACAGGGTCAGTGCCCCTTGAGGAAAGACACAATCCTGGCTGTCTACACCTGCTCTCCCCAAGGCCCAGGAAGAGGACCCCCCCTTGCGGTGGGACCACCCCGCACGTTTAGAGGCTCCAGGTAAATTTTAAGACAAAGGCAAGGCAAAGAAGGGTTATGAAAACACACCCAAGTTCAGGGCGGAATGACAAAGCGTCCCACACCTAGCTCCCTCAGGGTGTATAACTCACAATTGGAGTCAAAAGGTAAGTAAAATGAGGCAGTATTTGCCTCCAAAGGCCGCGTGTGCCTCCCCACTCCCACCTCCGCCTGGACTCCACGCCACACACCTTCTCCATCGCTATTCTCCCCTCGGAACTCTTCAGTCCCGGTCGCCCCGGAGCATCTGGAGGAGGGGAAGATCGGGGAGGAGGCCGCAGGCACCGGGGCGACGGCCCCAGACGGCTTGAGGCTGCTCAGAAGGGGACAAGGTCATTGGCTCCCAGCCTGCACCCCCAGGTATCTCTGAAGGGGCGGCTCAGCGGCCACTAGGGGGCGGCCGAGTTCCTCCCGCGGGCGGCGCCGCCAGCTTGCCCTCCCCGCGCTGAAGACCTCAGGCGGCAGGGTGCCCAGGGCACCTAAAGCCCTAGGAGGGGAGGATGGCAGGCAGGAACAAGGCACAAAATGTATGGGGATGGCAAAAGGCTCAGTAATCAAGATAAGTAATGTTTTCGCGATACCTTAGAATTAATGCAAAATATCAGAATGCAGAATGTCGTTGTCGCACCTTTACCAAGGCTCTGGCAGTGTTCTGGTGCCTCCAGTAGTGCCCAGCTGTGTGTCCAAGCTCTCCTGGGCCCACAGCCCTCCTGGTGCTGCTCACTCCCTCCCCAGCCCAGGGGTGTGACCAGGTAGGGGTCTGAACCACACCCTGGGGATCGCACTGGGGCAGAAGGGAGTTTAGGGGTTGGAAACTTCTCAGGAAGCGCCTTCCCCTCTCCCTGAATTCCCTCAACTCTGGAGGGAAAGAAAATCAAACCACATATTCTTCCTCAGGGGACGCAGGCTGGGCTTACGAAAGCCACAAAGCCTGAATACAAAACGACACCCTTGAACAACACCTCCCTGGACCCTTGACTGCTAACAATGAGAAGTGGGCAGAGGGAGGGCAAAGCAGAAAGCTACAGGTAAGGGGCCAAGTGGACATGGGTGAGCGGACAACTCCAGTCCTCCCCAGCAGGGCTCTCGCACCCCAAATTTAGTTCCATGATGACTCACAGAAAATACCAGACCCAACAGAGGCTACCTCCTTGGGCTTGCTCAGGCTTTCTCAGTGGGCATCTTCTCAGGTGCCTACCTGGTGTCAAAGACAGAAGTCTCTTCCCCCTGTCCCCAGCCATGCCTCCTAGACACAAACCCAGTCCCACACAGGAGAGAGGCATAGAGATGGGACAGCCTGCTGTGTCCCCAGTGAGGCCCAGGCCATGCCCCAATCTCCCACTCTAATTACAAGCCAAGCAAGAAGAGTCGGAAAACATGAAGGAGGAGATGGCCTACCTAAAACTAGCAGATGGGGACCACACGTCCGGTGTGGCCCTCAGGTGACCTAACCAGCCAGGCCCCCATAAGGGCCACCAAAACTGAAGACTGATGGGAAAGCAAAGTTCCTCCACTCACCCAGCAGAACCACGAACAACTGATTTCTCTTTTGGAGGCGAAAATGATGGAAGTGACCTCAGGTGCAGGAGGCCTCCCTCTCTAGGGAGACACTCAGAAGCCATTTGGTGCGCTCAGATGTTTTGGTTTTTACCGAGAGAAAGCAGACAGGGGGGCCGGAAGAGCCTAGACTCATGAAAAGCAGGAATGCTGGAACCCAGACCCAGCCATGGCTGGGGGAGACACGGCGATGAAAAGAGCAAGAAGCTGCTTGCAGCAGGAGGGGAAGGGGGAGGGGGAGGCAGACCCTTGGCAGCAGGGGCAAGGACAGCGGGACAGTGCACAGAGACGCAAGGTTTCCAGAGGGCACAGAGGACTTGATACAGAAGAGAAGAAGGGAGAGACTGAGATTAAAGAGAAACGGGCGGTGGGGAGAACAAGCACCAACAGCAGAGCCTTCCCACTGGGCCCTGTCTGGACATCCGTGGAGGCACCGCACCCTCACGGCCACATTCATAGGATGTCCAGTGTCTCTTCTCAGGAATGTTTCAGAAATGGAAAGCTCCCAGCCAGGACGGACTGGGTGAGGTGTACACGGCTACAAGCCACGTACCTTAAACTTGGACACACTCACCAGCCCTGAGCCCCTCAGAAGTGGACTGCCACGATTGTTCCTACAGTTCTCACATTCTGTCCCTATAAAGTGGGGCCATAAACATGAATGCTAGGACACCCATTTGGGAGCACACGTTTCAGGGTACAGACCTGCCTCCTTGCTGAGCCACCCCAAGCTTGGAGGGGAAGAAATGATGAATGAGTCATGGACGGCCACCACGGAAGAGAGCAAAGGCAATGTTTACCCAACTCTTGGAGCAAGAGTCAGACCCCATCTGTCCACCTCCAATCCTAAAAACCAATGCAACTCTGATTTGGTTTGGGTTTTTTAACAAACATTGGCTTTTCTGGGATATTTTTCATCGCTTATTATCTCTATGTAACCACAGCAATAGAACTAGCCCCATGTTCTCCCAATCCATTAGGGAGACCATTGTCCAGCTTTGGAGAGGCTCTCTCCATAAAAAGGTGAGCAGCCCCAAGGAAAGACCCAATGAGGAAGGTGCTAGAGGCCAGCTGTGATGAGTGTCATGCTCCTCACAACCACCTCCAGGAACCTCGCAGGTGAGCCCTGATGTGCCCAGGTGAAGATGAAGAGGAGGTGTGCCAACACAGAGTGGGGCAGCTTCCAATCTCCAAAAAGTTTACAAGGGAGAGTCTGTGGATCTTAGCTTGCTGCAGATCTCAAACTTCTAGATCAGCTTGTTAAACAGAAGATCTTAGAAAGGGAAGCAGAGATCACCAGAACCAGCTATGCAGAGAGAGGACTCCGGTCAAACCCCCAGACACCGACCCCCCCCACCCCCCTGCTTCCTTATTTGAATGGGAGGGTCCCTGCACCAGGACTTGGGTCAGAAAGAGTGCTACTGATATTGAAGACCCAATTAGCTCAAATTCGCCTTAAACGAATTTGCCCATGACGACTGTTGATTCATAGGGACGTGGGGACCAATGCTGACCTACAGGATGACCCAGTGACAGGCTGTAGGCTCTGTGTGGCCCTGTTCTGCCTGATAAGTTGGATGGAAACTGATAAAGGACTATTCATAGCTTCAGATGACCAAACTGGGCCAGGCCAGAATGACGACCAAGAAGGAATTTAGCATGGGCAAGAACAAAGCTCTGCACTTGAGGGACCAAGGTCACCCGGTATGAACACAAATGAGATAATGGTTTCAGAGCAGCTCACGGAGAGAAGGTCTGGGCACCTGCAGGCCGTGAACTCCACGCATGTCTACTGGGTAAGAGGGCTGCTCAGGGCATGAATGCAACTGTGGATGGGTGTGTCCCCGAGACCCCACGGACACCCCTGTTTTCTGTGCCCCCCTCCCCTGGGATAAGGCCTACATCCCCATGCAGAGACCTGCCCTGGGGCTCCTGGAGCTTCATAGCCTGCCTGCCACAGCCAGGATGCTTGGAACTACCCACACACAGCCCAGATCCCTGACCCCAGGGGCAGGCAGGTAAAATCTACCTCAGGGATCCCCTGTGGGACCTGGTGAAGGCCAGGACTCTACCTGAAATCACACCCTTGTTGGCTTGCACTCCCCGCTCCCTTTTCTTTAGTCAATCCAGAATCCTCCTCCTAGCATGAGCTTCTGGGAGCCCAGCCCCAGAATAGCCTCCTCAGCATGGCTCCAGGAACCACAGGTTCAGAAGGCCAAGGTCAGAGTACATGTGTCCTAAGCAGGGAATGAAGCACAGGGTAAAGAACCTTGAAGGAGGCTCTAAATGAGGAGTGGCCAAGAAGGTGGGATGTGGACCTTGATCAGAGCCAAGTTGACCAGGCAAGAGCTAGCCCCTTCCTGTGGCCACGGAAGTAGGCCAAAGGAACACTGGCACACGTGGGGAGTGCCAACTCGGTGTCAAGTGCTATACGTGGGTCATTCCATGTACTCCTCAGAGCAAACTGAAGAAGGAGGCACGATTATCAGGTCATGGTGAGGAAGTCGAGGATCGGTGAGATCAGTAACTTGCCTGACATGGCTATGGATGAGATCTAGGATTCAAACTCAAATTTTAGACTGCTAAGCTATAGTGCCTCCCACAATGCCCAAAGTGTCAGGATCTGCGCTGGGAAGGCCCTATGTGCCCCCCGTTAGATAAGAATCCAGCACTTCTGGGGACAGAGACCCAACCCAGCTGACACAGGAAGTGATGTCACAGCGGGACAGGACCATTCTCTGCTTTTCCAGTCCCGTGCCCCATACACCCCCATATACATCGTGACCTCAGGAGGGTCATAACCTATACTCTGGCAGCAACGGCTTCTCCCTCAGGGTGGATGACTGATTCTCCGTGAGGGTGTCACCCCTGGGGCTTGGCAAAAGATGCATGTTCTGTGTCCTGCCACACCCAGAGGTGATAAGCTCCAGGAATCCGGGCTTTAGCTGTTGGGGGCCCAGAAGGCTGTCAGGAAGAGAGTGGACAGAAATGAGGAGTCCCTGAGAAGGAGGGGGGCTGCAGCCTGACACAGGAGCTCAGCATCTAGGGCGGATGCTCCGAAGGACAAAATCTGTCAGAAAAAAAACCAAGACCAGCCAGAACCATGGACCCTTCCCTAGCAAAGCTCTCTCCAATCCTTTATTCCAAATTCAAAACAAAACAAATGTACAAATAAGGAAATCCATCACTTCCCTGAGCAGGACCTGAAGGGGACCCAGAAAGTCAGAAATCTGGAGTCTGAGAGGAGATCTGTAAACTAAGCTGGTGGCCATGGCTTGAGACCCTAAACCACTGCTGGTCAGGCATGGCCTGGGAGGGGCCACAGTAAGGGGATGGGGTGGGGGTGGGGGAGGTGTTCTCCAGGTCAAACTCAGAAACTAAGCTGTAGCCACTCCAGGTGAATCCACTGGCCGAGGCTGTGCAGTCTGGCTAGTGGGGCCACAGCCAGGGCAGTAAGCCTAACCAGGAAGGTAGGATGGGGTCCCCAGCCATGCACAGCCCCAAGGCTGGACACAGGCCAGGCTGGATTCCAGCACCACCTTGCAAACATTTATCTCGGTCATGATGAGTTGGGTGGACGAACAGGCTAGCCCTCCCCACTCGGGCCCAGCCCAGCCTGCCATCCCGGTACAGCTAGGAAGGGGCACTGATTGGCACACAGCAGCCAAACAGAGAATGAACTCAAAGGAATTTGCATGTGACAGAGAGAGTCTGTAAGGGTTTCACTGGTCCAAGCCAAATATCCTGGCATGTGGCCCTTCACCTGTGTCTCCTTGTCGCGGGTGGTGGCCTCACCTCCTTTTGCTCAAACTGGAAAGCTCAGCCTCCTAAAACTCCCCCTCCTTTCTGAATCCGCTGCAGGCCCTGTGTGCACCTGTGTGTGCACACACAACCCACCTCCCTTTCCATCTCCCCCTGACAGGCCCTTCCTTGGCGCACACACCCACTTCCCCCTGGGCCCCAGCCTCCCACCTCTTCCACGCTAATCTCTCCAATGGCAGCCAAAGGGATGTTTCTAAAATGAAATCCGGCCCCATCACCCTTTCCGCAGCTCCCCTGAAGTCCCTTTCCTCAGGCACCCCAGGACCTCACCGTGGGGACCCTTTACCGCCTCCCAACCCACAAACACCCCAACTCAACCTGCCCTGCAGTGACTCACCACAGTGCCACCACAGTGTGGACAGGACAGGCACCTCCATGCCTCTGATCAGGCTGTCCTGTCTGCCTGGCAGGCCCTTCCCCACTCTCCACCTATCTAGCCTCACTGTGTCCTCCAGACCCCGTTCAGCTGTGGCCCTGTGTGCTGGTGCCTCCCCACTCCAGATCATCATCACCTGTCGCTTCATGTCCCCACAGCTGGGGCTCCCAGAGCCCTTGTGCGGTGCCAGGCAGGAGCGCAGCCTGGTAGCCACGTGTCATTGCCCAGGGTGTGATGGGCCTCCCCTGTAGAACCCACAGAGGCACAGATGGGCTGCACAGTACCCAGAGCCAATGCATGCATGAAAACCTGCTTGTGCACATTTGTAAAAGGGGAGCGGGGTCAAGTCCCCTCCCGCTCACCACACCGTCCCCCCTCTGACCCAGCCTCACCCTCAGAAGCAATTTTGATGTGCTGTCATCTTTTAAGCATGCGGTTCTTGGAAGGGGGGAAGGCAGAAACAGATGGGAAAGGGCAAGGAGCCTGGGGCGGGGTTTTTCACCTGGTGGGAAAGGGCCAGAGCTGGGAGGCCGTGGGGAGCTGAATGGCCTGTAAGCCTGTTCTCCCAGTGCTGCCCATGTGAGCTGATGAGGGATAGACATGGGTGGCTGGGATCATGGGGTGGTGGAGCCCAGGGCATAGGCTTGGGCCAGTCTGACTTCATTGCCCAAGGACCTCTCAACGTGTGGAGTTTGGGAGCGGGCTTATGTCCTCATTCTGGGTCTTAGCCTTGAAGATCCCAAGCTCCTGGGACAAACCACCAAACCCCTTCCTGAGGCCAGCCCCTGACCCAGTGACCAACAAGGGGCCTGGCTCTTAGCAGCAGCCCCGGGCCCTTCTGGGATGCCCGGTGCCCCAGTATGGATGCATACCCTGCCTCCCACACCCTGTCAACTCAGTGAGGGTGCAGATGGCCCATCTCATTCCCCGAGGATTCCACAGAACCTAGCACAGGACACGAACTCAGTAAATTCTTCTGGCTCATGACTGCACTGCACTGATCACCACGTGCTGCGGGGAAGCAGCCCAGGCTTCGGCCAGCCCTGGCCCTGAACCCCAGCCCACCTCCAGCCATCCAAACGGGCATGTCAGCCATGCCCTTGCCTAACGCCTGTGGTTTCATCCATAAAATGGGGCACATGGGTGAAAACTCAGCAAGGGAAGGTGACAAGCACAGTGTGTGGCACAGAGGAGGTGTTCAACAGTGTCAGTGGCCTTCCTCAAAGACGCAGCCAGTCCCTGTCACGTGGGGCCCCACTTTTCATGTCAGGAATTGGTTATATCTCAGCCCTACTTTAAAATAAAGCCATCAAACTGGATGTTATATGGAAACCAACTTGACAACAAACTATGAAAGAAAAAAAAATTTTAATTAAAAAAACTAAAACAAATAAAATAAAGCCACCAAGAGTCCTAGGGGAAATCATGGCAGAGTTCTGAGGATACACTAAACAGAACGCTGAGTATTTTTACAGAAAAATCAGGATCTCCCTTACGCACAGTGCTTAAAGTCTGTCCCAAAGTTCAGAGCCTGGGTGTGCAGAGACGTGGCTCTTGGGAATCAAGCCCTTAAAAACCAGCCCAGCTGCGAGGGGCAGGAAGCCCCTGGGCTGCAGTCCCATGCTCTGCGGTCAGCCAATGGCAGAGACATGTCCACGGCTGCCAGCAGGTCCAAGGAGCACAGGGCCCCTCCTGTCCCCAGCCTGGGGCTGAGTCCACGGGCCTGGGATAGCTCTGAGAGCCACTGCTCCTCACTCGGGAGCTGCACTGGAGCAGCCGCAACAGCTGGGGCGCCGCAGGGACTGTATGACAGCACGCAGTGGCCCCCTTCGGCCCTCCGCGGACAGGCTGTCCTCGCTGGTGGGCGCCCGCTGCAGCTGCTCAAACTGCATCTCCAGATGCTTCTGGATGGCCACGCCGAGCACTTCAGGGTCCACTGCAGCTCCATACACCTCCCAGGTCATGCCCTCAGCATCCCATCGCACATCTCGCACAGGGGATGGCGCCTCCTCCAAGCTGGACCCCAGAGTTACCTCTGGGAATGTGTGCAGGGCCATGGGGGCTTCCAGAGGCGGGCTGGTGGCCACAGCCTTGCAGACCGCCATGGGGGCTGCCTGCACACCAGCATCCTGGGCAGACAGAGAGGATGTCAGCACGGGGGCCAAGTCACTGGCTGAGGTCATGGTCCATACATCCTTGGTCCTGGTGCCAGGCTCCGTGGCTAAGCCGGAGGGACCCCAAGGGTGGGCACAGCAGTGGGAATGCCCAGGGAGCCCCCCAGGCAACCTGCACTGGAACTTCACCGCATGCTGAGCCTGTAGCCCAGACTCACTCACCGATGCCACCAGCTTGGGAAAGGCCAGGATCCCTGGGGCTGGCAGGGCATGACAGCAGCCACTGGTCCCCACCTGCCTCATACCGCAGTGCAGAGTTGCTGGGGACAGGGCATGGCAGGGGGTGGTGGCTGGCTCCCCGGCAGCTCTGGGCCCAGCCTGGGGGCTGCTGCTGTGGGTGGTTGTCCCTCCCGGGTCTAGTGGTGCCACCCACACCTGACGCTCTCCCAGTGTCCAGGCTGAGTTTGACGTCCCTTCCTCTGGAGTCAGGTCCCCTTCTAGGCCCGCAGTGGCCCGGCCTCCCTGGCCAGAAGTACGAGAGGGCTGCAGCCGAGCCCCGTGCACAGGTGAGCTGCCGAGGGCCGAGCAGCTAAGGCTGGCCTTATGGGCGCCACTGTGGCCCCGGGTCTGGGTGCTCCGGACCAGGTCCGAGTGGCTCCTCTGCATGGCAGCGGCACCGGGGGCCCGCAGGCGACCCAGGTCACCCCCGCCCACGGTGGACACGTTGCCCACCGTGCTGCTCCGCCAGTGGCCCACAGCACGGGGCCGGGGCCGGGGGCTGGAGGCCTGTGCCCGCTCCGGACTCTCAGTGTGCTGCTCCTCTTCCTCCGGGACCCGCGGACCGGCGCCGGCCTCCCCCGGCTGGGCCTGCCATACGGTGCTGCTGGCACTCTTGCGGAGCTCCGGTCTCTGGCCCTGGCCTTCACCCAACAGGCTGGAAGAGCTCCGAGACAGGGGCTGCGGGAAGGGGCTCCGGGGCGGCCGGGAACCCTGGTCGGGACGGTCGGTGCTCATGGCTGCCTGCAGGAGAGAGAGGGAGGGAATGCAGTTGAACAGACTCTGCTCTTGGCAGAGACGGTGCCAGGCACACAGAGGGGCACGGCTTCAGCCCTAGGCTGCCTGCTGGCTCAGAGCCAGGAGCAAAACAGTGACAGGACACCAGACACTCCAAATCGAGATCATCACGCATTATACACGAGATGACACTGCGAATATCAATAACCAGTACCAAGCAATTAGAAACAGACCTAGGGTAGGGGCGTGGATTCTGTGGAGGGAGAGGAGCCCAGGGGAGAGGCCAAGTCTGCAGGGACACCGGGGGTGGGGCTTTAGGACAACACCTCTTAGTCAACCAGGACAGGAGTATCGCAGTATTTTCATAACCAGTAAAGCTGGACTGGCAAATACTAGCCGGGTTCCTCCCAGAACTGTCCACCTCCATCTTGCTTTGGACCGGGGCCTCCTGGGTACGGAGCTGGGGTTCAGAAGAGGTTTGTGAGATGAATGAACAATGACTAGAGGACACACAGAGGACACGCCCTGGGTTCTCCCCTGCCCCCTTTCCCCACCTTCTCGGGCCTAGCCTGGTTGAGCCGTCACGTCTCTGGGACTCAGTATTGGCAGCTGTGAAGGGGCTGGGGTTTTCTGACTCCCCTGTCTGGCTCCAGGGCAGGGAGAGACCCCCATGCACCAGCCCCGTGCACCCAGGACACTCGGCAAATGCTCACTCATTCCACAGCCATCTTCAGAGCACCCGCTGCATGCCAGGCCCTGGGGTTAGGGGGCATGGAACGAACTTGATCCTGTGCCTCTAGGAATGTGGTCTAATAGCGCCAGTCGGGAATGCCCTCCAACAAATCTAAATGCCCTCTTGCCGGGTGTGCTTGCACCCTCCTCGCCTCCCTCCTTCCCTGCCACTGCTGTCCCTCCAGCCACACAGCCCCCTCTGGACCTGCTCCCTGACTCATCCACAGCCTAGACTCAGCACTGGCCCCTTCAACCTCAGCATCTCCTCCCGGAGAAGCTCTCCCAAGCCGAGCTGGCTCCATCTCTGGCTGAGCACTGTCTCGCCCAGGTGCAATAACCTGGCCACGCCACCAACCTGAAGCTGTTGAGGCAGGGCCGTGGCCCGTCCCCCTCTGTGTATCCAGCACCCAGCGCTGACCTGACACATAGCCGGGCCTCGGAGAATGTCTGCCATGTGCCTGGCTGAGAGAGCAAGAGAATACAAGAGGAAGCCCGCAGAGGGGAGTGCTGAGCACCAAAAGTGGGGTCTGAGAAAGGGCATTTCCAGGAGAGCTCACTGTGCGTGATGGATCGTGATGGATCAGAAATGGGTCCAGCCAGGTGAGGAAGCCAGTCGGGCCTGGAGAGAGGAAGGAGAGGTGCCGGGAGAGGAGAAACAGGATGAGCAGAAGGCAGGGGGCACACGAGGGGAGGGAGCGGCGGGCTGCGGGCTGGGCGGGGCCCCAGAGGGAGGAAGTGGGGCCAAGGCACCTGGGCCAGCCTGGCCCTGGCCAAAGCTGTGAATGAGGACTATCTCCCTGAGACTCCCTGCTGGGCAGGACCAGCTGGAGAAACAGGGTGGGGGAAGAAGCAACAGCCAGTTTGGGCAATCCCGGTCCTGCCCTCCCACCCCACCGGGCTGATAAGAACTGCCAGGAAACCAGCCGCCTGGTGGGAACGTGAGCAAGGCCGCCTGAAACGGAACGTGGAAGGGGCTCTCAGAAACTCAGTTTCCATATAATGACAAACTTCTGCCCCAGCACTCGGGAGGCAGAGGCTGGCTGTCCAAGCCAACCGGGAGATGTTTTGGAGCTGCACCCCCTGAGAGCTGGAGGCTTGCTGTGGCGTCCAGGTCAGCACAGCTTCCGTGCATCAGATGGAAAGAACTGCACCGTCCAATACGATCAGCACTAGCCACGTGTGTCCACTGAGCACCTGACAGGTAGCTAGTGCGACTGAGAAGCTGCCTTTCTAATTTTACTTAAATTTAATCAATTTAAATGTCAACCGGGGCGCCTGGGTGGCTTAGTCGGTTAAGCGTCCGACTTTCGCTTAGGTCACGATCTCGCAGTTCGTGGGTTCGAGCCCCGCGTCGGGCTCTGTGCTGACTGCCAGCTCAGAGCCTGGAGCCTGTTTCAGTCTGTGACTCCCTCTCTCTCTGACCCTCCCCTGCTCATGCTGTCTCTCTCGCTCTCCTAGAAATAAATTTAAAAAAAAAAAAAATGTAAATGTCAATGGCCACAAGTGCCTAATGATTACCATACTGGACCGTGCAGCTCTGGACACAGCTCCTGCCTGGCCGGGAGTGTCCCATCCCTGCTGCTCCTCGTGGCTAAAGCCAGACTGGGCCCCGGAAGGGCCAGGAAAGGGATGAGCAGCCAAGAGAGGGCTAGAACCCAGGCCCTGTCCTCCAGGAGCTTGAAGATGGATGTATGACAGAGAAGGGCAGCAAAGTCATTACCAATCGCAGGGAGGATACTAAGAACAGCTCCCAGTACCCACCCACCCCCTGCCAGGCATGTGCCCCATCCTTTCGACACACTGTCTCATTTAATTGTCAGGGCAGTCTCATGAGATATATTAGCATCCTTCTAGAGATGAAGAGGTCAAAGAGAGTCAGAGGTTTACTGACTTGCCCCCAGGCACGGTGACGGCTAAGCCAGGAAGTGAACCCAGGAGTGCCTGAGGTTCTCTGTGCCCGCTCCGAGCACTGTGCAGGCCCCTGCTGTGGTCCTGACTCAGCTGAAGCGCCAGCATCCAACACAGCATCTGGCACTTGCAGTGGTGCCCGTGACCTGCCAGTGGAACGACTGAATCAGTGGGAACAAAGCCTGGACACCCCCACCCCCACCCCACCCCACCTGCTTCTTATCGGCTTCTTAGGCTGCCTGGAGTCAGGAGGGGAGGAGACGTACCTGCTAGCTGGGAAAGCTGTGGTCACCAGGAGCTCCGGGCAGGCGATAAGCACCCAGCTGCTAGTCCAAGAACACGGAGAAAGCCCTTTCTGGAAGCCTACACAGCCTCTGGCTGAACCCCACCTACCCCAAACCCTCCTAGGGAGCAGGCCATAAAGAGCCATGCCAGGCCCTGCCCCTCCCCCGAGGTGGGATGAGGCTGGGGGGGGGGTCCCCTCAGACCCCTCCAGGGGCTAGTGAAAAGCCACCAGGGACCAAGGGTCCTGCTGTGCCTGCCTCACCAGATGGCTGTCCAGTGCCCAGACTAGCCATCAGTCAAAAAGAGAGCAGTGACTACAGAGACCCTAGACGGGTGGGTATCTGTTACTTCCCTTCCTCACCTCACCCCCACAAGTGGCAGGTGACAAAACTGAGGCTCAGAGCAGCTCAGACATTTCAGAGAGCCCATAGCTGAACCCCAACAGGATATTTCTCCTACAATCTGGCCTCCCCAGCTTTCAAGGAGGGCACTATGCTGAGGAACGTCACTCAGGTTATCGCAGGGAAAGAAGCTGCCCCACACCCCCTATCACTAAGGAAAGGGGCCTCCCAGGGAGTGAGGGGAGCTGTGGGTAAGCAGGCGGGACAAGGGATCTGCTTTTAACCCTGACTCTTCCCCTTCCTGTGAAAGTCCCCCCAGGTGGACACCTACCCTTCCAGTGCCTCGGTTCCCCAGCCTACAGAACGGAAGTAAATCTCCACTACAAGGGTGCTATGAAGTCAATATGATGGAACAGCAATTGCTAATAATACTTTTTTTCTTTTCCCCTCTCATGAAGGTATCACAGGGACTAGTACTGGGGGACAGAAAGGCCTTTTTAGGAAGCCATTGAGACACCCAGCAGGGTAGCCTCGTCTTGCTTCCCAGCCCTTCCTGTCTTCAGCTCATCCTAGGCCCCAGTCACCACCCACGTCCCCATGTCTCCATCACCATACTGAGCTTCCCAAACCTTAATTTGGGAGGATACACGCTCATGTGCTTACACATGTGTGCATGCGGACACACACGTGTGGAAACACACAAGTTTGGAGTCTGCCTTCAAACTGGCTTGAGTGGCGTGCCCATCTGCCTTACAAATCATGGAAAAGGCTCCGGCTTCACCCTACGGACACCCCAGGAAGATGTTTTAGCACAAGATAAATGACAGGTACGTGGGGGTACCCAAGACCCCTGGAGTTCGTTGACACCTGATTGTTCTCTCTCCTGCCCCATTTGATGCCAAGGCTGCAGTGAGGCCATGCTTCATGCCCAATACCGGACTCTCTTGCTGCCTCAGTTCTGCTGGGCAGTAAACGGAAGAACAACCAGTTTCGCCGGCAGCAATCAACCAATGTTATTTTGAGTAAAGCCTTCCAGTTCTGCAGAAACTTTCAAACTGGCCCAACCAAAGAAACCACTAGGTTGACTGGCTCAGAGATTCTAGCTCCCACCATATCACCCAGCAGAGGAGCCCAGGCCTTTCGGGGTGTGCCCAGGGGGACCACCAAAGCCACTCCAAGCAGGCCCTGTCTCGGACCACACTGTGGCATCCATTTACATCTCTGGTTAAGGGACAGGCATTTGGACGATGACTTCCGCTTCCGGCAAAACCAGAAGACCCACGTAGGCAGGAGGGGGAAACTGCTCCAATGGCAAAATATGGACTTTAACCCTCAGGGACCAGGTAGGGTTACACACCACATGAACCCCTCATTGGATAGTGGGGGTGCGGCAGCCTCCAGCAGGTGGTCTGATCCATCTCAGCAGCAAAAGGGGGCCTGACAGGACCACTCAAGGCCAAAGTTAGGCAATGCAGCAAAAGGCCTTCCTGAGCTACCGAGCAGCACTGTTGGAAGGGGACAAAATCTGCTCATCACAGAGAAGATGAAGGGGCCTTAAGTACAAAATGCCCAGGTCACAAGTTGTGCCAGTAAAGGGTTCTGGGATGACTGTGAGGCAAAGGCCCAAAGGCCCCAGTTCTGCTCCCTAGAGAGAGGCCAAGGCCCCCACCAGCCCCAGGGCCTCCTCCCCTGAGGAGGATTTGCCCACCCTTCCCAGGAGGCGCCTGGGGTGGAGAAGATAAGCCTCCAGGCCCAGGTGCCCCAACACAGAGGCAGCCCGGGTGGCTACTGTGTCCCTACCTGCATGCCCCAGGCACCCGTGCACCCATGCACCAGCACGGGCCCGAGCCCCACCCGTGGCCACATCAGAGGCCGCCGCACAGGCCCGTTTACTGTGGGAGCCTGCAGGAAACAGCATCTCCACAGCTGCGCTCTGCACACCAACCGTGCAGGCCGCCTCTGGCTGTGGGGCCGAGGCCTGAGCACATCACACGGCCCGCTCTCCCCCAGCGCAGGGTTCCCTTCCCCGCCCCTCCGCACAAAGCCCACCCGACTCAGGGAGAAGGTCCTCAACACAATCCCCCGAACTAGGCTGCAGATCTTCCCGGGAGCAAAGGGAGTGACTGAGGGAAGATGAGGCTGTGGGGCAAGGGGGTACGGGTGGGGGGCAGAAGGAACGGGAGGGAAGGGAGGTCTGGGGCGGGGGGCAGCCGGGAAGGGTGGAGAGAGGGGAGGGGGTGGGAGAGGGAGGAGGAACGGGAGGGGACTGCGATAGCTGCGGGGGTGGAGGCAGAAGACGGGGTGCAAGGCAGAGTGCTGGACACGGGAGGATGGGCAGACGAGACGAGGAAGAGGGGATGCGATAGGCAATGAGAGACGAGAGGAGGGACGCGGCCACGGGGGGCGCTGAGCACTAGGCAGGGGTGGGATGCGGAGGGTCTGAGCGCACGATGAGGTGAGGAGTGGGGTTCTGGGGCGCAGGAAAGGAAGGCGCCGCCCATCCCGCCACCCTCCCCGGCACCCCACCGCGGGCACGCACACAGCCGGCCTCTCACCCACTCGCCCGCCCGGGGCCGCGCAGGCCGGCGGAAGCGCTGCTCCTGCTGCCGCCACAGGTGCCCGGCGCAGCGGCCCAAGATGGAGCCGGAGCCGGACCCGACCCGGGCCGAAGACGCCGCCCGCCGCCGCCCGCCGGGCCAGCGGAGCCAGCGCCGGGGTGGCGCCCGGGGGCGGCTGGGGGACCGGGGAGGAGGGGCGGAGGGGGGCGGCGGCCCTGCTCACCTGGGCCCGCCCCCGCGCTTCAACGCCCGCGTTGGCGTCCCGGCCCCGCCCCCTGCCGGCGGCCCCGCCCCCGGGGCACGGCCCGCCCCGCCCCCACGGCCCGTCGGCTCTCGGCATTGTCCCCTGCCCACTGAGCCTGGAGCCCCAGCCCTCTGTCCACGAGCCCCCAGTCCCCTTCCCGAGCTCAGGGCATGTCTCCACTGTCCCGTCTCTGCGGCCGCACCCCCACGACGATCCCTTGTTTTACCGGCCTGCCCAACAAACCCCCAACATACCCATCTTCCCGACTTGCCTCCACCCCCGAGTCTTACAGGCTCGGCTCCCCACAGCCCCCCAGCCTCGGATCCAGTCCCCAAGTACACTTCCTCATCGCCTAGCCCCCTCGATCCCTTCACTACACCCCTCACCAGGTCCACAGGTCCTCGGGCGACCCCCTTCCTCACGGCCCCGCCCCGTCCTTCGTCATCCTGGCCCCGCCCTTCACAAGTTTCCGTCCTTCGGCCCCACCCTCGAGACCCCATGGCTCCAGGGCCACCCTCGGATACCTCGGATTGGGACCCCAGTCATCACCCCTACGCACCCCTGTTCTCCAAGCTCTGAACTCCACCGTCCCATCCTCCCAGATCCTCATTCCCGGACTCCGAGACTGACCCTGGTCATTTGAGCTCCGCCTGCACGGCCCCTCACGCAGCCAGCCTTGTCCCCAGAGCCCTCTGCCCTCCTCCCAGGAGCCCAGCCTGGTAGACTCCGTTTCCAGAATTGCGTCCCTAGCCCCGTCTCCAGAGCCTGTATTCTCCCCGCCCGTGTCCCCATCCCCACTTTTGCCCCCCAACCCAACCACACTCCAGGCATTCAATCACCGGCCCGTCTCCATGGACCCCAACAGCTGACATTCGCAATGACCCTGAATGAGAAGGTGAGCCACTCCCACCCAAGCCCACACCCCGTCTCGCTGCTTCCTGTATGCCCTCCCTCCCTCCTTCCCTACCTCTCTGCCCAACTCCAGAAAGTGTTCAGGCCCTGGGAACGCCTGGTTTTGCCTCCATTCCCTCTGTGTCCCCCAATCTCTGATGGTCACTGGCCTGGCTTGGGGTTCACAGACTTGCAGCAGGTGCCCATGACACCTTCAGCTCTGTAGGGCTTCCTGCCACCCACTCCCAGAGCCACACAATAAGAAGACTGTGACTTGTGTCAGGGCCCCAAGTCTCTGAGAATTGGGTCCCAATATTGACTCCAACTCCAGGAACCCCTGATTTGCTTGCCCAACCTTTTCCTGAGGGGGTCTGCATCCCATTGGCCCAGTGCCCCCCAGAAGCCAATGCCTCTCTGCTCCTCCTCCAGTTTGGGAAGACCTCAGGCCCCAGCCGCACCTGGGCAGACTCTCCCTGCCCTGCTCTAAGGCCAGAGCATTGGGAGAGGGTCAGCAGAAAGCCCCGCAGCCTGAGTGACTGAGGTGGAGAGTGGAAAGCGTAGGCAGGAATGTGAGCCATTGACCACCTTCCCCCAGCCCCTAGCCTGGCACCTAGCCCCGAACAGCGGTGTGCAGCATTTTGCAACAGGTATGGTGGGTACCTCACACCCAGCCGCCCCCACCCCACCCCCTGGTATGTTCCCTGCATGTGCAACCTTTCCCAGCCTTAGTATCCCTGTCTATAGTCCTGAACTGCCCCTCATCAGATTATCTCATGGACTGAAGGAGAGAACGATACTACCCTGTCCCACACAGCCTTTGGGCCCACAGGTCATGATCTCACACTTCCCCACCTGGCTTTTAACACGGTCATCTGTGCCTCCCCATGCTCACCCCCTCCAACCTGGAATCCAGCTGCTTACCTCCTCTGCCCCTCTCACTACGGACAGTTACAGCTTCAAGTTGGGGCTCACTGACTGGTGGAGTCGGTGACATTCTGCTCAGGAAGACTCAGACGGCCCTAGGCACCCCTTTCCAGTGAGGACTTTGAGCACTGACCCAGGGTCTGGCAGATAGCTATGGAGGGGGTGGTAAGCACTGGGGGGTAACAGGAATGTCCAAGCGGAGGCTCCTGGCCCCGTCCTCCCACCACACACAGATGGGCAGGGGGATCCTGCCCAAAGGGGGCAAGTGGGAGATTTCTTTGATGAGGTCACCAACCCACTCCTGCTCTTGCTTAGCAATTGGACCCCCTCATTTCACGTCTCAGAATCGTACTCATATTCCCCTTTAGGGAAGTCAGCTGAGCCCCGAGAAGGGATGGGCTGCCTAGGGTTACACCGAGAGTTGGTGCCAGTCCCTAGGACTTCCTGCTCCCTGGTTATATGAGAGCCATCTGAGAATCTTGAGACAGATGTTTCAGGGAGGTGGGTGTCCGCCTACAGATGCAGCCTGGCTGGACCTGCCATCTGGGGTCTCTGAGCATTGCCCTGGCCGTGGCATCTTGGCCAGCTGGTCCTCTTCTTCCAATTGTGGCTTGGCAAAGAAGCTTCTCTGGCTGCGGTGGCTGCCCAGGGAGAGTCAGCCGTGAATGGCTATCCTAACGCCCCCACATATTCACTTGCTCTGCGATCCCACACCCAGGCAAAACTGCTCACCTCTCTGGGCATCAGTTTCCTCACCTGCACAGTGACAGTAATTGTACCTCCTCCCAGAGCTGTACGAGAGATGGAGTTTCTGAAAGCATTCTGCAGAATGGTCTTGCCGTTGTCAATATCTATCAAGCTCCTGTGTCTGGTTCAGGAGATAAAGGCCAGGACTGCATGGCGTGGGGCAGGACTGGGGTTTGTTGACTGCATTAGTAGAGAGGGGAGGCTCTGGTCTAGGACCCCATGGGCCAAGTGCCATTTCCTGAGACTCGGAATCTGGCAGAAAAGGAGCAAGCATGGCATGCTCAGGAGTTCCATGGGGGCCCGAGGGACACCAGGTGGAGAGGCGAGTTGCACACAAGGAACTGGAGTCTCCCAGAAGGTCTGGGCATCATGGGCACAGGGGTCCCTAAAGTCACAGGAGTGGGTAAGGTCTTCAGGAAGAGTGTAGCAAAGAGCGCCTGGACCCAGCTGCGAGTGACCAGGTAGCAAAACACTGAGAAGCAGCAGACAGAAAGGAAAGAGGGAAACTGGACATTGCTGTGACACGGGGCACTTAGAGCAAGCAGCTTCTGCAAGGTGCTAGAGGCAGAACCCAAGGAGCTGGAGGCAGAACCCAAGGAGCTTATTGAGGGAGGAGTCGGAGGGGAGAACTGAAGATAGTACATGTGCAGCAACTCTTTTAAGCAGGGCCATAAAGGGGAGAGGGAAAGAAAGGTGTTACTTGGGAAGGGATATAGAGTCAAGAAAGAGATTGGGGGGGGAGGGGGCTTTGTTATGAGGTTTTTTTTTTGGTTTACTTTTTAATATGCTACATCATGGAATAGGATTCCTTGATTCTAAGCATCTAAGAACAACTCAGGCTAAGTTGGGCAGAAAGGGAAGGTGCTGGAAGACTGCAGGGAGCTCAGAATGGAATCTGATGTGGGGAGCTAGCCTTGGTCCTTTAGGATGGGAGCCGGGTGACTCCAGACCTCAACCACAGGAGCCACTCCACAGTCTTGCACTATCATCGCCACGGAAGGAAGGATTCTGGTGGTTTGTCCTTGGCCTTTCAGCTCAAGATTCAAAGTCTCAGGGAAGCAGGAGCTCTTTTGGGTGAGCTCTGGCCACATGCCTTCTGTCCTTGGACAGTAGAGGAATACCTGCCTGAGTGGATTTCTAGGAGTACCTACAACCCACCAGGATATTTTGCCCAGAGGGAGGAATGGAGTCCAGGTGGCCAGAGAGATCCAGTGCATGTTGTAACAAATTGAGTACACTTGACAATGGGGGGGAGAGGGGTGGGGGGCTGATTAAGCCATAGAGAAGGGGTAGATGAAGAGCTGGAAAGAGTGGGAGCCACTGCTGGGGTAAGGTCTCCGTGGGCTGGGCTCCAGAACGTGTGAAATAGGAGTAGAAACAGCTTCTCTATGTAACCAGAAAGCAAGCATACACGACAGGGGTAGCACTTAGGTAGGTTACTATGTCTGGAAGTCTAAGTTGGATGATTTCTGCTTTCTCTGTGAAATAAAAGGCAAGCTCTTGTGCTGAGACAGAAAGGGGAAGATGGAAAGATTGGAGGGGGTGAGAAGAGCAGAGGAGGTCATGGCAGAGAGGGAAAGAGCCTCTGGTGGCCAAAGAAATGCAGTAGAGGATTGCCAGGCATTACTGGGGCCCAAACAAGGTTCGTGACCAGCACTAATATCCCCCAGAAAGAATCATCAAAGAAAAACAAATTCCAATTAGGACTCCCAGGAGAAAAAGGGAGTCAAAGACCCCAACATTTTGGAAGCTGGTGGCCAGGAGGACACACCTGACGGCCCTTCTGCCATCAGTGGTAAAGACGTTGGCTTACCAAGCCAGCTGAGTTTGTATCCAAGTTACTCACTCCGACTGTATGTGTCGTCATTATGCAATTACATGAATAATTAAAT
Source organism: Proteles cristata cristata (assembly GCA_017311185.1). Classification (NCBI taxonomy): domain Eukaryota; kingdom Metazoa; phylum Chordata; class Mammalia; order Carnivora; family Hyaenidae; genus Proteles; species Proteles cristata. The sequence continues at coordinate 246,125 of JAESUZ010004359.1, read as the reverse complement.
CTAATTCAATTAAATAGCACATGAACGGATGGGCTATGCATAGAAGAAAGTTCTGTTCCTATGAAAACTAGGTTAAACGCTTTGGAAAGTGAGTCACAAAACCTGCTGTCAGTCGAGTGTGGGAAAGGCAACTTGGAAAAGAACAGAAGGAAAACCATACTAATCTAGAAGATTTCTGAATTAGATTGCCTCCCAGGTTTCTCGAAGTGAACTGACTTGCCTATGAGCCAATCACTTATTAGACCTGACTGCCAGATAAGAGGGCTGATACTGTACGGTTAAGGCAAATAAGAGAATTTTTGAATCCAGCTTCAGGCAGTTGCTGAAGCCAAAAATGTAAATGATGTGGGCAGGGCCCTCCTTCACTTGCTCCTTCCCTCTGATTCCCTCTGGCTTAGATTCTTTTTTTTTTTTTTTTTAATTTTTAAGTTTGTTTATTTATTTTGAGAGAGAGAGACAGAGCAAGCAGGGTAAGGGCAAAGAAAGAGAATCCCAAGCAGGCTCCATACTGCCAGCACAGAGCCTGACGCAGGGCTCAAACCCACAAACTGCGAGATTTTGACCCGAGCCGACATGAGAGTCGGACATCAACCAACGGAGCTATCAAGTGCCCCACTCTGGGTTAGATTCAGTTCTACACAGACTCTCTCCTCTTGTGAAACAAGGGGGCCGGCAGCCCCAAATCTATGTCCTCACATCTCTGGATCCACAAACCGAATCTTACTGACCCTGCTTGACAATCCCAGGCCAGACGGAAAGAGCTCTTTGACTGGCCAGCCTATGTCGTGTGCTCTTCCCAGGAGAGTGGGGGCACTGTCCTGTGACCAGCAGCCCCTCCAGGGTCGTAGAGAGTGGCAGACCAGCAAAATGCTGTTGCCAGACTACAGGGAAAGTGACACTGAGCTGTCCCAAAGCACAGATGGCACAGGCAGCAGCGCCTCTGTGAGTCTCAAAAAAGGAGCGACTGGGAGCTCAAATGTGTCAGTGTGTCATCAATGGCTCAGGAAGGGAGCTTTGACTAAATTCAACCGTGTCTGTTTTTCAGATAAGAAAATCCCTAGAGTATGAGAGACTCCTGTACCCATGAGATCCGTGAGTGAAAAGGCTGTGTCTTTTTGTCTGACAAAAGACACTGACTTCCCAGGACTTGTCATATAATAGATGCTGAAAGAAAGGGAGGGAGGGAAGGAAAAGAGGGAGGAAGGAAGGGGGAAGGAAGGAAAGGAGGGAGGAACTAATTTACCAAGATATACCTATTACCTAATACCTGTTACCACCTCAGTTTTGTCCACAAACATTTTACTGAGTCCCTAGTATGTGCCAGTCTCACGCTATGAGCTGGGAATGCAAGCTGTATGGGTGCCTTGACCTCAGAGACTGTACGCTAGGGCATTCAGGGACAGCAGTGATAGACACACAGACAATTAGATCAGAGTGGTAAAAGGAGACAGAGGGGGCTGGGACGCACAGAGGAGAGGCCCTGTAGTAGACATCTGTTACATTTTAGCTCCCCACAATCCACAGCCCCGCTTCATGTAAGGGATCACCCCGATACAGGGACTGCCAGTAGTCCTCCACTACTTAGTCTCCCCTTCTGTAGGCATAGACCTGCTCTAGCGGAGAGTATGCCTGCCCAGGGTAGAGAGCACATTTACCAGACACCGGGCAGCAAGACATGCTGTGTGGCCAGGCTCTGTCCAGTGAGATGTTAGCAGAAGTGATGCATGTAGTTTCAGGGCTGTGCCCCTCAGAAAGAATGTGCCTTGTTCTTTGTCTCTTCCCTGGTTGGCATGAAGTCAATATTGCCAGGTAATACTGGGTCCCCTGCAAGATTGGTGGCTGGCAGTAATATCCTCCAGAAAGAATCATCAAGGAAAAATAAGTTTTAATTCAGATTTACAGTTGCAAGAGAGAAAAAGAAAGTCAAAAAGGCCATGGTATTCTGGATGCTGGTGGCCAGGAGGATACACTTTAGGTGGCCAGGACTTCTCAGCAGTCAAGCAGACTGTTCTCCGCAGTCAAGTCAAGCCAGTTTGTACCATTCAGATGAGGGCAAGACCCCAGGGACATCCCTAAAACAAGATAGAGGGACCCTAAATCTCAGCACTATACAGCTGTCTATCAGCCCTGGACTATTTATGACCGAGCTTTGCATGAAAGAGAAATTAGCCAGTAGCCTATTTAGGCTACCATTTGGGGTGAGGGCTCTCTTGCCGAAGGAAAGTCTGTATACTAATTGAGATAGAATTTTGCACCTGGAAGAGAGGTACTACAGATAACAAAATTTAAAATGTATTCTCGGGGTGCCTGAGTGGCTTAGTCAGTTAAGCATCTGACTTCGGCTCAGGTCATGATCTCACGGTTCATGGGTTTGAGCCCCACATTCGTTTCTCTGCAGGCAGCTCAAAGCTTGGAACCTGTTTCAGATTCTGTGTCTCCCTCTCTCTCTGCCCCTCCCCCGCTCATGCTCTGTCTCCCTCTGTTTCAAAAATAAATAAAACCTATAAAAAAATTTTTTAATAAAATAAAATGTATTTAATAAAATAAAAATCATAGGCTGTAAGGCTGGAAACACTTGCTGTAACATGCTGAAGCAGCTGATAAACTGCTTCCCTCCATACCCTGGAAAGTCGTCTGTGGCTATATGAAAATGGTGACATATTTTGCAATACTCTTGTTTGGTGCCTGCTTCATGCCACTCTCAGCAAAGCCCTACGTGAGTCTGAAGAATTTGACTAGAGCTAGCCAGCATGCAGGCAGAGATGGGAGGGGATGCAAGGAGACTAGGAGAAGCTCTTGTTCTATGGCCACAAACTAAGTCAAAAAGTTTTCTGGAGTTGAAAACTCCAATCACTTCTCTACCCCAAACTGAAGCAGATATAGAAGATGTTTTTGAAGAAGTAGTACTAGCAGGAGACAAGACTTTGGACACTAGTCTTTGTCAAGCACTTTCAGTTAAGAGTTCTCAGCCTGACAATGGCAGCCAGCTCAATGGTGAAGACCAGACCAAGAATGGTGCCTTCAGATCTAAGCTAAACATCTTTGCTGATGTCAAGTTCAGAAGGGAGGTAATCAGGTACAGCAGACAGGGTGTTAAATGAAAGACCAGAGCTTTTAGGCTTAAAATACATGCCCATGAGACTAGCTGGGAGAAAATAGGTAGAAAAGCCAGCTAAGATTTTGAGGGACATGTATTACCAAAGAAAGCATGAGCCTGGCCAGTACAAAGCCTTTATTGTTGACTCTGTAAAACAACCAGCCTCCATACGGTGATGTATGGAACTGCTGAATTACTATATTGTACACCTGAATATAACACTGTATGTTAACTAAGTGGAATTAAAATAAAAATTAAAAAAAAAAACCAGCCACCAACCTCTCACTACCAAACCCATGCCAGCAGGAAATGGGCTGCATAACTGTATAGCCCCAAGAGGTGTACATCTCCAATACTAGCTTTGGATTTGGCCACAGACAGTAATAGACAAAGAGGGGACCCCCAGGGCCCAAAGGGACAGTCATAGAGAAAGGGCTATCATCCAAGGAATTTGCTCCACTCCCTTCACAATTTCTGCCCTGCAGGATTTGATAATGACAGCCAACGAGTGGCTTCATTGGGTTCCCATTTTTCCTTCATCTGGACGGGGGCTCCTACTGTGTAACCCTATTCTTACCTGTTGTATATTGGGTATGATGGGACCATTTGTATATGAGTTTACAAGGCACTGCACTGTGAAGAGCCATGCCCAGACCTGGTACTGCACTGTCCGTGCCCAGATGCCAGTCTAAGAGCTCCATGCCTGCCCTGGATGCACTCAGGAGAGGGCATTCCAAACTTTGAAGAACGAGGCACACTAACATTTGGATGGCTAAAGGACTAGTATACAGACTGCTAACTGCCCCCTAGCGGTCATGATCTCCTTATATGTTTACAGAAACCCTGCCTTTTATCTGGCAACATAGAAATCCAGTGGGGAAATAGGCTGTATTTCCTGGAAGCTATGTTTGGCCAAGTAACTGACCAGTAGAACTGAAGTGATATCTTTAATCAGAAGTGGAGGGGTGGCCTCCTCTTTTCTCTTCTCTGTTCCCACTGGCTAGGTGGTAGAGATCATGCAAGATCTCAAACCACACAAATAGGAAGAAACCTGGAGTCCCAAGCTGCTTACCTGCAGACAGGTGAGAGAGAAAGAAGCTTCCGTCTTGCTTAAGCTGACCTTACTTGAAGTGCCTCTTCCAGCAGTTCAACCTAGATTCTAAATATTACTCACCGCCTTCTTTACGCCCATGTGCTTTGGGTGTGTCTCAGAGGAGGAGCATGTGACTAGGCCCAAGCCAATCACTGCATCCCATTGCTCTGGCTCCAGAGATTGATCGGGATAAGCATGTGTCCCACTTAGAGCCAACGACATGCAGTGAAGAATGTCTCTGGGAGACCCAAGAAACACTCCTTTCCCTAAGGAGATGTGGGGACTGAAGCCACTATCTTACACAAAACCTGATGCTGGAGCCAACCCAGAGGGTGACAAGGTAAGTATGTGTAGAGAAGCAATGTCTCAGGTATATCATCTGAGCCTTGAATGCAGTTTAGGCTAAGGCTGGTCTCATTCCCTGACTTCTCAACTAAGGAAGCCAGTAATTGTTGTTTTTGTGCTAAATAGTTTGGGTTAAATTCCCATCCCTTGCTACCAAAAGTGGCCTCAGGGGTAGTTGTCAGCCAAGCCTTGGAGTATTATAGAGGCAACATGGGAGGCAGCTGCCTGAGTTCAGTCTTATAAGGCAAGGCAGAGACCACCTGAAGTTTGCTTGGGAAAACATGGGTTTGTTCTAAGAATACATGTGTATTTGAACTATAATTAGGAAGTCTTTAGGAACTAGCAAGACAGATCCAGAAATATCTATTGCTCCATTGCTTTTTGCCTGGAGCCTGGGAGCACCATCTTCCTCCTGACTTTCCTCTGCTCCAGGCTCTCCTACCAACTAGCGCCCTCTACAGACGCAGAATTTCTGCTGCTTGAATGCCTTGAATCACCAAGGCCCCAGCTCCTCCTGGTGGTAGCTCTTAATGCATCCTTCTCACTTCTGCTGCCAGCTGCCTCACTCCTGCCATTTTTCCCAACTTCCAGTTCAAACAAGAGAAAACTGATAGACATAGGTCATCTTTAATGCCAAAGGAAAACACAAGTTCTGGCCAGCTGATGGATTCAGCACCTAGGCCAGGAGCCCCCTCCCACCCAAATGTCACATGGGTCTAAAACATGTCCATCTACTGGTTGTCCCTCTTTCTAGGGCTGTGGGCATGGCAGGTACCACTACTGACGTGTCTTGCATATCTACACAGAAATATATTAGCCAGTAGTCTTTTGACCTTGAGAAGCAGAAACCCAACTCAAATAGGCTGAACCACTCAATAAACATTGCTTGGGCTCTTGTAAGTCAAGAGTCCAACGCAGTGAGTTTGGCTGGATCTAGGTGTAAGTACCCAGACTCTCCACACATAGTTGACTCTCAGCAGCTCCTGGATTATATCCTCACATTTATAAGTCTATAGAAATGATTTTAAAGAGTTGAGAACGGGGCGCCTGGGTGGCTCAGTCGGTTAAGCGTCCGACTTCAAATCACGTCATGATCTCACAGTTTGTCGGTTCGAGTCCCGCGTCGGGCTCTGTGCTGATGGCTAGCTCAGAGCCTGGAGCCTGCTTCAGATTCTGTGTCTCCTTCTCTCTCTGACCCTCCCCTGCTCATGCTGTCTCTCTCTGTCTGTCTGTCTGTCTCTCTCTCTCTCTCTCTCAGAAATAAATAAAACATTTAAAAAAATGAAAGAGTCGAGAACAAGGCCAAGTTATTATATTAGCTATCAATGTTATCCCTCCCGACAGTTCCCCCCAAAATTCTAGGTTTGAGTTACAGTAAACTAATGTGGGTCACTACCCAGCTCTTAAGCCATCTCTGTAGCCTAAGAAATGCGATGCTCTCTGACTGACCAGTTCTGGATCAAGTTGAACTCTGGAGTTAAGAAGTCAGCCCACCCTATCACATAGTCTGAGATTAGGGGACAACACATGGGTTTTGTCACCAGAAGAAGCAAGAATAGATTCTGGACAGGCAAAAACAACAGTTGTCCACTGGACCTGCACCTTTGGCTGCTCAACACCCACACACAACTTTTATCCCATAAAATACCCGTGAAAATATTCTTGCTTAAAATAATGTAATTATACCATACCACCAAATTCTCTCATACCTACTGCAACAGAAGAAAACAGAGTCTAGATTCTCAGTCACTTGCTTCTTCCAGCCACAGGCCCAGAATCTCTGGTTGGTGTGTGGTCCTCTCAGACAGCCCAGAAAGAACTGTAAATTGTGGAGCTCAGAGGACTTACAAAGCAGGACCTGATGGATGATCTCTTCAAGTACCCTCATTGGGGTTAATAAATTCCAATCAGTCTCCAATTCATCTGAATTATTCCACTGAAGATTCAAGTTTCAGACTGAGAACATCAGATTGGCCCAATTTCCCATCCCTTGACCAGAAGAGAACAGAGCAGAGTGCATCTGATGGAACATGGTTTCTGTTACTGTAAGAAGGAAGCTGGCATGAAGGCAAATCTTCATGGCATGTATTTCTATGGCTTGACAAAGAGATAGAGACACTGCTGAAGAGGTCGCTGGGTCAGTGGGCTCAAATGGCAGCTCCAGATATGCAGCTCTCTCTCATGCCTAGGAACCTGTGGACTCCCAGTTCTTATCCTGGGGCCACTAACAGCTTACTCTGGGGGACCTGGGACACTGTGCCAATTCAGACCTAGGTCTTGGCTCCTCACTGGTCTGTTCGTAACATTGCCTGGGGACCGAATGGAGGGCTGTTAATTGCCTATGTGTGTCAGGATAGACTAGATAATGCTGCAAATAGCAGACTTCATGAAAATATCAGTGGCTTGACTGAACCAAGGTCTGTTTCTCACTCTTGCTTTGTGTTCATCATAGATTGGCAAGAGAGCTGTTTCCCTGAGGAACCCTCAGCCACTGGAGGCTGTTTGACACAAGCTTTTGCAACCAGCACCTTGATGGGAAAAAAGGTGGGGAATTGGGCACCAACTCTCAAAGCTCCCATTAGAGAGTGAGACATGTCACTTCTGCTCATATTTCATTGGCCGAAGTTAATCACACATCCCTGTCTAAGCCCAAGGGGGACTTCATACCACCTGCCTGAAAAGAGGAAAGCCTGGTACACACTGCACAAATGATAAATTCTCAAAGCAAGACTTCAGTTGTGTTCAGTTAAAGACTGTGTGTTCAGTCTTTAATATTCAGACGGGTCACAGTGCAGTAGAAAGAACATGGGCTTTGGATCACTCAGTGAAGGCTTCAACTCTACGGCCAGCCAATTTCCAGTTATGTGTCCTTGGATGGATAACCTCTAAGAGAGGTATATGGCCAAAAAATAAGTCCAAGGTAAGCACTGAGTTACAAATCTAGGCAACAGAGAACTCAAAGCAGGTGGCGCTCTTGTATTATTTGAGACTTTTGGTTACCAATGGTAGATACCTATTCAAACTCGCTTACATACAAATGTGAATTTGTTGACTCACCTAGGGGAAAATTCTGGTCATGCTCTGGTTTCAGACACAATCTGATGCAGTTGTTACTAAGACGCAGTAATTCCCTCTCTTCCCTGGGCACTGTCTGCTCTTAGTTGATTCTGTTTCTCAGTCAGACTTTCTTTCTTTCTTTTTTTTTTTTTTGGTTAATAAAGAGCCAAACCGCACCTATTCATTTACATATCAACTAGGGTTGTCTTACACTAAGATAACGAGGAGTAACTAAGATAACTTGTGGCTCTCAAAGCTTAAAATATACACTACTCGACCCCTTACATGTAAAAGTTTGCCAACCACTGTAAGAAGTCATGGTATTCCGTTCAGTTGTGTTCAGATCTATGAAAGACTTGTCTGCCATATTGGTACAGAAATTTAAGGGGCACCTGGGTGGCTCAGTTGGTTAAGTGTCTGACTTCAGCCCAGGTCGTGATCTCACAGTCTGCGAGTTTGAGCCTCGCCTCAGGCTCTGTACTGACAGCCCTAAGCCTGGAGTCTGCTTCAGATTCTATGTCTCCCTTGCTCTCTGTCCCTCCTCCGTTTGTGTTCTGTCTCTCTCTATCTCTCAATAACAAATAAATAAGGAAGGGAGGAAGGAAGGAAGGAAGGAAGGAAGGAAGGAAGGAAGGAAGGAAGGAAGGAAGAAATTTAGGCCAGCATCCCTTGGCACTACAACCAATTTTCTGAGGCTATTATAATTTGCAGTGGCAACTGCTTTTATATTTATTTGTGAATCCTATCTGCCTTGGCCCACAGAAAGTATGTAATAAATATTACATTGATTTCAAGAAAATCTTATTAGGCTTACTTCTATCTACAGAATTAAGTTGAAAATTAGTTCCACATCATACAAAACATTCCATGATTCGGGCCCAAACTTCTTTTCCAATATCATCTACAGCTACTTTCATTCATATGGAGTCAGGCTCTTTTCTCACGCAAGGTTTCCTGGTAAAATTCAAGGCCCTCCTTGTCAGGAAAATCGGCCCTGGTCAGTCTCTGTGCCTGGGTCTCCCTGAACCCTCTACTGAACCCTCACTGCAGTAGGAGAGGAAGCTTCAGAGAAATCCCAAACTTCCAAACTCCAGGGAACACAAGCCAAGCTCTCAGAGTGGTTCCATTCAGGTACACGTTCTCTGGGCTGAAGAGGGATATGTCTACTCCCCTTGTCCCCCGTGGTGGGGGTCTCCTTCTCAGCCCCAACCTTTGCCAAAGTCCTGTCTCTCCCCTCCGCTCGCTCAGCCTGTCTTTCCCCCAGTGGGCCAGCTGGGCGGCTGGTTCTTAGCCACCTTTCAAAACCTGCATCTCTGTCTATCATCCCTCTTTGGAGTTTGACAGCCAACTTCTTCGTATCTCAGCCAAAACAGCAGTTTGACACCTTGACACGTCAAAATAAAAAAAAATTTTTAAGTATTTCCCAACAGCCCCCTGAAAGAGGTCCTCATGTGTCTCATTGGCTAGAACACTGCCACAGGGCCACCCAGAGCTGGAAAGAAGGTTAATCGAGTCAGAGCCTAGCAAAGGGGGCCAAGAGCACTGTGAATGGTCCTGACCCTTCAGATTCATCCCTGGGCCCCAGGGTGTTGCTGCCCTGACAAAGTCTGGGTTCTGGTGTTAGCAACAAAGCTGGAGGGGGTGGGCACTGGGGGCTGAGGAATAAATTAACTACCCATGGCCACAACAGCCCTGACTGATGAGAGCCCAGCCCTGAGTGGCCAACAATCCTTGGGACAGCTGCAGGGCAAGAGGTGACAATTCAGAAATGACAAGCCTTGCCTCCATCCCTGCCTTCTGCATAGTCTGAGGGGCAGTCCTGGTGGTCAGGAGATGGGACAGCTGATGTCAAGCCTGGCAAGTCACTTCCTAGCTCGGTGGCCTCAGGCAACTCATCACCTCCGAGTCTCTGACTTTCCACCTGAGTGACATGGGAATGAGCCTCACAGACCTTGCCCACCCATTCATGGCCTGCCTCAGTTAACGATTAATTAAGACTCTTAATTGCGAGTGACAGGAATCACCTCATACTGGCTTAAGAAAAAAAATTTTTTTTAATTTAATCTATTGAAACATCTGGGGCGAGATGGATGCCAGCACTCCAGAACCGGGGGTCAGATGGCATCATGAAACCGGCCACCTTACTCTGTGCTCCTGTGCTGGCTTTTGTCTCACACGCCCTCCTCCACACAAGTGCTCCCAACCACCCTGGACTTAGCTCCCTCAGCTCCACGGGGCCTGCGAAAAAGGGAGTGTCCACAAACACTGATTCCATGAAAATTCCAGAGAGGAACCTGTACTGGGACCGGGGAATGAAGCACTCTGTGGAGCCTGGCCTGGGTCATACACAAGGCCCCAGAACAAGGGTGAGCTGGTGATGTGGGCAAAGGGAAGAGACGGTCTTCCCTCAGCTACCGTGTAAGCAAAGACGGGGGACGGTAGTTCTCGAGAAAGAAATGTCAGACTATTGTTGCCGGTAGAGAGAAAGGCTGCCAAGCAGGGGCAAGAAGGAGGGAGAACCCAGCAGGGCAGCAGAGAAGACTTCCGGGAAGCAGGAGGGAGCCACGGGCTCTGGGCCCCATCCTGGGACTCTGAATACATCCACAGGATGGGGACATATTTGAAGCCAGCATGGCGGAGCAGGGGACAAGGCGGGAGCTTCTGACTAGGTATGAAAAGATACTTCCTCCAAGCTCCTCAAAAATAGGAAAGTATGGCCAACGTAGTGGAACCAGAGAAAAGTTATGATGCTGGTGCAGGGAGAGCCCTTCCACACTTCACAGAGAGGGACCTGGGCCGACTGGTGTGGAATTTACGTAACTGTGAGAAACACAGTCTTCCACGCACTTCTCAGTGTGGCCTTTATCCTCCTCTGGTCTCTCTGTTCCTAGGTGACAAGAAATGACACTTCCTCAGACGGGCTGATTCTTAAGGTTAATTGAAAGTGGCCTTTCTCTTGAATCATCCCTTGCACTGAATTATTAATCACCTGCAGGCATTTGCAGGCCTTCAAACACTTGGACTTCCTGCCACCCTCCTTGGGAATGCTTTTGCCAATTGAAATGTGACTTCCCTTTGGCCACGGCAGAGAGAAACCCTATCTGCCACTGTTTCCATATTTCCCAGCTCCCAGAGACCCAGGGAGGAGCAAGGTCTGAAAACAGGAAGCAGGGCCAGGGCTGCAGCTAGACCTGGAGACCATTGTTATGTGAGCAGGCTCCAGGCCAGCTGGGCTCAGAACCCCAGTGGGACCGAGGGGATCCTGGCCACAGTGCCTGTGGCTTTTAGTAGTTCACAGTCATCTCCACAGGAACTAGTCTCCTGGGGCCTTGCTTAGGCCCCTCAGCTGGCCAGCGGCAGGGAAGGAATGAGGGGTCCAGGAGCTGGGTCTCCCTCTACCACTTCCTGAGAGGTCCATGGAACGTCTTCATGTGGTTTCCTCATCGGAAGGAGTGGCTCCGATTCTGCGGGACCGACACAACGGGAGGTTCAATAGGTCATGTGCACTGAGCCTGCATTATGACGCCCAAAACATAAGTAGCGGCAAAAAGTTGAGCTTTCCCCCTGACACCTGCTCTCATCTTCCTGTGGAGGAACAAAAACTCAGAACTCGGTGGGCTGGGTGCATGCATTAGGTGTTTGCAGGCCGTGCTAGCAACATGAGTGCAGGCCCCAGCAGCTGGTCTCCAGGTCAAGGGCAAGAGCTCTTGGTGGGCCCCGAAGTGTGGGCCCAGGGTGTGCGCAATGCACAGGTAACATTGGCAGAAGCCAGAAGGCAGTTCATCCTGAGGGTGCAAGCCTTTCATCCACCATTCAGCACAGCCCTGGCCCCAGAGGGAGATATTGGGACGCTGAGCTGAATCAGGCTTGGTTCTCTGCCTTCATGAGACCCTGGTGTGCTGGGGACAGTGGGGTGGGATAATCGTCACAGGCTCTGAGCACTGCAGAAGGATGGCAGTGGGGAGGCATCCGGGTGGGTGAGACTGGGGAGGGGAACCTGGAAGACATAAGCTGGGGAGAGAGTTTCAGGATGAGTCTGAAGAGCAGAGCAGAAGTGGATGTGGTGCTCCAGGTTAGAGATGGCGGAGCCCTGGGAGAAGGTTCTGGTGTTGATGGAGACGGACAGAGGAAGAAGAGCTGGCAGGAGCGAGCCAAGGCTTGGATGTAGCTGGTGAGGAAGGGAGACAGAAGGAAAGGAAGCCAGGAGGCCTTGGAAAGGCATAGCCTGGGACTCGGGGGAAGACGGGCAGCTCTGGACCTGACACTTCCAGGCTTTTCTAGGAGCACACACTCACACAAGCTCAGGGCCAACCACGAAAGTGGCTGGATGTGGCTGGGTGCCATGCCCTGTCAGGAGCAGTCAAGCCAGGTGGGGCAGCTAGGGGGAGGCTCATGCAGCTGGAAAGTTACCATGCAAGGGGTACATGGGCCTTCCTAGCTGCCTGGTCCCAGCCTTGGGGCCCACTGAAAACTTTAAGCAGCAGGAGGAGAGAGAATGTAAACCATCCCTTCTCAGAGGGCTCTGTGGACATTGTAGCTCCAACGATGTCCACATTCTCATTCTTGGAACCTGGGAATAGGTTACCTTGCATGGCAAAAAAGACTTCGCATAGGTGACTAAGGTAAAGATCTTGAGATGGGGCGATTATCCTGGATTATCTGGGTGGGCCCCACAAAATCACAAAGGTCTTTATAAGGGGGGCCAAGAAAGTTGATGTGAACATGACGAGAATTCAGAGAGGTTAGAAAATGCTGCTGCTGCTAGCTTTGAAGATAATGGGAGCAGCCACATATAGCAGCTTCTAGACACTTGGGAACGATGCCAAGTGGATTTCCCCCCAGCCTCCAGAAGGAATGCGACCCTGCAGACCCATTTCAGTCTTCTGACTTCAGACTGTAAGAGACTACATTTGTACTTTTAACCACGACATTTGGGATCAATCATTACAGCAGCAACAGGAAGCTAACAGACATTCAACTGAGACATGAGGGCAAAGATGACGTTTTGAGGCAGACCCAGACTCCACTTCCTGAGATATCATCAGCCCAGCAGAAGCAAAGGTCAGAACCCCAGGTCTCCAGACACTCCCGCCAATACGTTTTGCAGGAGGGAAGGCTGGTGGAGGAAATGCCCTGCCTCCATCAGGTGCCCAGCAGGCGCCCTGCAGGCTCCCGGGGTGCAGTGAAGAGAGACGCCCTACTGGATGGAGATGCCGGGACTCACCTTCTCACCAGACCCGGGAAAGAAAAGAGCCACCCTTCCTCCTGCCCCTGCAAGGTGAGGGGGACACCCGTTCACCCCACCATCCCACCTGGGGTTAAGCAGTGCTGGGGCAGGGCAGAGCTGCACACTGACAGCCTGGTGGGCTTTCCTCTTGTCTACTCAGCTTCCTCCCTACCCCCTACCGGGATAGGCAGAGGTGCCAGGCTGGAGTGGGGAGCCCAGACTCGTCTTTGGTCAAAACCTTCAAGGCTTTGTAAAACAAGACCGACACGCCACCCCACCCCACCCCCCAACACACACACTTATTCCTTTAGGTCTCCATCTCCAGATGCCCCCTCAAGGTCTCAGATGCTCCTACCAGAGCACCCCACAGGGACGCTGCGTGGGGCACCCATAGGGTGCACGTCCCCTGATGGGGTGCACGCTGCGTGGAAGCTGGCAGAGGACCAGAGGGCCCTTACACCAGCTTCCTGTCAAGGCTATGGCTGCCTTTACTAGTCCCGACTGGCACTGTCCCCGCGGTCTGATAATAATCAGTCCAGGAATAGGGGCTGCGGGTGTCGAGGGGACCTAGGCGACGCCATCCTGAGTCAGATAATCACCATAGTAGTGTCTGGCACGCTCTGTGCACCCCCCAACTCCACCATAGAGCTAAGTCACCTGCGTTCTAAGCCGAGTCTATTACATACTTTAACCCTAGAGGACTTACTGTTACTAACCCAACTGAGGACAGGGAGCCCAGAGCGCTGAAGGAAACTGTACCAACTGGCACAGCCAGCTGGCGAGTGGGGAGCCAGAGTAGGAACCCAGGTGGTCGGTTGCAGAACTCGGGCTCTCCGACGCCTCGTTTGTTACTTTGCGGGCTGCGACAGCTGACCTGTGAATTTCAGCGCCGCACCCCTTGCCCCCAAGGTCAGGCAGGCGGTGCGGGGGACCCGGGACCGCGAGCGGAGAGTCCTCCCTGGGAGCCGGGCAGACCCCTGAAGCAGGGGTGGGTGCAGGCCCGGGGGAAGTGGGGGCGCGGCCAAAGCCTGCCGAGGATCCGCGGAAGGTGGAGGCGCACTCCTAGACCAGCTTGTCGCTTGTCCAGGCGGCCGGGCCCTCGCTCAGACGCGGCAGCGAAGGCTTTGGCCCTGCCCTCCCAGAGCGGGGCGCCCTCGCACCCCATCCGCTCGAGCCGCCCAGCCCCGAGTCCTGCACTTTCCGGGCGCTCACCGGCGTTTCCCCCTTCGGTGGCGACCCGGGCCTGGCCGGGGCGGAGCTGCTGCCACCGGAGGCGGGCTCCCTGCCCCCGCCGACTGCCGCCAGGACCCCGGCGCGACGAGGGACCTCCCCCGCGCCCCCGACGGCCCCCACCGCGCTTTAAAAGCCTGCCCCGCGGCGGCTGGAGGCGCGCAGCCCCGTGAGCCCCAGCCCCGGCAGCCGGCCCGAGCAGCGCCATGGCGGGTAAGTGCCCCCTCCCCATCCGCGCTCCCAGCGCGGCGTCGGAACCCCTCGGCCACCTGGCAGCACTTTCCCCGCACCACGCCTGCCCCTCTAGGACGCAGCCCGCGCCCTACCTGTGGCTCCTAGCTCGGGAGAGGTGAAGTGGAGAGGCTGACCCGCTCCCCGAGGACCATTGCGGGGCAGGAAGTGCGGGGGGGGGGGGAGGGGGCTCTCTCCTCAACACTCCCCTCGGTCCAGACCCCAGAGCCCCGGAAGCCCCGTGTCTGCGCTGACCCGAAGGAGGCACCTTCTTTGTTCGTGGAAGGCGGCGGGGTCCTGGGAACCAGCGTCCCAGCGCTCTGAGCGGCCGCTGAAAGGGAGTGGATCCTGCCAGGTCCCCACAAATGTAGGGGTGCAGGCAGCAAAGGGTACTTGTGTCTCCGTTTCTCACACCCACTGCCCTTTCCCTCATGCACACTCCCGTTGTCTCCAGCAGGCTCCCCGAAGAGGGTTCCTCTTGACAGAGAGTTGAACAGGGGATTGGGTTGTAGAGGCAGTCTCCCAATTCAAGCGTGAGTCCGACCTCTCGGCAGGTTGCAGGACTCCAAAGGGTAGGGCTGGGAGTGCCAGCCAGCACCTCACCCCTTTCTGGGCTTTCCTTAAGTACATGATGCCCAAACTCGGGTTTACCCTCAAGCCTGAACAGGAGCGCAGGGAAGATGAAGGTTCTGGTAAGAGCAGATTTAATGTCTCCTCAGAAGCACAAGAAAATGGTTCATTTCAGCCAGAATCCCAAGTCCAGGGCCAGCTGCTTCCCAAGGGAATAGGAAGCCTGCTTCTGTGTCACTCCTGGGGTCCAGCTCAGGGGATGTGGTTGCTGCCCAAATCCTGCCCCCAACAAGCCAGTGGTGTGATGGGGGGTGGCTTCCCCCAGGCATCACCATCCTGGTGGTCTCTGCCCCCAGAGCAGGTGGCCCTGCTAATTGGGGGCCTCGCTGGGGGGCTGCTGCTGCTGCTGCTACTGATCTGGGTAAGCTGCTGTCTCTGGAAGAGGCTTCGTGCCACGATCGCCTACGAGGAGCTGCTGGGGACCACAGCTGCGTCCGGCACACAAGGGGACAAGCTCTGCCCGCCACACGCTGGGGCCCAGACAAGCAGGTGAGGCAGGGCGTAGGGCCAAGCAAGCCCCCCCCCCCTCGCTTAGGGCCCTTCCTGTGGGGTTTTCTTTGGAGGAGGGTGGGAAAGCCAAGGTCTGTTTATGGAGCGCCTCCTGTCCTCGGTCACCCTGCTGGGAGCGATCACAAAGAAAGCCCAGAATTGTCACCACAAGCCATGAGGCAGGCATTAGGAAGCTCATTTTCCAGATAAGGAAATAGGCTCAGAGGACCTAAGTGGCAGGTCCAGGGAACACAACTAGTTAGTGGCAGAACAGGTATTTGAATCGAGGCAGAGCCAGTCCAGAGGCCGTGCTGGCCCCACGGGGACAGGCAGAGGTATTGGCTTCGGGTGGGGGTGGAGGCAGGCGGGGGGCTGACAGGGGCCCAGAAAGTGGTGCTTTTGCCTCCTCCAGCCTCTGGCACTCAACCCCTAGGGGCAGTGGGAGGCCACACCTTTCGCCTGCCACCAACATGTCATCTCCCCACCTCGGGACAGGCCACCAGGTGTGCCATTCATGGTGCCCCCTTCCCTCCAAGACCGAGACTGGGTACCCCTGCACAGTGGAGAGCGGGCTCAGATCCCACGGGACCCCTGCCCAGCCCCGGAGCCCCTGCCGCACACCTCCAGCAGCATCCTTGGTGAGTGCTCCTGCCAGAGCCTGCCTGGGTGCGGGTTGGGGTGCCTGCTCCGGCCAGGGAGGACCATTTGCTTTCACGCACTTGACCCTGGAAAACAGCCTGAAGCAGCAGGCCTCCAGTGATGCCCCCAGTTACCAAGTCCACTTGTTCTAGGGGCAGAGACCACCAGGATTGTGATGCCTGGGGAAAGCCCACACCACTGGCCTCCTGGGAGGCAGAATCTGGGCAGCAGCCCCACCCCCTGGGTTGGACCCCAGGAGCGAAACAGAAGCAAGGGCTCCTCTGGCTGGGCTCTGCTGAGTTTCAGCAGTAAAGTCATTTCCCTTGGGATCCTAGTGTTCTGGGCAGAATCTTCTGGTTTCCCTTGGGAAGAGTTGCCCAGTGACCACTCTTTCCAGGTACGTGGGTTTACAGAATGCCCTTTGCACCCCAGCCTGTACCAGATACGGCCTCATGTGCCATCGTGGAGTTAAACATCACCATGCCGCTGTGGGGAGAGTGATCCTCACCCCATCTTGCACATTCATAAACAGAGGTTCAGAAGGCTGACAGTGCCATGCCCAAGGTCACTTGGGCCCAAGGTCACAGAGGCTGTGTGTAGGCAACAGATCTGGGATTAGAACCCTGGTGTGCAGGTGCAGAACATCTGATGGGTTCTTTTCTAAGCTGATCGGCTGGCTGATCCAGAGGTCGGAATGGTAGGAGCTGGACACTCAGCTTTCCGCCCACCCCTTTACTCCGAAGACCTTCCAAGACACCTTCCCAGGAAGCACCCAGTTATCAGCTAGGCCCTACTCATTGGAATTGGAATAAAAGAGGCAAAGTTTTTGCCTCTGGACACCATGGACAAGGGCTGGGCAGGTGCTGGCCACTGTGAACCCCCTGCCCAACAAGCAGGCCCTGACCGAAGGGGCGGGGGTTAAATGAATACTGTTCACTCTGCCAGGAGCCCCAGAGAGAAGCAGGCTGGGCACACCATGCCTTAGTGCTGGCAGGCTGCCTGGAGGGGCTGCACTAGAGAGAGAGGCTGTGTTCAGTCTGGAGAGGGGCAGGGGTGGATGTGGAGAGGCCAGTGAACTGCCCATAGGAGGCCCAGCCAAGAAGAGATGAGCAAGGGGTAGGGGAGGTGAAGCCCAGAGCTCGCTGTCCTCCGTGGCCCTGCCTTCTTTGGGTCTGGCAGACCACCCCTTCCCTGTGTTGTTGGAAATACAGGCACGGTGGGGACCATCAACCCAGAGCTATACAAGACCCTAGAGGACACGAGTGAGACAGACTTCCCCGAGGGTTGCCTGGGGCGTCTGTGGTTCTCCGTGGAATACCAGCAGGAGGCCGAGCGGCTGCTGGTGGGCTTGATCAAGGCGCGGAGGCTGCAAGGCCCCTCAGAGACCTGCAGCCCCCTGGTGAAGCTCCACCTGCTGCCCGATGAGCGCCGCTTCCTCCAGTCCAAGGCCAAGCGCAAAACCCCCAACCCGCAGTTTGATGAGCACTTTGTCTTCCAGGTGAGGCCTCTGGGGCACACAGGGCCTGGCCTCCTGGGAAGGGCCAGACATGGTGCAGGTGAGCGCCAGCCTCCTGTGCTAGCCGGGGCCCTGCAGCACCCTCCCCCCGAGACCCCTGATGCCACCAGCTCTGCTTCCCCTGTCCCCCCCACCCCCGCGCCAGGTCCTGCCCCCTGATGGTGGGGGTAGGGCAGAGATGAGGGAGGGGCAGGGGGAGCAGGTTGGGTTCCTTCTGTCCAGGCTGCCTGGAGCAGAGAACGAGAAAACACATTCTTGGAGCACCTACTGAATGCCAGGCTCTGGCCCACAGGGCCCTGGAGAAGTGCTCCAAGGCTTTGAGGCCCTGTAGGATTTCTGGCAAGGTTATCGAAAAGAGGCAGACGGTAAGCCCCCCTTAGAGCGGGGTCAGAAACACACCTTTCCCACAGGAGGCTGGCGCAGGTGGTGCATTTGCTGGCCTGCGGGCCGGCTGGCTCAGGGTCTGGAGGTGTGAAGGCTGTCGGGGCACTGAGCCAAGCTCCCAGGGACCTGAGAGCCTAAGCAGGTGACTGGGGCCCCTGATGGGAAACCAGCCATCAAGAGCTGCCTCGAGGCCTTGGGCAAACATTTTCAAGAGCTGGGCAGCAGACTGGCTGGCAAGGTAAGGACAGGCCGGTCAGCACCCGGAAGAGGGAGATTACTGAGCCAGAGTCCCAAGTCTTGCCTTCTTCTGGGGCCCAGAGCTGTAGCTGAGAGGAGGGGTGGCATGGGGCCCAGCTCCAGACCTCCTGCTGGGGGCCAAGGCTGTGGGAATTTACAGGTGACCCTGCCCTTCTTGGGACATGAAGATCCAAGGCATGTAGCCTTGCTGACCAGCATGGCCACACAGCACACTCACACTCCCCTGCCCTGTTTACTGATCACTCCTCTGACCTGTCCCAACTTGATCCTGCCTCTCTGTGCTTTAAGGGGGAGGGGCAGGAGAAGAGGAAGAGAAGCAAATCAATATTAATTGACCATCTGCCAAAGGTCAGACCCCATGATTGGGGTTTTACAAGTAAGAATCACCATCCCCATGACAGATGAGGACTGAGTCTCAGAGAGAGGAGTGCTGGGGTGCCCAACTCAGATGGCAGCAACGAACAGGTCCCCTGGGCTCCAGTGTGAGAAGTCATAAACATTTATGTGCAGGCAAATCACTTGGAGGTCCTGTTAAATGATAGATTTCCTTCATGGGCCTGAAGTGGGGCCCAGGTCCTATATTTCTAGCAAAGTCCAGGTGAGTGCTGAACGCTGCCGGTCCTTGAACCACCCTCTGCAAGGCACAGCTCTGGCACATGCTCCCACTTTCCCAGGGGTACCAGCCTCACTGCTGGAAAGGGTCCCCTGAGGATGCCTGGGTTGGGGGTGTGCAGGTCCCTGGTTGAGTCACCTCTCACCAAAAGCTCCTGTGTCCAGAATAGCATGCCATCCCATCCCATCTCCACACCTGGCCCCAGCACACACCCTCATCTCCCCCAGGTGTCCAGCAAGAGCGTCACTCAGAGGGTACTCAGGTTCTCTGTGTACCACGTGGACAGACAGAGGAAGCACCAGCTCCTGGGCCAGGTGTTCTTTCCCCTGAAAAACGAGACCCTCGCAGGTGAATGCCGGCGCCTCATCTGGAGAGACCTGGAGGCTGAGAGCCTGGAGGTAAAGGTCAAGGTCACCAGGCATATAGCACTGTGTGTCAGACTACTGTGGGCAGCCCTCAG
Organism: Proteles cristata cristata; assembly: GCA_017311185.1. Classification (NCBI taxonomy): domain Eukaryota; kingdom Metazoa; phylum Chordata; class Mammalia; order Carnivora; family Hyaenidae; genus Proteles; species Proteles cristata. Next base: position 226,856 of record JAESUZ010004359.1, on the reverse strand, counting down.
CGTACTGCCCACTGCCCCTACAAGTGTGACTCAGGGTCCTGGGCGTGGGCCACAGTGCATGGGACAAGGGGGCTGAGTGGAGCCACGCCAGAAGGGCCGCCTGAAGTTCTTTTGCCCTCGAGATCAGATCCTGGAGCAACTTGTAAAAATCCACACTTAAATTCCCATCCAGACCAGACAGCTGTGAAAGGTGACACCCCAAATGCACCAACCTAGGGAAATACTCTCTATTCTCCTGACTCCCAAGAGCACCGTGGAAACGAAACAGGCTTTGGAATCCTCTAGAGAGACCTGGGTCTGCGTCCTCAGCTCTGCCCCCTCACTACCATGTGATCTTCAGCATCCCGAGCGTGGGGTGCCTTCAACTGGCCAGATGTCAGTTTCCCCATCCATGAAATGAGGGTGGGCTTAAAGGAGAAAATCTGGGTGTGTCACACAGTACCGGTGGGACCCAGGAGGAAGGCACTGCGGGGAAGGTGCCGTGGCTCCTTGGGAGCTTGCTGACTGACCGGGGGGCCTTCCTCTCTGCCTCCCAGCCTCCCTCTGAGTTCGGAGACCTGCAGTTCTGCCTCAGCTACAACGACTGCCTGCACCGCCTGACCGTGGTTGTGCTGCGAGCCAAGGGCCTCCAGCTCCAGGAGGACACGAGCTTTGTCAGTAAGTTTTCCTCCTCCGGGGAAGGTCCTGTCCCGTGAGCCTGGGGCAGAGACTGGAGTCTGACCCTTGCCTCTGGCCATGCAATTCCTGCCTGTGAATGAGCGGAGTGCTCACTACCCCTTGTGGACAGCTGTGCTGTGGGAAGCTACTTCCTTAGATTTATCCCACCTTAGACTGATCCCATGTCTACCTCTGCCCTTTTGTGAAGGACTCCAGTTCCTCCAGGGCCAGACCCCGTGCCCCCTTGCCCCCAGCGAGGGCTCCCATGCACACAAGGCATGGCGCTTGGCTGGAAGAAGAGGCATCCCAAGCGTGGGGCACTGCTTCCTCTAACCCGCCGCCCCCCCCCCGCCCCCTGAACCCAGCAGCTGGAGGAGCGGAGGCCCTGCTCTGGCTCAGCAAAATGTCCCGCCTTTATGAGGCCCCCCCACCCCCCAGGAAGGTGGTGACTGTTTGCCATTTGCGCATCTCCACATCTGGGTCACCATAAGCAAGTTGTCATTCAACCTTCCCCTGTGGATCCAAACCCATGTGAGCCCCACTTCAAAAATTCAGCCCTCTGAAGCAGAAGGTGTTTAAAGGGCCCCAGGGAGCCCGAGCAGTCAGCAGGTAGGGAGGGCCCCCCTCCACCAAAGGGAGGGTAGGGCGTGCGGTGCCAGGCCCTGGTAAACAAGGGCCAGTGGAGCCGTGGCACATTCAGGAGGCACAGAGGAAGGAAGAGGAAAGGAGCCAAGCATTTCCTCGGCGTAAGGCCACACACTAATCAACCCTGTTTCCTCCCGTAACGCCCTCTGGCTCCAGCGGCTATGAGGAACGGGGGGGTGGGGGTGGGGTCCCAACACCCAGGGTGGGCCAGTGCTCCCCATCCTGACCTCCCACAGGCCAGAGGCTGGATCTGCCCACCCCTCCCAGTCCACGGTCTGCCCTTCCCCGCAGGTATGTTCGTCAAAGTCTCTCTGATGAACCACAACAAGTTTGTCAAATGCAAGAAGACTTCGGCTGTCCTGAGCTCCGCCAACCCTGTGTACAGCGAGACTTTCAGCTTCAAGGCCGACCCCGCTGAGCTGGACACTGCCAGCCTCAGCCTGACAGTGCTGCAGGGCGCCGAAGGGGAGAGTAAGGCTTTCCCCCCACCCTCCACCCCAGGCTGTTGGGGACAAGGGCAAAGGAGGAGCGTCAGGCAGCGTGGACCCTGAGAGAGAGGTTTCTGTTCTCTGCCTAAGGAAATAGCACTCAGAGAGGCTGAGATACTTGCCCAGGACACAGAGCTTGCTAGCAGGGGAGCTGGGATTCACGCCCAGCTTTATTCCGGTTTGAGTCTCTGGGGCACCCTATGGAGAGGTGAAAAGGGCAGCCTCCGCTCCTGGGGCAAACCACCAGCTAAGTGACCTGATGCTGTGGTTGCTGTGTGCCCTATGTTGCCTCATACCCTCTAGACAAACCTTTAGGGTCCTGGGTGGGGTTCAGGCTGGATGGTAGGTGCGGTTGTCTCACACCACCCCACACCCCAGTGTCCACTCTCAGCATCTGGGGAAGCAGAGCCGTCAGCCAGCTGGCCTCAAGGACCAGAGCTTAAGAACTGTGGCACTTGGTGGGAGAAAACTGTTGAATGTTCCCTCTAAACATATAAGTGGGCTGAGGGAAGAGGGCTTCTTTCTGGAAAACTCCAGCTCTTTGGCATGAGGCTGGCTTAAGATGTCTCAGTAGGAGGGGGAGAGGCAGAGTAGGTGACCCCTAAGGGCTGGCTGTCCCCCTGAGCTCCTTTCTCCCACTCTCTCCAACTCCAGAGCAAAGGCAGAGTTGGGGGCCATCAGCTCATGCTTGGGGAGCGAGGGGGCCTGATACCTCGAAAGGAGGAGTACGTGAGAAGGAAAGAGAAGGCATTGGGTGCTGAAGTGATGTGGCTTCAGGGGTCCAGAGAGTAATGACGTTTTCCCTCCCCCACAGAGAGCCACGCGCTGGGCCGGGTGGTGGTGGGCCCCTACATGTACGCCCGGGGCAAGCAGCTGGAGCACTGGAACGAGATGCTCAGCAAGCCCAAGGAGCTGGTGAAGCGCTGGCACGCACTCTGTCGCACCACTGAGCCCTGACTCGCCTCGCAACCTCAGGTCCTCGTCAGGAGCCCGCTCTCCCCCGTGGCAGCCACAGGCCTGGACACTCCAGCCAGCATCTCACTGGGCTGCGGGGCCAGCCAGAGCCGGGGGGACTGTGAGTGCCGATGTGCAGGAGAAAAGGGACAGGAGAGCCCCAGCCAGCTCGGCAGCGTGGCCGGCTGCTGCCCGCCAGCCTTGGGGACCCTCCCGGCACCCGCCATCCTCCTCTACCCATGGGGCTGCCTGGGCTCCAAATCCCAGCCCCTAGGCATCACAGTCCCGATTTGGACTGGAATCTCAGGCATTCGGGAGCAATACTCTATTCAGCGACAGCAGAGCTCTGTGCACTCACTGGAAACGTGGGCTCCATGCATTGTGGAAAGCTGATGGCCTGTTGATGTATCAGCTGTATCAGCTTTGATTTCTCTACCTTCTGCCCAGCAGAGAGCACAAACTGCATTGGGAAAATAATGGGGTGCAAGGGGTGCCCAAAGCACTGATTTCAGTTCACCCACAATAAATAGCACAGGCTGAGAGTTGGGCTGGGCACATTGGTGTGGAACAGCCCCAGGATGCCTGGGCAGCGCCGCGTGCCCACAGAGCAGGAGAGGAAGCTCTCAGGGACCAAGACTCGCTGGCTTTAAGACCTGGGAAATAACACTGGGAGCAGCCCACCCAGGTACCAAGTGGTGGACGGGTTCTCGGCATCCACTCCCTGTGCCGGGGAGTAGGCCCTCACCTGTGTGTTAGGTCCCTCCCAGGGCTGTGTCAGACCGTGGCCCACACCATGCCACATCTTGCCCATGGTCCAAGCCTCATGCCCCTGGTCTTATGGGTGTTTTGCTGGTTTCTGTGGTCTCCCTGGATGGCAGCATTCAGCTCCTTGGGGCTCTTGCTTTAGGCAGGAAATGGTGAAAGCATGTGGCAGAAGCGTAGCCCGCAGGGCTGAGAGCTTTACCTGTAAACCTAGTGATTTCATTACGGGGACTGTGTTGTGGCAGATGTCCATGTGACATGAAGATGGAAGTTCCCACAAATCACAGTCATCAAATCCCCATGAAGTTGTACTCGAGGTAATGAGCGGTCACTGCACCTGATGCTGTTGCTTAACAGGCAGCCTGTATTTTCACCCAAATGCTGTTGAACTTGTGAGGTCAACACATTGAGTATTATTGAGTAACTAGAACAACCTTTAAACCAGTGTTGTCTCTTTTCTTATGCGGTGAAGCAACTTCAGCAAAAGAAAGTAGCGATCATTATTCTCCTTTTGTGCCTCTTTAACTTCACTTCCGATGCCAGTGCAGAAAGACACACTTTACCTGGCAGTGGTCCAAACAGACGGAATTATCTTGTTTGCTTTTTTCTCAGTTACTGTATACATGCATTCCAACAAAGCCCACGCTCCAGCAATTTATTTTTAGCTTTTGTAATGTTTTATTTTATTTTTGAATCTATTTTTAAGTGTTTTATTTCTTTCTGAAAGAGAGAGACAGTGTGAGCAGGGGAGGGGCAGAGAGAGAGGGAGATGCAGAATCTGAAACAGACTCCTGTAGTTTCTAATAACATCATAGCACACATGTGATAGGGCTTCTCTATATGTTTGGACAGCAGGCTACTCAACTGTGACTGTTTCCATTTCACTTGGGATCCTGAGACAAGAGGTGCCAGCCACCCCCACATTTCAAGGTGACGTTCATGCCTATCAGTGGCCTTTCCAGGGCCGCTTGGAAAAGTTAAGTATCCCCTTTACAGCAAAGAGTGAACTGATGTGTCTGACTCATGGCTGAAAACTCTTAATGGCAAGGGACCGGCAGGCTCTCTGTTCTGAGGAGGAGGAGAAAGGGGTGCTGTATCGGGCTGGAATGTCTACAGACATGGTCTTGGCAAAAAATACACAAGTGCTTCCAATGGACGGGCGGGATCTGGCCCAAGTTGTCTCAGTCCTGTACTCCAGGTGATCCCTGCAGAATGAAGCCCTTTGCATTTCTGCAAAGCGTTTTAGACTCAGCTGGTCAGTTTCCACACCAAAGAAGCGCTAGAGTTTGATTTACATGGAGTCTACAGCCCGGCTTGGGGCCATTTTATATCCCTACAATATTGACTCTTTAGTCCATTAACATGGTGTATCCCTCTGTTTCTTTTGGTCTTTTGCAAGTTTTCTTAAAACCGTTTTTGTGGTTTAAAGGAAAGTATTTTTGCACATCTTTCACTAGACTCTTAGGTATTTTATATTTATGTTTGCTAGTATGTAGAGATTCTGTTGACTTTTGTATGTGAATTGTTTCTAGTGAGTGCCCTTACTACAGTCACTTAAATTATAATACTTGATAGATGCATTGTATTTTCTTTGCATATAGTCATGACCTCCACAAATGACCGTTGTATTTCTTCCTTTACAATCATTATGGCTTCTTCATCTCTTGTCAAACTGCAGTGGCTGGGCAACTGAGCAAGAAAAAGAAATAAAAATCATCCAGATGGTAAAGGAAGAAGGAAAACGATATTTGCAGATGACATGGTTTTGGCTATAGGAAATCCTAAGGAATCCTCAAAAACTGATAGAGCTAATAAGTGAGCTCAGCAAGGTTGCCGGGTACAAGATGGAAACCCAGACTGCACTGGCTGGGGCCTCCAGAGAGTGCTGGCTGCCGCTAGGGTGAGCATACCTGTAGCCTTCTCACTCTTAGGGGGGAAGCGTTCAATACCCACTAGTATGTGGAATGTTTGCTATAGGACCTTTAATATACTTGTGATTATGTGTTCTTAATTTGTTAAAAAGTTTTTTCATGGGGCACCTGGGTGGCTCAGTCAGTTAAGCATCCAACTTTTGATCTCGGCTCAGGTCATGATCTCCTGGTTCATGGGACTGAACCCCTTGTCAGGCTCTGTGCACTGAGCTTGGAGCCTGCTTGGGATTCTCTCTCTCCCTCTCTGCTCCTCCCACGTCCTCTCTCTCCCAAAATAAATACTTAAAAAAAGTTTTTAAGTTTTTTATCACAGTGTTAAGTTTTATCAAATGCTTTTTCTGCATCTTTTCAGATAATTGTATTTTTCTCCTTTTTAAAAACTGTTTTATTTATTTCTGAGAGAGAGAAACAGCGTGAGCAGAGGAGGGTCAGAGGCTTTGAGGCAGGCTTTTCTGTTTTCTATTTTTCTAATTTTCTATTTCTATTTTCTAATTTTCTATTCATTGTTGAGAGATGTTATAGTCTCCCATTGTGATTGTGGATTTGTTTATTTCTTCTTTTAGTTTTGTCAATTTTTGTTTTATATATTTTGAGGCTGTGTTATTAGGCTCATACTTATTTTCAATTGATTTTTTCTGGTGGATTAGGCCATGTATTATGGTTAAATAGCTCTCTCTACCACTCATAATGGCATAATTTTTCCATATTTTCAATTGAGGTTTTTTGGTGGATTAAGCCATTTATTGTGGTGAAATAGCTGTCTCTACCACTCATAATGGTATAATTTTTCCATTTTTTTCTATATATTTCAACTATCTTATGTTCTTATAATTATGTTATTTCTTATATATAGGGTTTTTTTTTAATCAAATCTGTCAACCTCTGTCTTCTGTGTATTTAATTCATTTACATTTAATGTAATTACTGCTATTTATTCCCATTTGTCCTGTTTTGTGTCTTTTTCTCTCCTTTGTTGCCTTCTTTTGTATTAATTCATTTTGTAACTGTATTGTTTTAAATTTTAAGGTCTATTTACTTATTTTGATTGGGGGGAGGGGCAGAGAGAGAGGGAGAGAGAGAGAATCCAAAGTAGGCTCCTCCTCATTGTCAGCACAGAACCCAATGTGGGGCTCAAGCTCACGAACCATGAGATCATGACCTGGGCCAAAATCAAGAGTCAGACACTTAACCCACTGAGCCACCCAGGCACCCCTGGATTAATTCATTTTTTAATCTGCCTCTTCCCATCTGTATGTCGCTACTTACACGGTCTGTTATTCCCTTAGTGGTTCCCATATATATATATGGGAATGTATATGTATATAAAATATATGTATATATATAAAAGATATATATAGAGATATCTATTATATATTCTAGTCTAATACAAATTTTACTTTTTATCACTTCCCAATGTTCTGATCTTGGAACGCTCAGTCTCTACTTACCCCCATTTTTTAATGGTATTGATAGGATTCATTTTAATTCCACATATATTTTACACCTAACAAGACACTACTATTACTACCATGTTCCATCAATATCCATATATATTGACCCACATAGCTGTTCTTTCTTTTGCTTCTTATTCTTTCCTACATTTCTGGGATTCTACCTGAGCTAATTTTCCTTCCCCGTGAAGAATTCTTTTTAGTATTTCTTTTAGTGCACATGGGCTCACAGCAAACTTTCTTAGTTTTGAATAGAAATGTTCTATTTCAAATTCATTTTTAAAGGATTTTTGTGTGTGTGGAAGTAGAATTCTAGGCTGACATTTTCTTTTCTGTCAGCAGTTTAAAAATGGTATTCATTGTCTTCTCACTTCCATCATTTCTGTTGACAAGCGAGTTAGCAGTGCTATTGTTTCTCCTTTGAAACTAATGTATCTCCCTCTCCTCCCACCCTTGGCAGCTTTTAATATTTTCTCCTTGTTGCTGGTTTTCAGCAGCTTGAGACTGGTGTGCCTACACGCAATTTTCTTTTTATTTATCCACCTTGGGAGTAATGAAGCTTCATCAGTTTTGGAAACGTCTCATCCATATTTCTTCAAATATGATTTCTGCCCCATTCTCCGCCTCCTCTTCTTCTCAGACTCCAATTGCACACATATTAGACCTTTCTGCCAGTTCCCGCAGGACTCCTATGCACTTAGCTGCATTTTCCATTCTCTTTATGTCTCTGTCTCAGCTTAGAGTTTTTATACTACCCTCCTACACTTCAATAAATTTTGTTCCACTAAGTCTAATTGTAGTTAACCTATATGCTGAGTACTTAATTTCAATTACTGCATTTTTCAGTTCTAAATTTCCATTTGATACTTTGTAAATTATTCCAGTTCTTTGATGGAAGTTTCTATTTTGTCAATCACACCAATATCTGTGTCATTGGTGGATCAGTTTTATTGTGTATGTTCCCCCCTTTATTTCTGTTACTTGGCAAGCCTGACAATATATTGTCAAATGCTCACCATGATGATAAATTATAGTAGCTCCAGGAAACAGAATTCCTCCAGAGAGGTTTACTATATCCTCTGGTCAACAGAATGGAGAGAGAGCACCTTAATCCAGTCTGGTAATGAACTCACTGGAGTCTGGGTTGCAGTTTTTGTAGGGCTCTATCACCACCTCTGGTTTTCCCACATTTCTAGAGTATAGTCTTCCAAGGATACCATTTGAATACTAAAGAAGACTCTGGTATGTTTACTGGGCTCCTCTTCCTTGGTGGGTCCTGAACTCCCAAGTTTTATCTCCTTAGTATCATACTATTGTCAGGAATGGAAGGAAGGAAGGGAGGGAGGGAAGTAGGAAGGAAGCAAGGAAGGAAGGAAGGAAATGGGGGTGGGGAGGGAGGAAGGAAGGAAGGAAGGAAGGAGAAAGAGAAAGAAAGAAAGAAGAGAGAAAGAAAGAAAGGAAGAGAGAAGGGAAAAAAAAGAAAAGACCTGTCATCTTTCATAGGCTTTCTGCATAGATTAATTCACAGCTTCAATAATTCAGCAAATGCCTCAAAGGGGAAAGTGTCAGAATTACTTTTCTACCTCCTTTCTATTCAACATCTCAGCCCCTTCTGTCCCTGCTGCGTTGGCAATCCCAATCTCCAATTTCTTGTCTCTCCAGCTCCAGACACTCAGCTGCCTTTTCTATCTCATAGCCACAGTTCATTGGCCAAATGCCCAGCCTCTTAACAGGAATCTGCACACTTCCTGAAGGAAAAAGTGGCTCACAGAACGTCAGCTCACCTCCTCATGTTTTCCTTCTTTTGAGATCATGGCCCATCAAATGCTTGTCAATTTAGCAGCTCTCCAGTAACTTAAAAAGAGGTTTTCTGTATTTTATTGAGCTTTTCTAGGGGTTCTTGGCATGAGCATCGGTCTACCGCAAGCAGAAAAGTAATTTTTTTCCCTCAGAATTCCCAGAAAAGGGAGGCTCAGCAAAGACTGATTCCATACAGGGAATTTCATTACACAATTCATCGGAAGGCTGGCGAAGCTAAAAGGAGAAAAGTTGTTTGCATCAGTTAGCTGTTTTTGCAGTAATGGCGTATAACAAACAATCACAACATCTCAATGGTTCGTACAGGGAATTTGATTACACAGTTCCTGGGAAGGCTGGTGAAACAGAAAGGAGAAACATTGCGCGTGTCCCATTTTTGCAGTAATGGCGCATAACAGACAATCACATCTCAGTGTCGCACTAAAATGAGCAATTATTTCTCATCCATCTATGGCCAGCTGAGTGTAGGCCAATCTAGATTAGGCAACTCACTTTCAAACAATAGGTCTGGCTGGGTCCAGGTCCTCACCCAGGCTTGCTCTATGTTTGTTCATTCTGAGCAAAAGCCAGAGGGCCAACAGCTACCCAGGAGACGATTCGCTTCCTAGAGAAGCAGAAGGGCAAAGGCATCTCTACCTTCTGCTTGTGTTATTACTCAGTATCTCATTGGCAGAGATGTGTTCAAAAGTTCAAAATCAAAGGGCAGGGAGACAAACTATGCCTTTTTATGAGAGGAACTGTAAACTACACGGCCTTCGATACAGTTGCAGGGAGGGGTCAAGAATGGGGCGATAATTCAAAGCACTTTGCTTATGTGTTCTAGGAACGAGGGCACTCCACAGGCCTGTGCTTGGCTGTGCAGGTGCCATCAGTGACGGGGCAAACCTCAGACACTGTATGTCGGCCACTGCTGCCCATCTGCTTATCCTGTAGTGACGAGGGACTGGAAATTGCACAGCCATTTGCCAGTTATGTTTTTCCTGATTTTTTCACTGTAGAACGCTTTGCCCAAATTACTACAAGAGCTTGGAGCATCTTGCTGGCCTAAGTGTCAGAGTCAAAGGAAGAAAAGAATGATTTTTACCTTCCTTCTGCTCTCTAGTCTCACCCAGTTATCTCATATTTGGCAAACCCAACCTGGAACACTGTTCATAGGACTGTCTGGGAAATACAATTTCCTGACAATGTAATAAAGACCTTTAAAGGGGATGGTGGGGGGAGGGGGGAGGGTTGCTGTATGCCATCCCATTCTCTGGGGCAAACCACAGTCAAGGGGACCTTAGATAAAGGATCTGCAGGGCAAGGAGGCTCTTGAAGTCCCCAAGTACTGCAGTACTTGTCACGGAGAACCTCTCCCGCCCCTTAGGCGGTCTCTGGGCTGTGCCCCTTCCCTGCCCCAACTAGGACAGCTAGAAGCCTCTGTTAGCAAGTTGGAGAAGGTATGGAAGCACAAGATGGAGGAATAGGAAAACAGTGCTACATGCCCATTTCCTGTTGCAGCCTCCTTCCTACAGGCAGGAGCCAGGGTGAGGGGAGGAGTGGAGGGGAAGCTCGAACATTAAATGAACTTGGGGATTCAGACTACATGAGGTTGGACATTTTAAGTGTGGAACACAGCCTGTGTTTTTTTTTTTAATAGAAGTTACAGGAAAATTTTAAAGAAAAAGTTGGGGGGGGGGCACCTGGGTGGCTCAGTCGGTTAAGCGTCTGACTTCGGTTCAGGTCATGACCTCATGGTTCGTGGGTTCGAACCCCACGTCGGGACCGTCGGGATCTGTTCTGACAACTAGCTCAGAGCCTGGAGCCTGCTTCAGATTCTGTATCTCCCTCTCTGACCCTCCCCTGCTCATGCGCTCTCTCTCTCTCTCTCAGAAATAAATAAAACAGTTAAAAATTTTAAAAAATGAAGATGCAGGAAAAATTTATTGTTATCTAAGAGAGATCAAAAAAGTCATGGGCCTCGCCCTGGATTTTATCCAAAGGGCAGGGAGAAGCTACCTGCTGAGCAGGTTTGAATGGGTCACTGGAGGAAAAAAAAAAAAAAAAGAATGCTGATTGCATCCCATAATTTCAACATAATGGATATATTTCTTTTTAAAACCTTCTTAAAGTTTATTTATTTATTTTGAGAGAGAGAGCATGAGCAGGGGAGGGGCAGAGGGAGAGAGAGAACATCCCAAGCAGGCCCCCAGCCATCAGCTTGGAGCCCAATGCAGGGCTCAAACTCATGTATGGTGAGATCATGACGTGAGCTGAAACCAAGAGTCGGATGCTTAACCGACTGAGCCACGTAGGCACCCCGTGATGGATATATTCCTTAACTGAATTTAGTATGCCATTATGAAGACAGATCATAATACTTGCCTGTTGTTTTTCTCCTAACCTTTAAGTATGAAACTGTTTGCCCAGACCACTCTTCCCCTCCTCACTTTCAGCTTTTATTTCAAAGTGCTATATTTCTCAAAGGGGGATGACTGTCAAAATGGGGAGCAAGGAACTAGCCCTTGGGATATGACCTAGGTCTTTATGCCTCAGCTTGTTAAATCTGCACAGCAGCCCAGGAGTAACTCCCCCACATTCAAAAAGGATGAACTCGTGGCTCAGTCTGTGAAGGATGGGACTTAGGTCATGGTCATAGTCTCATGGTTCACCAGATCGAGCCCCACGTCCAGCTCTGTGCTCATAGCATGGAGCCTGCTTGGGATTCTGTCTCTCTCTGCCCTTCCCCCCCTCAAAATAAATAAATAAACTTTAAAAGCGAGGATAAATGCAAGCATCAGGGAGGGGCTGCCATTTCTCAAGGCCCCATAGCCAGGAAGCTGGTATTTCTATCAGATTCCAGGTGTCTGAAATGGTGTCACTGTTACCTACTGCCAGAGAAACCCCAAAAAAGACCCAGACAACACAAAGTGCCATCACAGTTCCACCGCCAGGGACGTGTTAAAGGAACTTTGTGTGCCTATTAGGTAAGCTGTCTCTGTTTGTGCACCTTTAGCTGCTAGAGAGGCTGTGCATTTCTCTACCTTTCCTTTCTCTCCCTTACCTCTTCCCCTCCCTCTTCCACTCCTCTCCTCTCTCTTCCTCTCTTCTCTCCCCTTCCTTCTTCCTTTTTTCCCCTCTCATCCCTTCTTCCTTTCCATTTGTGTAATTATGTGCTCATCTCCACTAATGGTAAAGTATAATCCTGCAAGTGACCAGATCTGATTCTTGTCTTCCCTTTGTTTTGATTATATGCTCTTACCAGTTTGCTGATTAACCTGATTAGACAAATTTCCAGAAGGTGGATATTGCAAGGCAGTGGGGGCACTGGTGCAGACCAGAGGGAGAGGGCAGAAGCTCTAGTGTCCATGTCAGGAAAGTCATGGGAACGTGATTGACTGAGCCAGACATGAGCCCAATGTGGCCTAGGGACCGCGAGATCAGGCCCTGCGGCAGGCGCAGAGCGCCATCTAGTGTCCTTACACCCACATCGTGACTGATGTACAGCTACTAGAACTAGCAAGAAAAGTGCCTGCGTCCTGCAATGTGCCTCTAGCTTCCTCTGCTGTTCAGCAGCGTACTCACTGCAGAGCACGCATTAAAGATGGATTTAAGTGGTTAGAAAATTGGTTAACTGGTAAACCAGCGTCCCCAGAATCGTCCCTTGCGCCCCCTGCCAAACACACCTCTCCCGCCCCATCAAAGTAACCACTAACTTGGTTTTTGTGGAAATCACTCCTTTGCTTTTATTACCTGACCACGCAGGCTTAAATGCTACAGGTTTTTTTGTTACAAAGTTTATATAGGGAATTGGAAAGGAAGCACTCTTTTGTATTTGGCTTCCTTCACTCCACATTATGTTTTGAATTCATTATATATTTGGGGAGGCATAAAATCAGAAAGAGAGTTGCTGGATCATAGGGTTTGCATATCTTCCAATTTGGTAGATAAAGCCAGACTGTTCTCCAAAGTCAATGTACCAGTTCACATTTTCACCAACAGTGTGGGTTTTCATTGCTCCCACATCCTTGTCAACACTTGGTATCATTAGTATCATCAGTCTTTATATTTTAGTCATTCTTTTTAGTACGCAGAGGTACCTCATTGTGAATTTAATTTGTACTCTGCTGATGGCGAAGGAGGCTGAACATGTTTTATGTGCTACTTGGTCATTTTGAGTCTCCTCCTTTGTGAAGTGCTGGCTCATGGATCTTACCTGCTTTTCTACTGGGTTATTTGTGGTTTTCTTATTGACTTGTAGGAATTCATTTTGATTAGATGTGTTGCAAATTTTTTCTCCCATTCTGTTTTATGTCTTTATTTTATTTTGGAGACAGAGACAGGGAGCAAGCGGGGGAAGGGGAGAGAGAGAGGGAGACACAGAATCCGAAGCAGGCTCCAGGCTCTGAGTTGTCAGCACGGAGCCCGACGCAGGGCTAGAACCCACGAACCGTGAGATCATGACCTGAGCTGAAGCCGGACGCTTAACCGACTGAGCCACATAGGCGGTCCTGTTTTTGTTTTTTAATTATTATTACTAATATATTTGTGGTTAACTTCCTCCCATTTTATGGCTTTCTTTTGATAAACAGAAGTTTTTAATTTTAAAGTATTGAAATGGAACAATCTATTTTGAGAGAGAGAGTAGGCATGCGTGTGAGCAGGGGAGGGGCAGACAGAGAGAGAATCTCAAGCGGGCTCCAGCCCCAGCGCAGAGCCGCAGGGCTCGATTTCACACCCATGACATCATGACCTGAGCCAAAACTGAGAGGTAGTTACTTAACCTACCCAAGCCACCCAGGCCCCCCTTGAAGCCATCTTTTGTATTAGTGGTTTTTGTGTCCTCTTTAAGAAGCCTTTCTATAGGAATGCTGATAATACGGACTCCACCTCGGCCATCCACCCTGTTCACATCCACACAAAGACCCCTTTGGGGCTACATATTCCAATCCCTTTGGAGGCTGAATTATGCCCTGACCAGAATGTGGGAAGGCTTGCTCTTGTTTTCTCTGAGGTTGCTTAGATAGCTAATAGAGACAATAGAGTTGCTAACCACCTTCCCCTCCCCTCGTTCTCGCACAGATGGTACCACAAGGTCTGTTAAGTGTTAAACCCTCTGTCCTCACCACGGTGATCTCTGCACATCCTCTCACTGTAGACAATTTGTGGATAAGGTCTGGACTGTGGGGAGTCTGTGCTGCTCTGATCATCACCCGCCCAATTCCCACGTCAGTAAGTTACCCTGAATAAAACTGTGTAAACTAGGGGCGCCTGGGTGGCTTAGTCGGTTAAGCGTCCGACTTTCACTTAGGTCATGATCTCGGGATTCGTGGGTTTGAGCCCTGCGTCGGGCTCTGTGCTGACTGCCAGCTCGGAGCCTGGAGCCTGTTTTAGAGTCTGTGACTCCCTCTCTCTCTGACCCTCCCCTGCTCACGCTGTCTCTCTGTCTCTCTAGAAATAAATTTAAAAGAAAAAAAAACTGTGTAAACTATACGGAGTTGCCCATTTCATTTTCTGGTCTCAAAGCGCCTTCTCAGTTTAGGGGATACTTTAATGTCCCTCCTCCACCTTCTAACACTTTTCCTACCTTGAGATCAGGAAGATATTCTTCTATACTATTTTCAAGAAGCTTTTATTATTTTGCCTTTCACATTTAGATATAAAATGTACTTGAAACAGGTGTTTATAGAAGTTCTAGTTTAGGGTTCATTTCTTTTTTTCCCATAAGGATATCAAATAATCCCAGCACCATTTACTGAAAAGACTATCCTTTTCCCCACTCATCTGCGGTAGCACGTAGGTAATAAATGAAGCATCCAAGTATGTTTGGGTGTGTTTGTGGGATCCTTCTGCTACATTAGTGAATCTTTATATTAATACCATCATGTCTTTATTACTCATTTTTTTAATGTTTGTTTATTTATTTTGAGAGACAGAGAAAATCACAAGTAGGCTCCACGCTGTCAGTGCAGAGCCTGACACGGGGCTTGATCACACGAAATGTGAGGTCATGACCTGAGCCAAAACCAGAGTCAGACACTTAACTGACTGAGCCATCCAGGCATCCCTATAGTACTGTTTCCTAAAGTGATTTTTCACTTAATATACTATACACACCAAAACCATGAGTCTTTTTCATTGTTTTGCTTACTTTATTTTTGTTTGTTTTAGCTTAATTTTTTTTCTGCCAATTCTTTTCTTAATAGCTTTATGGTGATATAATTCACAAATCATACAATTCATCCACGTAAAGTGTACAATTAGTTTTTAGAATATTTACATTCCTTTTTATTCTTCTCAATTAATTTGTAAATCAATTTATCAACTTCTATATGCCATCCCTCAGGGACTTTGGTTAATATTGAATCAACTCTGCATATCGGATCTTTTCAACCAGCAGGAATATGGTATAATGTTTCATTGATTCTTACCTCCCTTTTATTTCCTTCATGGTTTTTAAATCATTTCCTTTAAATAAATAAAGTGTTTAATGTTTCTGGCTTTACCTGTAAGCATGATTATTTTTATTATATTTAGAAGTGTATATTATTGTTATATAGTAGTATATTACTACATTTACATTTTTTAAGTTTATGTTATATGTAATTAATATATTAGCAATATATTTTTGGTTGGTTCTCTAAGATTATTTTTCTGTGTATACATTCCAGACATTTAAAGTAGTGACATCTTAATTTAAGACTTTGTTGCAACTACACATTTCTTTTTTCTTCCGAACTCATGTGGCCATCATTTCTAATGCTGAACAGGCACGTCAAAAATACAATTACACATACCTAGCTATTAGCTAGAACATACATATGATCAGTAAAAGAAAAGGCAGTCGACCCAATAAAATAAATGTGTGAATGACTTGAGCAGACAGTCCACAGGTAAAGATGCACACACAACAAATAAGCTCAAGAAAAGCTGCTCAACGCCCCGAGGCATCAGAGAAATGCAAAGTGAAGCCCCAAGGTATCACTTCACACCCAACAGAATGGCTGGAACAAAAATGACTGATGTCACCCAATGGGAACAATGAAGAACGACCAGAACCCTCATACACGGCTCGTGTGTGACGCTGTGCAACTTTGGAGCACCATTTGGCAGTTTCCTACCAAGTTAAATATGTACCTATCCTTTCTCAGTCATAGGTATTTATCCTCCCCCACCCCAAAATGAAAACAGATGTCCACAACAAGACTTGTGAAAAGATGTTTACAGCAGCTCTTTGTTAAGAGCTCCAAACACCCCGAATGACCATCAGTAGGAACACCGACAATGCAAGACATTCATACACTGGCATATTACTTGGCAATAAAAAGAACTACTGAGTCACATAAAAATTTGGATGAATCTCAAAAACACTGTTGTGTGAAAAAAGCAAGTCGCAAAGGAATACAGACCATACAATTTTATTTATGTGAAGTTCAAGAGCAGATAAAACTAATCTATGGTGACAGAAATCAGAAACGTGGTTGCCTAGCATGGGTGGGTATTGACTCCACGTGAAAATGAGGGAAACTTTTACAGATGGAAATCTAAATTTTGATTGGGGTACTGGCTACATGAATGTATAGATTTGTCAAAACTCAGCAAATTGTACATTTAAGACCTGTGTGCTTTACTGTATACAAATCTTCATTTAATTCCAGGAAAACAATCTGATTGGCCCAGCTCATGTCAAGTATCCTACCTACTCTCTGAGTAATCAGGAATCAAACCAAATAGTATAGACGCAGCCCAAAGAGGGGGTGTCTCTGTGTGCCTGCCTGCCACCCCATGAAGCACCTACATCTATCAGGTGGAGTTAGTGTCTGTGATCAAAACCATATCATCTTTTTCTGTATTTGGTAAGTAATCTTTTTAATAGGGGGAATTTGTATTCCTTAGAAGTAAGGGAAATTTTCCTAGTGATTCCATCAGATAAAAACAGTAATAAACAAGGGGTGCCTGAGTAGCTCAGTCAGTTAAGCCGACTCTTGATTTCAGTTTAGGTCATGATCTCACGGTTTGTGAGTTTAAGCCCCACAGGAGCCTGCTTGGGATTCTGTTTCTCTTTCTCTCTCTGCCCCTTCCCTCTTTGCTCTCTCTCTCTCTCAAAATAAATAAAAATAAACTAAAAAAAACAAAACAAAAAAACAGTAATAAAGGAGAAAGTAAAACCAGGCCCTGATTCCTCACCCAGGGAAATTACTGTACCGTACTGGTAAGATTCTTCCACAGGGTATGATCACAGTGTTACATAAGTTGAACTCTACTACACACACTATGCAAATAAGGACAGTCCCTCAGCCTGTCCAATGTCTGGTTATGCAGAGAATTTGCTGACCAGCTGCCTCGTGCTTATCTGAGCATGGAGTGAAGTGAATCAGAGACAGCAGCCGGCTGAAGAGGTGACACCTGAAGGGAGCTGAGGGGTGGAAGAGGAGGCAGGCGGTTGATCTCCCATACCGGGACCCTGTGCAGATGCTGTAGAAGAAAGGGAAGCCCTCCGGAGAACTGGCACCCGCTACAGAAAGAGGTGAACTGGAACCCGGGGCAGAAAGAGGCGTGTAGGGGACCTGCTGCACAGAAGGCACTTGTGGTCAGGACCATCACAGAGAGAGGGTCGCTGTAGGAAGCCAGTTTGTCATAAAACTCCTGCCCTCTGTCCTTTCCTCCCTGCCCCCAGTTGCTGCAGGAGCTGAGCCTCAGGGGACTGAGGATATGGGGAGGGGTCGTCTCAGCGCCAGTGCATGCCCTCCCTCCAGTGGCAGTACCTCCTCCTCTACTTGGAAGCAGAGAGCTCACACTTAGCAAATATATTCCTTGAGTGGGTGGAGTCAACGTCCTGATAACAGACCGGGATCAAGACCCCCAAAGGCAGAATAACAATTAACTGGCAAACCTCCATCCCTCTCATATATTCCTCACGCTATAGACCTTATAATGGGGACCAGAGTTAAACTCCCAGGAAAGCTGACACTTTATTCTAATTGCTCTGCCTGTACTGCACCATCTAGAAACCCTCCAGAATACAAATTTGTCATTTAAAACAAAAAACGGAGGCACTTGGGTACTCAGTCAGTTAAGCGTCCTACTCTTGATTTCGGCTCAAGTCACAATCTCAAGATTCGTGAGAACAAGCCCCACACTGAACCTCACGAGCCCCACATTGAACCTCACGAGCCCCACATTGAGCCTCACACCAGGGGCTTGCGATTCCCTCCCTCCCTTCCTCCCTTCCCTGCCCCTTCCCAGCTTGTGCTCTAAGTAAATTTTTTTTTAATGTTAAAATGGATGATATAGGGATGGTACATTTTCTGCTTCATTGTATATTGTTCTGGGAAATTAGAGAGATTTTCTTCTAAGAAAGCCAGATAATAAGCCTTAAGTCGCCTATTTAGGTTATACTGAAACTAAAATAATGTAAGACTAGTTATAAATAACTCATGGCCCTGGATCACAGTAGTTTAGAAAAATTCTGAGGATGACAGTTTATGATCACTGTGAGAAAGCTATTCTATCAAAATTCTATAGAGTCCACTCTTTTTTGCACAACAGCATATGAAATAAAAGCCCTCTGGGGATGTGCTTCAAACCCCATGAATGTGACTTTCAGGACATGAAGTGTTATAGTAAACTTATCACTGATACCTTTAGATTCCATTTCCAGGTTCATTTTAAATCATAACCAACCACATTTCAAAGCCTGAATTGCAATGGTCAGTCAAGTATCTGAATGCAATAGAACTTGGCTATGGCTTCCTAGCACCCTCGTGTTACTCTATTTCATGGCTCAAAAATCGGTACAGGATCTCAGTAATGTCAGTAGATATACATAATTCAGTGCTATATGCACAAATCAATATTTTTTCTCAATACCGAACTGAACCTATAGATAAACACTCCAATGCTTTACGAGTAAGGATTTCTTTAGAGATGTCCTGTCCTTACTGAAGTGTCTTTGGTCTCCCCTATGCATTCTGGGGGAGAGGGGAGCTCATTTTTCTCAGTCCCATTTGAGATGTTCCCATTTCCCAAATATGCCATGCTATTTTATGCACACCACTGTTTTCATGGTGAACATATCTCACATGTACAGATGCAGGTTAAATATTTCCCCTATGAAGCCTTCTTACATCTTCCACAGCAGCAACACGGTTGTATCTGCCTAGAACTCTCATTCCATTAAGGAAAGGCTCCTTTCATCCTATGTGGTTCTAGCTCTTTCAAACCCCGTGTCCCACCCACCCTTGGTTACCTGGGGGAGGGTTAGGTAACCTAAGCAGATTCAGAGTGCTTCCATGAAATTTGTTATGCAGACACTCACAAAAAGAAAGTCTCTCATTCTGTAAAGAAGAAAGCTTGGGGCTTCCTATAGCCATCTTTTCTCCATGTGGATAGGTAGGGAAGATAGAAGGGGGTGGATGGGGGGCTTGGTCAGTTAAGTGGCTGACTCTTGATTTTGGCTGAGTCACGCATGATCTCACAGTTTGTGAGTTCAAGCCCCACATCGGGCTCTGTGGAGCCTGTTTGGGATTCTCTCTCTCCTCCTCTCTCTGCCCTCCTCCTCTCCCTCTCTCTCTCAAAATAAATCAATAAACTTAAAAAAGATAGGAAGGAAAGAAAAAGAAGGGGAAGATGATAGGTGAGAAAGGACAGGAAAGGGAAACAGAAACACCGGACGGGAGAGAGGGAGAGACAGGGAACGGGAGAGAGGGAGAGGGCAGGGCAAGAAGAGAAACAATGGAAAAAACTGAAGGGAAGGGGAAGAAAGAATTAGTGGGGTGGGGTGACCAGATCACAAAATTTAAGCCAATGGATGCAACTGTAGTTGGATGCCAGTACTACCTTCAGTTATATGAGCCAGTATCTTCCCCTTGTTTTTGCTCAAGCTAGTGTGAGTTGGGTTGTGATCACTTGCAACCAACGGTCCAAATAAACTCATCCTTCTATGACTTCTCTTGCCTTTTCCACACAGATTTAATTCTAGCATTGATAAACTTTTGTTTAAATATTTCTTTCCCAGCTTGCCTATGAACTCACTGAAGGCGGGCCTTCTTATTTGTCTTTAAATTCCCAGTGCTTTGTCTATGGTGAATTCTCAGCAAAAGCCTGCAAGGTGGATCACATGTTCGATTCTGTCCCACCTCTTGAAGATCAGAAACCCCACTCCTAAAAAACCACCTCAAGATATAAAAGATTTAGCATAGATCTCACTAGTGTGGAGAACAGTGGGTGCTTCTAACAGCTATTGGAGAAGCTGTCGTTTAATACCAAGTACTAATGGTTCTCTAAGTCGGGAGAGCTGTCCCTCTCGGCCGGACTGTCCAAAGATGAAAGAGGATGTTTCCCTCAAATGTCTACTATGGGGTTGCCAGATACAGAATGCTGGATTGGCTGACATTCTTAGGCTACCCAATTGAATTTTATAAACATTTATGGAGTAGGTTAAATATACTTACCTGTACATCTCAGATAAGGAATATACCTGGGAGCTGTGGCTCCCCTGATCCCAATTAAATAGATGATAATTTCCTTGGGACACAGGAAGTCATTTTCAGCCTGAATAAGGGTTCCTGGAAATTTGTGTTAGCCCATGAACTATGTACCAAAAGCTGTGAAGAGAGATTGGTGTGACCTGCTGCTCTGCGTCTCACTTGAAATGGCTTAAAGACTTCTTCCCAAGAGGGTGTGATGAGCCATCTATTCCGGGGAGCTATGCTTCGGTTGGTAAAAGAATCAGGCCGCATCCTGAGGACAAAGTGGGGCAGGGCAAGTTTAAGAGAATAGTGTCCTCGGTGGGCTCACCCTGATTGGGCGGATTTTATATCAGAACTCCAGATTTGCTTCTCCTGTGGTTACAGCCGAAAAAGCATGGCTTAGAAGACATCAGCTCTGGGATGAGAGTCATCACCCGTCACAGGAATTATCTGGGAGCACCAACTGTTCTCTTTGAATTCCAGTACCTCCGGGGACACACAGGGACAACTTTTTCTACCCACCTTACTGGGTGCTGGATAAAACCTTAGCAATCATTTCATTTAATCCCTTTACTTCCCCAGGAATTAACTCACCAAGCAAAGCACCTGTTCCTCCCCTACTCCACTTTTCTTTTGGTCAAGGATGGCTCTGAGGATTTGCTGAAAACTCCTGACCTCCTCCACAGAAAGATGTGCTTTCGTATGTGTGCACTCTCTCACACACAGCTTTGCTATTATTTTGGGGAGGATCACAAAAGTCCTGAGGTTCATTTTTAGAAAAGCCAAGTTAAAAAAAAAAAAGAAGAAATCTAACAAACCCTGAATTCGAGAAAACAGTTTCAACGAACCAAAAGAATTTTTACAAGTACATGCACGGAAAAACAAACTTGTTCATTTAATTATGAACTTAGGTATTTTCAAGCAATAGTACTGATCTATTAACCCTCAGCATACTCCAGATCTTTTCTGTGTGATGTATGGGCGCGAGTGCAAGTACGGAGCTCCTTACTTCTCCACCATCTTGCCCTCTCTCCACCCTCAGCATACTCCAAACATCCGGGCTAAGCACCACCTCCTCATCATGACCACTCTTTTGCACGAGCTCCTTCTACAATAGTGAGAGAGCAAACAGCTAAACATTTGTTAGTAAGTCAGCTCAGTAAGGCAATCGGATCCTAGAAATGAACTAACAACATAGCTCTCTTCCTCCTTTTATAACACCAGGTGAAGCAGGATCTCGTTCCCTTCATTTTCAAATGCTTCTTTATAGAGAGATACGCTTGTCCTGAACTTGTCTAAACACAGGCTTCTACCAACTAACCCACTGTCATGTGTGGTTATAACCAAGAAGATCATTTCACATCAGCAGTTCCTTACAGTAGGATTAAGGAAAGCCGGGGAGCCTGCGAGCAGGGCAGAAAAACAACTCCTGAGGAAACGGCTTCCGTCTGTGTCCTGTGGACTTAGCTGGAAGCTCCACATAGCTGGAATGGAGCAGGGCCAGTAGAGCGAAACTTTAATCCCCAGGGCACTGCTACATGTTGCCTTTATTAATAGACCCTGCTGGAAAGGAAAAGACCAAAAAAAAACAGAAAACCTCACAGAATTTTCTCAGAAAAAAGTTTCAATTTATATATCGAACACAATTCTCTGTATAAAAAATATATTTTCTCAAAATCCAAGGAAAATCCCTGTCATTCATTTATTTTGAGACAAATCATTCCAGTGGTCCCTCCTGTACCTGCGATTTCTTCATGGGGTCTCAGAGAAGGGCACCGGGCACGGGCTTTCCCCTGTCAGGATAAAAATCCAGGAGGGAGAACTCCTGCTGCAAGGGGAAGCTGTTTTCATCCAGCACGAAGAGGCTCTGCAGCTTCACGGCACAAGGTGCCCCTCCGTCTGCCAAGAGCGCGTGGAACAAGTCTGCTGCGACCATGCCGTACGTGATCTCTGAGGAAGGGGCTGGGGAACAAGGAAACACACACGGCCCTTAGCGTCCCTTGCCCAATGACAGAAACGCACACAGCGAAGGGTTCACTGTTCCCCCTTGCTTTCTCCAACCCCAAACCCACTTTAAATTTCTCTTTCCATCCCTTCTCTTTCTAGTCATGGGCTCAGAAGACACTCTACAATGATGGCCCACAATTCTTGCAGGTCATGGACACACTGAAAGCATTTCCTATTTTGGCACAGCTGTTGGCTTCTTAAAACAACAGAGGAAAGAACTGAGATTAGCATCTTCTTAACTCAAGCCTGAAACAAAAGGAGTGTGTCTGTGTCAGAAAAGAACTCGTTTTATCCAGTCTACAGCCCTTATCAATTTTATATACATATATGTGTGTATATATACATATATGTATATATGTATGTATGTTTTATACACACATATATGTATATTTTATATACATATATAGTTTATATAACAGAACCTTAAATCAGTTACTCAATAAATATCAAATCTTGATAATATAAAAATACTGAAATTATAGATATAGCTATGTCACTGTAGTTTTACACTTGTCCTATATGCATCCTTTTGCTTTTTTGGACATCAAATCCAGTTATTGAGTGGGGTGGTCCACACTAGATGGACCAGGCACATGTCAAGCTACACTTGCTCCCTGACCAACGCCACCAGCCTTTCTTGGAACACATTTACAGACTCCCGGGCAGCCAATCATGTATTTTTGGAGGTGAGAGAATTCTCTTACAATACTTATTTTATTTTGTATTTTCACTTGGATAAGCTTAAAAAAATCAAGATTAGTTATCATTTGAATGGTCTGATGCCCATTTTATAACTGGTGCCCACATTTTCCCTTAGGGTTACAATTTAATTAATACCAAAAAGGACAACTTTGACTCTGTGGGCAAAATACAGATATATACTTGATCTGAGGATGACAGTGCTTCTCTGAGAAATGGAGACTAACTGGTATTGTGCCCAAAATGAAGAGACAAGACTGAAAATACAACAAAGAACCCTGAGAGAAGGCCTGAAAGAGCCAAAAGAATGAAAGTTAATAAAGACAGGGAAGAAAAAAAGAACAGAGAAACTTCCAGTTAGGATGTGAAAAGCTGGAAAGAACATGGCTCCAACCCTAACAATTATTAGAAAAACTGAAGAAACTACAAAATCACAATTTACTGAGCCTCTAAGAAGGCAGAGGCAGTGAGGCAGCCATGCCCACTGAAGGGAGTGGAGACAGAGCAGGAGCACATGTTCAGCCGGGTGAGCTACAATTTTAAGGACTTGCTAAAAGCCTAGTGTAGGCCAGTGTCACAGGGAAGGGGAGTCTGTACCCTCGCGACCTTTTCTCATCCCTCCCAGGTGCTCACAAGCCTGGATGCGGGGCAGGACAGAGAGAATGCTTCTACCTGGAGAGGCCTGGAGAAGGGGAGAAGTTGCCACAAGGAAAACACAAACCACTCCCAGCCCCGCCCCTTCCCCTTCCTTTAAGGAACAAGAGCCTTAAAGTGCTCAAGGGAGGGACTCACAAATCCTATTGCCCCAGGGCTGAAGACAGGATGGGGTGGGGGGGTGAAAGAAAAATCCCCCCATTCCTGGGGGAGGGGCAGGAAACTACCCAGGATCAAGACCATCAGGGGTGCCCTACTGTTGGGAGAGGGGCAGGACCACTCAAGAACCCCAGAGATACAAGACAGTGCTTAGCTTGCACAGCTGGTAGAGGGCAGGTCTTATCTTCCAACTGGTGTCCTCTTTGTTTCCCTCAAGCTAAATTATCCTCTGCTTTTACGTGGATAGAAAAGAAAAAACCCTTAATTTACAGCATAGTGTTTTTTTCTGCTCCTGTATACTGTTGGACACCCTGGAAAAGAATGGCCTCTGCATGGCATGTTGATCCCTTACCAACAACTGTGTTGAGCCAGTCAGGAGAAATGTTAAGTAGTATCTTCTCAATCAGCTCTGATCCTACATGGACACAAACTTTATGTACTCCATCACTGATGGTCATTAAAGCTGGCCTACAAAACAACAAATAACACACGACCCTCAACAAGGTTTTCAAATTAAAGAAATACTTAAATACAAGGTCATTTCAAAGAGCACTGGGTTTTCATGCAGAGTCCATTTTAATTCCTCAAAAAGTTACAAATAGAACTATCTTATGACCCAGCAATTGCACTACTTGGTATATACTCAAGGGATACAGGTGGGCTGTTTCGAAGGGGCACATGCACCCCAATGTGTATAGCAGCACTATCAACAATAGCCAAAGTATAGAAAGAGCCCAAATGTCCATCAACAGATGACTGGATAAAGAAGATGTGGTCTTCATATATACACACACAGAGACACACACACACACGCATGCACACACAGACACACACACAATGGAGTATTACGCAGCAATCAAAAAGAATGAAATCTTGCCATTTGCAACAACATGGATGGAACTGGAGAGTATTACACTAAGCAAAATAAGTTAATCAGAGAAAGACAAATATCATATGACTTCACTCATATGTGGAATGTAAGACACAAAACAGATGAACATAAGGGAGGGGAAGCAAAAATAATATAAAAACAGGGAGGGGGACAAAACATAAGAGACTCTTAAATACAGAGAACAAACTGAGGGTTGCTGGAGGAGCTGTGGGTGGGGGGTTGGGCTAAATGGGTAAGGAGCATTGGGGAGGACACTTGTTGGTACGAGCACTGGGTATTATACATAGGGGATGAATCACTGGAACCTACTCCTGAAATCATTATTGCACTATCTGCTAACCTGGATAGAAATTTTTAAAAAAGCGCTCATGTCTTCACTAGAAGTTTTCCTACAATTACCCATAGAAAAATGGCAAAGGTCATGAAAATATAGAAAAATGGCAAAGGTCATGAAAACATAGAAAAAAGCTTTGCAGGAAAGTAAAAGCAAATAACTCTTAAACCACCACAACCAACAACAAAAGTTCAAACTCACTTCTCATGAGAGAAATACAATTAAAAGTCCAATGAGCTACCATTTCCAACTACTAGATGGTTGAGGAGCATGGTTCTTGTTGGCAAGGTTATGGGGCAGTGGGTACTCTCAGACACTGGTGAAGGAAGTATGGAATTGATCCAGCGTCTATGGAAGGCCCCCTGCCAGTATCCGTCAAGGTGAGGAGCCCACAGAGACTAGCCTGCAGCTGTACAATCACTCAGAGGAGCAGCGTGTGTCTCAGGGCGTGCACTGCAATATTGTTAGCAATTCCATCACACTGGGATGCCTCACTGTCTACCCACAAGGCACCAGTTCAATATATTCTATCTATTCAGGTACAGAACACAAGGAAGCCAACTACAGGTGTGAGAACGCTCCCTAACCACTGATGTGCACTGCTTTCCAAAGTAAAAACGATGAGACGGGGAGAGAGTGCTGTATGTCACAGGGAAGGGAAATCTGGGCAGGCACATGCACGGCCTATGTCTGGACAGAGGCCCAGGACCCACTGGGTGGAGGCAGGGGGTAGGGGATATTTTCACTGTAAGGCTTTTGTATCTTTTAAACTTTTCTATGTTGATATTAGAAATACTGTCTTACACATTAAATTTTACATATGAAGTGGCACTGGTGGTGGAGGGGGTTGATGGAGAGGAACTTTCTGCTTTGGATCTTCCTCTACAGAGTAAGAGCAAATTGTACTTACTTATTTATAACACATGTATGTAAGGGGAGATAGGGTTATGGATTAAGCTTCTGAAAATGTTCTTAATGTGTACCATGATAACATGCTGAGTACATGTGCATTTAGTTTTTAGATACGGCAGTAATTAGAAATAGAAAAGAGCATAAGACACAGATGACTATTGTGTAAAGGTATGTAAACTCAGAAGGTAAAAATAAAAATATTACCCATAACTCTGAACATTTATTATTTGAAAAACATGTTTTCCCCTGGGCTGGTTTGCAATTTTACCAAAGAACATTTGCAATCCTTAATTTCTAATGTGAAGTTGGGAAAACAGGCACAGAAAAGTTAAACATCTCATTAGCTTCCATAACTGAGAGGTTAGATCATAGAATGCTTTTAACTTTTAAATCCCACTTATATGTTAAGGTATGGAAATCAGTTTATCATGAGCCATCTGGATCTTGGTTAAAAATATAAACCAAATAAAAACTTTCTTCAGTATAGCTGCTTGAAGACAATAAAATCTCCCCATTACTGCTTTTAAAAATCCCTGCTGTGATTACTGGATAATTTTTGATTTCATAAATAGCCATTTATCATTCAGGGGAAAATGTATTCTCTTGGATTTAGCTCTAGTTAGTTCTCTTTAGAAAGTAAGAATTGATATATACGAGTTTTTGGTCATTTCCGGTCCTATAATAATAAGTATCTTCCATCCCATTGGCTTGCCTGACTCCTCACCTGTAGTACAGCTTCTTCATAGTGAAAGGCAAGCAGCTATAGCACTGTTTATAGATCTTGTTCCCATCTGTTTCCAGTTCCAATCCGCACTTTGCACAGCCAGTGTATACAATGTCAGGAAGGGAAGAGAGGAGGCTCCTCAGGGAGCTGTGGGCATTCAGGGTTATCTTCTGAGCTGCTGTCACAGGAATCACTAGCTCTAAAATCCAGGCTTTGATTACAATCACTCCTACAAGAGACCAACAAAAAGAAGTATGTATCAATGACAGGATCAAAATTATATCTGTCATTTACAAACATGGTTAATGACGTGGTGGATTCGGTCACTTTTATAGTGAAGGATATCCCTGCGGACTCGCTCTTCGCCTTCTCTTGTTCACTCTTTCCCTGGACGATCTCACTCGCTTGCAACTTCAGTGTTTCACCTGGAAAGTGAGGGTGAGCTGCCAGTAGCTAAAAGTGAAGATTTATTCAGGGAGTTTGGTTGCAGAAGCGGGTGTTTTCTTCCTCTCTGTCCTCTGGCATCATGCAGAATAAGATCTATCCCTTTTTCAAATCCCTTGAAATCCCTTCAAACGCTTGAAACTAGCTAACATACCCTCTCTCCCTGTCCTGCCTTTTTTTTTTTTTAAAGTGATAATTACAGAAAGCCAAATAGCAGGTCAGTTATTCTTTCAGTCTCTACTTTATCCAAAATAATATACCATTAGCTTATCCTCTGTTTAAACTCTGTTTTTGTTTTTCAGTTTCCTGCCCATCACCACCCAGACTCTGGGCATAGGTTATACAGCACATGGGCACCGAGAGTCTGCATTTACGAAATGAATGACTCACCAGGACACTGAGCATGTGCATTCACTGCTCACTGGCACATACAATTCACCTGTTAAACAAATACTGAGTATCTATTATCTATCAGACATTCTTTTTCTCTAATTCACTCTTGCTGTATTATATACTAGGGAGGTCTGTGAGTTTATCTGAGTTCATCTCCCTTTCTCTCCAGATTTGTTTAAAGCCTTTTTTTTTTTTTTTAAGTCTTTGGATTTGCTCTTCTTCATCCTTTTAGTAGGGAGTATACTCCAGGTCAGGAACTCCCCCTTCTGGCTACCTATTCTCTTTGCAGGTTATCTCTTTAAGATTCCCACTAATGGTGACTTTCCTAAATCCTTCTGTTTGCTTTAGTCTTTTGGCGCCCAAAGACTTTTCCAATCATGTCCTGTTTCCCTAAGTGAATTAGAAGAGTATGTAGTGGTTAGTATACCTAATAAACTAGAGCAGACTCTATATCACATCTTTTCACAGACATGTTGAATCACTAAGAAATTAATGAAAAAATTAATAATTTTAGAAGAATGCTAATATCACTAACATTTAATAAATTTATACACCTCTGTAAAAGAACTGACAGCTCATTATTAACGTGGATTCTGTCTCAAGAGGGCTTAATAGCCTGCTGGGCACTGGCATTCTGCTGATAGCAGGACCAGATGCTGAGTAAGCATCTTCATTTCTTTATAAGGAGTCAGACGCAGCCTCACCCCATCCAGCTTCTATTAAGTTTTGTTAAGAGAACAGACCCTCTTGGAAAACTGTCCCATGTTGAGCTCCCTTTCTCTTTTCTTTTATTTAACTATGAAACATGTCAAGAAAAACTGCTTCTACCTCTATATGCTCTATCCATTTCTGTCTTAAAAACACATATACAATGATAGAAACTATGAATTCAGCCCTCATAAGTGAACATAAAAAAAGGAAAAATGGCTAAAAGAACCTCTCTGAACACAGCCTACCAGGGACCAACTGCAACAGCTCAAAGTCTCTGCATGGTTTACCAAGGGGGAGTCCATCGCCAGGGTTTGCAAGGACATTCCCAATCCAAAGGTTCATCCTCCAAACCATATCTTCAGAGCTGTGAGCACCTATTTGGTTACTGTTTATGACAGTCATTTTTATTTTAAAGTCTAATTTTACATCTTCAACTCCAGAAGAGAGCTATTCTGCATAAGCAGTAGATGATAGAGCTGACTTCTCCATGATAATAAGTTAAATGTAGCCTGTCAACTAACCTGTGGCATACCTTCTTTGCAGTGACCAGCTCCATAAGTCTATAGTGCTCTTGGGGGCAGAAGGGAACAGGAGGGGTGCATAAATATAAAGCAGTATAAAAATTTGTATATATTCTGTCATCTGTATTTTATCTTTCAGATACAGTAATTTTTTAAGATTTTATTTTTAAGTAATCTCTACACCCAAAATGGGGCTCAACTTACAATCCCAAAATCAAGGGTTGCATGCTCTACTGACTGAGCCAGCCAGGCACCCCGAGAAGTATTAATTTAAATTAACTGTTAGTGTTAATATATATTGCAACGTAGACTGGATATATAGAGTTCTTCTCTGAGAATAAATCTCTGTATTTCATTAAAAATTGAGCTCTTTGAGAGGTGTTACTGTTTTTGTTTTCCACTTGCATTCTCCTTAGACTTAATAATGGTAACCTATAATCATATCTTGGAAAACATATACACATACACATATGGATTAACACTACACTACTCAGAAAATTTTAATCTGACACTTGGCCAAGGTAGAAATGTGGACTAGATTTAGGCTCCCATCTTGTTATACAATAAAAAATAAATATTTGCTCTTTGTCCCTAGTTCCTGGCACAGAGCTCCAAAAAAATGCTTGAATCTTCAAGTGATAAGAGTGATTTTTGTATGCTAATAAGATGATGACTGGCAGCTGGGGGCTCATGGGCAGCTTCAGATCTTGGCGGGGAGGGGGTTGATGACCAGAAAGGCCAACGCATGGTTGGAGAGCTGGAACTTTCGGCTCCATCACCCAAACTCTGGGGAATGGAAAGAGGTTAGAGATTGAGTTAATCACAAACATCCAGTGATTTAACCAATCATGCCTATATAATGAAACCTTGATTAAAACCCTTAAACAAAAGGGTTCAAGGAGCTTCTGGGTCCATGAACCCATTGAGGTGCTGGGAGCACCTGAAAAGGGTGTGGGAGCTCTGTGCCCCTTCACCCATACCTCACCCTATGCATCTCTTCCATTTGGCTGTTCCTGAGTTGAATCCTTTATACTAAACCACTAAACATAAATAAAGAGTGTTCCAGGGGTGCCTGGGTGGCTCAGTAGGTTAAGTGGCTGACTCTTGATTTAGGCTCAGGTCATAATCTCGCAGTTAGTTTGTGAGATGGAACGCTTGTGTCAGGTTCTGCACTGACTCCACTGGTGTTGTCAGTGCAGAGCCTGCCTGGTCTTCTCTCTCTCCCTCTCTTTCTGCCTTCCTCTGCTCATACGAGTGCTCTCTCTCTTTCAAAATAGTAAACATTTTTTTAAAAAATTTCCTCTGCTCACACAAGTGCTCTCTCTCTTTCAAAATAATAAACATATTTTTAAAAAATGGATACACTGGAGTTCATCAAGACTCAAACCTTGGGGCCTTCAAAAAACCTCGTTAAAAAGAACTAGAAGATAAGTGATAGACTGGGAGAACATCTTTGCAAAGCAAGTAACTAATAAATAATTTTGATTCAGAATATAAAGAACTCTCAAAATTCAATAATAAGAAAATAATCAACCCTTGTTTTTTAATGGGCAAAAGATTTCAGTTGACACTTCATCAAAGAAGACATATCAATGGCAATGAGGTACATGAAAAGATGCTCAATATCATTAGCCAATACGGAAATGCAAGTTAAAACCACAACTACCTATCTTTACATACATTAAAAAGAATGCCCAAACCAAGCGTTGATGTGTATGTGGGAAAAATAGAACTCCCATACACTGCTTGATGGAAAAGCAAAATGCTACAATTACTTTGGAAAACAGTTTGGCAGTTTCTTTAAAAATTAAACATAGACCTGCCATACAATACAACTATTTGTTCAACTCCTAGGTACCTACCCACAAAAATAGAAAAGACTATGTCCATCTAACACTTTATACATGGAATGTTTATAGAAGTTTTACCTTTAATAGCCAAGAATTGGAAATAACCCCGATGTCTATCAGCAGATGAACAGACAAATCACAGTGCATTCATATAACAGAAAAGGAATGAACTACTGATATGCACAAAAGCACAGATCATCTCAAAAGAATTTGCTTAAAGATGCCAAACAAAACAGTGTACATAATATGATTCCATGTATAAAAATCATAGAAAAGAAAAAATCATATAAAAATCATATCACTAATCTCTAGTGAATAGAAAGCAGATTGATTACCAGGAAGGATCAGGGGGCAGGCATGTGTGGAAGGGAAAGATTACAAAGGAGCAGACCAGTGATGGGGTTTCACGGGTTTCCTATCAAACAAAATTCCACAGTGTGAATGTGTATACTTCAAACAAAGGGGATTCATTGTATACAAATTATACCCTAAAAACTCTGTTAAAAATCTTTTTAAGTCAACACTTTGAGGGGTGCCTGGGTGGCTCAGTCAGTTAAGCATCTAACTTTGGCTCAGGATAATCTTGCAGTTTGTGAGTTCAAGCCCCACGTTGGGCTCTGTGCTCTCAGCTCAAAGCCTGGAACCTGCTTCAGATTCTGTGTCTCTCTCTCTATGCCCCTCCCCTGCTAACATTCTGTCTCCCTCTCAAAATTAAATAAACATTTAAAAGTGTTTAAAAGAAAACAATAACACTTTGAACCGTAATTGAAAAGCACTCTGGTAGATCTTCTGCTCTGCCTATGAAACGACTTACACATTTCTGTGGATGTACCAAAAGGGGGCATAGCATGCCAGCAAAAAGACTCAGAAATATACTTGAGAATCTGGGCATGTGATCTGTTAGGAGCTTCAACTCATTTCAGTTTGGAACAGATCCTTTGTTATTAGAATTGTAAAAGTAATCTTACTTTACTTAAACCACACCTAGCATTTAATAAAATCTAAAACCATCTATAAGAATTTGGAAAATTACTCATGCAAAATTTAAATTCTAATTTAAATTATATAACAATAAACCTACAGATACATTCCATTTTTTTCAACCCTCTTTTCCTCTCTAAAAACAATTGCTATAATAGCCACTGGAAAACATTTTATTAGTTTCCAAGATTGATGATCACTGACATTTACTGATTCATTGCTGACATTCAGCAACCTTAAATATAGCCTCAAAGCTGTTTAATTTGTTATACCTCCAACTAGGAGTTAGCATATTTTTAGCATCTTCTCTGTACTTAGGAAGCCAATGCAATTTATTAGAAGTATTTCTTACTCAAATTGTATCACCTTATCTAGTTATTTTCACTATTTTACTCTTTTCATTTCAAAGTGTATAACATATTGAACCTAAAACATACTCCTTTTACTACTACACTCAATTACTTTAATGGTATTAAGTTCATGGACAGCGTGTATGTGAATAAAATCCACTGTCAAAAGCATTCTTCCATGTAGTGTTTCTGAGGATGAGTTTTATACACATACATGCACACATGCTCACATACAAATATGTGAGTTTAGAGAGTATATTTTACTAAGCAGTAAGCAAATTGCATAGATTCTATATCAATGCTAAATTTTAACAACCATGTATAGATAACAGCTTTTCTTTTTTTTAGATAACAGCTTAATAACTTGATAAAATGCTTATCTCAACAGTCACTCTGGTTAGGCTCATTTTTCTATTTCTGGTTTATTAAATGATGAGCTGCTTGTACACATATGCAAAAAATATTTTTAAGTGACTCCCTAATAATTACAACGTAACCTCAAAGGACTGATAGGCAGAGAGATCAGAAGATACAAATATCTGGTTCAGCTATTTACAATGATCTGTATTTCACTTTTATGTTTAATTGTACATTTTTCCCCACAAATGGTAGCTTCCCTTGCTTATATTAAAACTACCAATATCTTACTTATATAAAGATCTTACCTGAACGCTTATCCTCTAAGTGTGTTGCTAAATCTGACATCTTCACAACAGAGGGCGGCTCTTTCTGGAATTTTGCTTTAAACGTCACTGCCCTTATATCATCATCAAACAAGCACTCACAGGATGACCACGATGTTGTGTGCAATTCCAGGCTTTCTAGCATGTAGTTGCGCTGAACAAAAAGATACTTAAATTCCCAAATATAATCTTAAACAAACAAACAAAAACAAAAAGTCACCAAAAAAGAAATAATCTAGGCTCAGAATCAGATTAAATAGATCGATCTGATTAAATCAGTTAAATGCAATTTTTATCACACTAAGGAATTTGGGTGTAAAGAGACAAAATGTGAACACTGTTTTAAGGCAACAGGATAAAGATGCTGGAGATAATTTTAATAAAAATGCTCTCTAAAGATTTCTTGGTCTCTTGAACAGTCATAATTTATCATAACCAGCTGCTTTTCAGAGTCGCTATTTCCTGTTTTGGTATCTACAGGCAAAAATTTTTTAAAACAGTAAGGCATAGAAATGGGCACATGTCTGGCATAAGCAATATCTCTCATTGATTTTTCCAACACCTTTGTTTTCTTATTTAGCTAGTTTTTCCAGGACAAAAAAAAAAGCATTGAGAGACAATTGCATGTATTTTTAGAATCCTTAAAACCAGAATAGCACAGAGCTTCTGGCCAAAAAATCACATTCTATATTAATAAATTCAACTTTATAATAAAACAAAAAGATTTCTTAGCACTAAGTTCTCTAATAGTAACAGCTGTCTTTTGAGTTTCCTTCAGGCCATAAACCTAATTTACACTCCTCCCCAACACTGCCTCCTTAGTTTTTTTCCTTAGTTTCTTTTGGAAAAATAGACAATCTTAAAAATGGTAAATCTGTACAGACAGAGTATCATTAGAAAGAGCTAGAGCAAATATATTCCAAGTATTGCTTAAAAACAATCACTATTTTGAAAATAGTTTGCTTGTCTTACTATAAAATACATGCTTAGAAATCAGATAAGCTAAATAAACAAATAAATAAATAACAGTTATACTCTCAACATCCCCAAATCAACACAGTTAACACTCTTGTGGACATCCAGTTGTTTTCAATGTGATTTTTACTGAATATGTCAAATACATTTTATATGTCCTTAAGTATTATTCCATATTATTTTTTTAATGTTTATTTATTTTGAGAGACAGAGAGACAGAGTGCAAGTGGGGAAGAGGCAGAGAGAGACAAAAGCACACAATCCGAAGCAGGCTCCAGGCTCCGAGCTGTCAGCACAGAGCCAGACATGGAGCTCGAACTCATGAACCACAAGATCATGACCTGAGCTAAAGTCAGATGCCCAACTAATTGAACTGCCCAGGCACCCCATTATTCTATATTATTGTAAAATACTTATAATATGTCAATACTTTGGCACAGATATTCCAAAATCTTAAAAAAATTTTATGCCAATTCCCTATTAGGGGGCATGTGGTTGGGTTTTTTTTTTTTTATTTTTTTACTATTATAAACAATACTGTGATAACTATATTTTTAGCTACATCTCTATGTATAGCTGTGATAAATTCCAAAAAGTGTAATTATTAGGCAAAAGGTATTCCAAATTCTGAGATTTTCAAATGCATTGTCAGTTGTCCTCAAGAAAGGTTTTGCCGGTTTACATTTCCAATAGTTTATGGGAGTCGCTGTTCCTTTATATATTCTCTATCAACTTCTCAAGAGAAAACTCATGTACTGTCATTATTTTATTTGTGTGCCTTCAACTACTAATAAGTAAATTTTTTTTCATACATTCACTGGCCATTTTTATTTCTTCTTTAGGGACTTCCTGTTCATATCTCTTGCCCATTTATCCTTACAGATATCTGTCTTTTCTTTATTACATTATTTTCTGACAAAATGCAGTATTTTTTTTCTGGTTTTTCACTTTCCTTTTAATTTAGTATATGGTGATTTTTATGTACAGTTCTTGTTGCTGCATTTTATTTAAACTTCTAATCTTTAGATTCCAAATAAGTTTGCTTATATTTTCTTCTACTACTCATGGTTTCTTTTTTTAAAAAACATTTGAATCTTTAATGCATATGTAATTATTTTGGTACAAATATAAAGTATAAATTTAATTCTATTCTTTTCTCAAATTGTTAGCTCGATACTTCAAACATTACCTGCTCTTTTTTCAAAAGGAAAAAGTTTGCCTTATTTCTTAATTACAAATAAAATATATTCACTATAAAATATTTATACAATAAAAGGGCAGTAATAGATGAAATAAGATTGGCCAATGTTTTAATATACTAGATAATGGATGCTTCAGTTCATTATATTTATATTATGATACATGTAATATCATGTATCATAATATATTTAAAAAATACATGCAGATTCACACATCTATAAAATTCAAACTAAAGGCATAAAGAAAACAACACACATAGCCATTGCTAGCATTTTAGTCTCTGTATTTCCCAATTTTTTAATGTCTACACACACTTACACATCTGCTTTATTAAAGTGGGATCCTATTGTACATGAAATTTTATAATGTACTTATTTTTTTCCTTTTTCCATGTTTTTAATTACCATTATTGTACCAATACAACATGTTTTTTTTAATTTTTTTTAATGTTTTATTTATTTCTGAGAGAGAGAGTGTATGAACAGGGCAGGGTCAGAGAGAGAAGGAGATACAGAATCTGAAACAGGCTCCAAACTCTGAGCTAGCTGTCAGCACAGAACCTGACATGGGGCTCGAACCCAGGAACCGTGAGATCATGACCTGAGCCGAAGTCAGACGCTTAACTGACTAAGCCACCCAGGCGCCCCTAGCATATGCTTTATATACATATATCTTATATTTCATTTTTTTAAACTAAATATTAACATCATTTACATCTCTCCAGGCTAGTAAACATACATATGTTTGATAGTGAATCCTGTCTGTGCCCACCCAGACCACAAATGACCTTCTCAATTGCTCCTTCACCCTCTGAAATAAGCTCAGGCATTCCTACTGTACTTTCCCACCCTGTCCCTGAGGCCACAGTTGATTGAATCAAATTCAATCTGGACAGTCAGATTTGCCTTGCTGGGAATTTGGAAACGGGACTGGTCTCAGTTAAAAGGAAAATTAAGAGCAGGAGCTACAGAGTACCCATCTTCTGCTGCTTTCTCTACGGTTGAAAAGCAGAGAAAGTCTGCACAGAGTGAATAAAGTAGACAGACAGAGAAGCTGCCTGGGAACCACAAAGCTTTTCAGCTTTCAGTTCCAAGTACCCCTGAACCCATCAGCGCTCCTGCCCTCTACCCCCTGAGACATTCCTCTATACTTCAAATACATCCTCCTGAATTGTTGAAGCTACCCAGAGAAGAGGTCAAGTTCTAACTACAAGCCGTCTGTACCCAACTTTAAATGTAATTTCTTAATATATTCCATGGATTGCAAAACCTTTGTGTGCATGCATTTTCAAACTTGTAATTTTTTTTTTTTTTATCATCTGAAATGAAGTTACTTCCTCCAAACACTCTTACTTCTTAAGACTCAGAATTTTGACTGGTTGTTTGATCTGTATTTTATTCTTCATTCATTTGAGCCTGGGCGGCTCAGTCAGTTAAATATCCGACTTTGGCTCAGGTCACGATTTCATGATTTGTGAGTTCGAGCCCCACGTTTGGGTTCTGTGCTGACAGCTCAGAGCCGGGAGCCTGCTTCAGATTCTGTGTCTCTCTCTGTCCCTCCCCAGCTCGTGTGCATGTGTGCGCAGGCGCCCGTGCATGCTCTCTCTCTCTCTCAAAAATAAACAAACATTAAAAGAAAAAGAAAGAAAAGAAAACCCCTATGAGGGCAGGCACAGTGCTGGGTAATGAAGATACAGTGGTGAACAAGCATGGCAGGATGCTTGTATTCACGGAATTTATAATCTATGAAGAAATCAGTTAATTATCAAGCAATCCAACAAACTGGATAATCACGATTGTGTTAAGTGACACAAATGGCCTTCAAAGAGTTGATGTGATAGAGAGGGGTTATGTATATGTGTGTAGGGCCCCTCTGAGGATATGAAGCTGGAGCTGAGAAATGAAGGAGCCATCCATGCAGGGAGCTGGAGGGGAGAGCACTCTGGTCAAAAGGAAACATTTGAATTTAAGATCCCAAGGCAGAAGAAGATTGTCAAGGTCAAGTAATATAAAGGAGTCATGTGCAGGTTAGACTAGTAAGTCTGAGGGAGACTGGTATTGAGATAATTTGTAATACACTTCTATACTGAATCATGAATTAAAGATGTGAGTAGATTTCAAACCTCTGTGCAGACCTAACTATGATTTCGCATGAAGTATAACTACAAATGTTGGGATCATCTGCATTACTCTGCCTATTCAGTAATATCACCAGAGTGATTTACTATAATTTGTTGTATTTTTAAAATATTGCATTAGAATGGCATTCACTTCTGAACAGCTTATTCTATGTACCCACTTATTCCTAAGAAGTGTAATGTATGCCCCTAGTCCACACTCACTAGGACCTAGACTATGACCAACACTTGCTACATATGAGGCATACCAAATTCCCATGCATATTTCAAAAGAATGTGAATTTAAGATTTCTTATTATTCCTCCCCAAAAACATCACCTTTGTGATCTCCAGCATTCAATAACAACTACCTGATAGTCATTTCTGATTCTATCACCTACATGTGAGTTTATTATCCTCAGGAACAAGTAAAACCAGTCAGTACCCAAAGTAAAGGTTAATAT
Organism: Proteles cristata cristata; assembly: GCA_017311185.1. Classification (NCBI taxonomy): domain Eukaryota; kingdom Metazoa; phylum Chordata; class Mammalia; order Carnivora; family Hyaenidae; genus Proteles; species Proteles cristata. The sequence goes on along the minus strand of JAESUZ010004359.1, from coordinate 189,631 downwards.
AGAGAATGCCTCAAGCAGAACTAAATGAATACATAAAATGCTAACAGTTTCTGAAAGTAGAATCACTTGCTTATATGATCCTTCAAAATTGGTATTATCCCATATTAAAAAGAATAATCTTGAGGTATTGAGGTGGATATCACAACTTAAAAATGATGGTCATAAATAAAGTATGCTAAATGAATGGACGAACAAAGAACAACAGTATCTTAATTCCTAGACTCACAAATTTTCAATATTAACCTAAATATCATTGAATTATCCACAGAGAACTATAATGTCTTTTTTATTAACCAAAGAACTACTCCTTTTCAAAGAATATCCACATTAAGCATGGAGCAGTCTGCTTTGCTACAGTGCCATTATCAATGGAATAACACCTTTGACCTACATTTTGTTCCACATGCACTAGACTCATGTTCCCAGCTATGTGATAGTGGTCAATAAAGATGGCTGGCCTACCAATGACACATGTTTGTTGGATTTCTCAACTGCACAAATATTTGTCACTGTTTGATCCTAACATAAAAGTCAAAAGTCAGACTTATCTCAAATCCTGGTTATGGGCTATTAATGATTAAAAGAGAGAATGCGACAGATCCTATCCTTCGATAATTATTTTGTAGATAAAAGTTCGGGAAGAGACATTAACTGTTTTGGGTTAAAAAAAAAAAAGAGTCACATACCTAATCAATCTCTAGGTTAATTTAGCAGGAAAAAATGACTCATAAGCCACTAATTAAACATCTCTGTTACAACTAAAGAATCTCACAATATCAAAACAGATATATTATTTTCTTGAAACATCAATTCCATGTAATTAAATACATCATAAATTATTATTAACTCATGCTTTAAAGAAAATGTAATCATGGGTCATATTTTAAACACGAACATCCTATGGATGGCTAACAGTCCACACTTTTCAAACAACTGGTATAAAAACCTGGAACATACTCATTTATTAAACAGTAACACTGAGACTTGAAAGGGTTAATGCAGCTCCCCTAACATCTGCCTTATAACCAGAGAGAAGTTTACTTATCAGGGTACTTTGGCTGAATAAAAATTGTAGAAGCTTCTCCAGAATTCAGTTTCAAAGAACGTTTCCTGAATGAGATGAGACCTTCACTAAAAAGGTAAAGTATTATACCTGGGAATAAATGGATGCTTTTATTCTGGCACCCTTAATTGTAGAGGACTTTTTAGATCACTAACTTGCTTACAGGAGGTATAAAATTATAATAGAAGAAATCTAAAGAAGAATATTCAGTTATGACCACGTACTATTTCAAATGCAGACTATCTTAATCTCTTAAGAAGCTCTTCATCTTAGGCTCGTAAGCATTAATCATTTACCTAACTATAAATAGATTAAATGCTTTTTGGTGTATTTACCTTTTTTCCTTTGAAGTTGAGGGTACCAGGATGCTCCAGGACCCCATAATACAAGCACATAATGTTGACCTTGGACCTGTTCCACTGTTAACACAACTTTCCTTTGCTTCTGTCCTCTATAACTGTATAATGCCTCTGGAAGAGAAATATTTTAGTTGGCATTACTCTCTCACAGGTGACACCATACTATAATGCCTAATGATAGATACAATTGTGCTACCCAAATGATATCCTAAGAAAGTCTTGTATCTTAATTACTTTATAATCTAAAATTACGAAGGAGCCCCCAGTGTTTACCTGTCAGTATAGTGATATCAACAACCCTCAGGACCGCATGGACTAACACATCCGGCTGCAGCTCCTCCAATTCCACAAATTCTATACCGTTCGCTTTCTGAGGCTGCCTCTGAGGGAGATCTCTGAGATAGGAATGTTTTGAAGACACGTATGCCAGTAAGTCTTGAAGTACACCACCACTAACTATCCTGGAATCTAGGAAAGAAAGACATACACATGCAGAAAAGACGGCAAAATTGTATTTTCTTGCCAACACAATATTTTCTTAGACATGCTTTTTATCTTGTAAAGTGACTAAATGTAAAAAAAAAAAAATGCTTTCATTTCTACAAATATGTAACTTACTCTTAAATGTTTAGATGTAAAACATAAGCTTCATTATTTTTAACCAATGGAATTAGAATTATTTACCATCTCCAGAAATAACTTGCCCTGTTCCCTTCTTGATTTCATTTTTCTACCAATTAACTAAGACCGGTATTTCAGTTATTTACTTATTTATTATTTTACTCCTCCATGACCATTTCATACCTATTCAGTCCCCTAATCGCTGCAGTCTGATTTGCTCACACCTTCCACAACCATCCCAACCACTGCATTCTTCCTCAAGGCTCTTATGTTTCTCACCTGAATACTCATAAGGGTCACCTACCTGACCTTCTGAACATTCCTTCCTTTTCCCCACTTCTATGCCTCTGTCCTTACGACTGTCACTGGCTACAATGCTGTCATCCTCTCTACCTCATTCAAATACTACACAGAAGAACAACCACTTTAGAGAGGCTCTCAGTGACTTCTTCCCCTGAACTTGGAGAGTTTTTCTCTTCAGCTCTCATTTGACATTTGAGCATGTGTTACATTGGAACATTACTCTTGATGATTAGAGCAGTTATTTAGTTCTTTGGTCATTATGCCATTTGGAAGTTTTCCTTCTATTTTTAAATGATTTGTCTCAATATGTCTTATTTTTTGAGATATACTTTACACATAAAAAAAATGCACACATTTTCAATGTACAGATTGATGAGTTTGCTGATTAACATTAAATTTCCTTGAAGGAAAGGGAGGTAGAATTGAATATATGGTGGATTGTTGATCAAAGTACAATCTTAGCAAAAAGCGCTTAAGTAGTTTTCAGAAGGTTAGGTCTATTTGCTGATTTCACTAGGAAAAAAAACAATTCTTCTTTCCTTCTCCCATTTACATCTTCATTCTAATGTATTTCTTATGCCACACTAAAGCCTCATTATTCATTCACTCATCAGAAGACCATCCACTGTGTGCCAGGCATTATGTCAGGTGCTAGGGATACTAAGACATACCTGTCATTATACCTGCACAGAAGGAATTATCAGCCTAGAGACAGTCAATGACAAACACTGGGCTTAGGGTATAAGAGCTACACGTAAGCACCCTGACAACACACAAAAGCAACTGTCCAGGCAAGCTGGAAGAGGCTTTACTGAAGGAATATTGGAGCTGGGTTTTTGGAAAAATGTCTTGGAGTTTTCTAGGTAATACTTGGAGGAGGGGGTATATCTCTGGGCAAAAAGAAAGGGATCTGTATTCCTTTACATACTACAGATGCTTCTGGTAGTCTGATGAAGCATAAATCCATTAACAGAATAATATTTTTATAACAGCCTTATTGTGACATAATTCACATACATAAAATTCACCTTTTTTAAGTGTATAATTCAAGGCACCTGGCTGGCTCAGTCAGAATATTCAACTCTAAATCCCAAGGTCATGAGTTCAAGGCCCATGTTGGGTGTAGAGTCTACTAAAAAACAAAGTAAAATAATGGAGCACCTGGGTGGCTCAGTCGGTTAAGTACCCAACTTCAAGTCAGGTCATGATCTCTCAGTTCACAGGTTTGAGCCCCACGTCAGGCTCTATGCTGACAGCTCAGAGCCTAGAGCCTACTTTAGATTCTGTGTCTCCTTCCCTCTCTGCTGCTCATGTTCCATCTCCCTCTCAAAATAAATAAATATTTTTAATTTTAAAAAATTTTTGATAAATAAAATAATAAAATTAATTTAGTTCTGCATAGTATTCCACTGCGGAAATGTTCCATGATCTAACCAGGCATTCTGCTATATACGGACATTCCTATTTTTCTCAGTGTCTTGCAATTACAGATACTGCCTCATGTTGTAGCTGGATCTTCAGGACAGATTCCTACAAGTAGGCTTCCTGGGTTGAAAGGTGAGCACATACGTAATTTTTTATCACCAAATATCTCTCCAGAAGAACTGTAGCAATTCTCATTGCCTCCAGCAATGTGTCAGAGGGCCTGTTTTCCCACAGCTTCATCAACAGCATGTGTTATCATATTTTTAAATTTTGCCAATCTGATAGTAAGAAATGATATTTCTGTGTAGTTTTAATTTGAATAACTCAGGCCATTTCCCCATTTTCCTATCAGGTCCTTTGTCACTCAATTTGTAAGAGTTCTCTCTGTATTAGGAATATTAGCCTTTTGTCTAAGGTGTATGTTGCAAATATTCTCTCCAAGTCTGCTGATTGTCTTTTGGCTTTGTTAATGGTGCTTCTGGTCATGCAAAACTTTATTTTTCTATAGTCAAACTTATCGGTTTTCTTTCTTTCTTCCTTTTTTTTTTTTTACTGCTTCTGTATTCTGAGTAATAATAGAAAGTGTTCCCTACACCAAGATGATAGAGAAATTCATCTATGTTTCCTTCCGGTAATTGAATGGTTTTATTTTTTATATTTAGATTTTTAATCCATTTGGAGTTTATTCTTCTATTTTGTGTGAGATACTACTCTAATTTTGTCTTTTTTCTAAATGGCTACCTAGTTGCCTCACCACCATTTATTAAAAAGTTTACCTTTTATCTAGTGATCTCAGATAACGTCTTTGTCATATACTAAATTATATGTATACGGGTCTAGTTCTGATCTTCCTGTTCTATTCCACTGGTCCATTTGTCTATTTATGTACCAGTATCACACTGTTTCAATTATAGAGGCTTTTCAGTTTAATGCCTATCTCACAAGCATGGTCCCTTGTGCTTTTTCTTTTTGAATGTTCTCCTGACTCTTCCTGCATGTTTGTTTTTCCATATGAAGGTTAGCATCAAGTTGTATATGCCATAGCACAGCTTCCTAATATTGTTATTGAGATGACACTGTATTTATAAATTCACTTATGGAGAACTGATACCATTACAATGTTGAGTCATCTTATTCATGAACAGGGAATGTAGTGTTTCCATTTGTTCATGTCTTGGTTTCTTTCCAGAGTGGTTAAAATTTTTTCCTTAAATGGGTTTTGCAAATTTCTTGCTAAATTTATGCTGAAGTATCATCTTTATTGCTTTCACAAATGAGTTTTGCCCTGCCATCATGTGCTCTGCTTAGTGTTTGTGTATATGCAGGCTGTTGACTGTTTCAACATTAATCTTAGTATCCTGTTACACCACTGATTTCTTATATTGTTTGAGTTGATTCTTTGATTCCCTGGAGTTTTTCTGACATGTTATCAAAGCATCTGCACATACAGTTTTTACTCTTCCTCACATTCAGATACCTCTGCTTCTCTAGGTGTATTGGTTCATGATGAGGAGCATCAGAAATAGCGCACATCCTTCCCTTGTTCCTGATTGTAGTGGAAATGGTTCTAGAGTTTCTCCATTAAATAAGATACTGGCATTAGGACTAAATACATCTGTTTCAGTGACACAGTATCAATTCTATTATAATTGTAACACTGTATTGATACTACATTTATTGATCCTGAAGGAGAAAGTATCCCTCAACTCCATTTCCTAGAGTGCTTTTTATGATAAAGGGGTGCTAAATTTTGTCAATACTTATGGAGATAATCATACAATTTTTCCCTTAGATTAACATGGTATATGATGGTCATAGATCTTCTAATATTGAACACATCTTTCCATTTCTGGAAAAAATCTCACTTGATCATATTTCTTTAATGTATGTTAGATTTTGTTTACTAATATTTTGTTTAGACTTTGTATATCAATATACATGTATAATTCTAGTCTGTATTCTTACTGGTAATGTCTTTCTTTGGTTTAGGTGTCAGTGTTTTATTTACTTTATAAAAGGAATTAGGAAGTTTCCTTCTTCAATATTCTAGAATAGTTTTCAGAGCACTGGTACTATCTGGTCTCTTGGTAGAATTCTCCTGTGAAATGATGTGAGAAACAACTTTTTTGTACAGCAGTTCTTGAATAATTTTCTCTATTTCTTCTTTAGGACTGGTCTGTCTAAGCTATATCTCAAATCCATCCATTTCTCATTATCTCTGCTGGCCACCCATTATCTCTCAACCTCAACTACTGTAATAACTTCCTAACTCCCTAATTGTGCTCCATGAGCAGCCTTCACAGCCAGATCTGTGGTATTCCCTTCTCAGCCTTTTGTTAGTTTCCTTCACAGCATTCATTATCAGCCGCTAGTATTATAGGCATGTCTGTAGGTCTTCCATATCTGCCCACCAAGAGGAACACGGGCACCATGAAGGTTGGCACCAGGGCGACACTGCTCACCCCCATATCCCCAGTGCACAGTGCCTCAACCTAATACATATAAACTGGGTAGACAAAGAACTCAACTTCAGTTACTTTATGAGAATATGTCAGTGCAGATTTTCTGCTAACTAGTTTCCTTGGGATACAGGGAAAACTTACCCTTTCCAAATACCATTGTTATTGTTTTAATTGTTATTACTTTCTTCTACTCACCCTGCCTTCCTTTGAGAATTCTTATTATTCACAGGTTGGAATTCCATGCTGTATCTTCCATATATGCCATACAACTATCTTGTTACTCTAATTAATTTCTTGTAAAATCAGTGTATTTTTATATACTGATAGCTATCTTTCTACGACACTGTTACAGTATTCCATCAAGTATCTTTTGCTTATTACTTCTCCCACTGATCTTTCTGCACTGTTATTATATATTACATGCAGGTTGAATATCTCATTATTCATTCTCTCATTTAATCTTCACATCAACCCTATAAGCTATGTATGTATTTTAATTTCCATTTCACAGATGAGGAAACAGGGGTACAATGAGGTTAAGTAACTTGCCAAGACATAGACTGTGCAAGTGCTGGGGCCAGGATTCAAACCTTGCTCATTCTGACTCCAGAGACTCTAACTACCAGTTTATACTATCTCCCTTACTTCATTTTTTTTTTCTTTCTTGGAGAAAAAGATAGCTTCTGGGCTTCTTCACTGCTGATTTTAAAGAAGAGAAAATGGATGTCGGAGAAGGAAGGCAGTCTTGCCTAGCAGTGCTGGGCTGAAGAACAAGGATTCAAAACAACAGTCTGACCGGAAGGCCCAGGCTTTTCTCATGACCTCAAGGGTTCCTAACCAGAGGCTAGGGAGCCCCACAGAGGACTTTAGACGTCCAGGGAACCATTTGGAGTTATATGCAAAGTTTTGTGTCTATCTACCTAAGTCCTTTTTTTTTTTTTTTTTTTGGAGAAATGGCACATAGCTTTTCTAAGAAGGCTAGGACTTCCTACAAGGTTAAGAACCACCACTATGTAGACACTCTAAGAAAAATAAGAAAATGGAACCTGACCTCCAGTATTTCTTATAATAAATCACTTATAATGTACAAGTTTATTTTTACGAATTCTATTTTCATTCTTACTAAAGAAAATAAACCAAGACTGTCCAGCTAACCTATTTAAAAATACTTTGTAAAATTACTATTTTAACTTTTTTCTAATATGTGTATATACTATTAAATACTAAAAAATTATTATATTTAAATGGTATCTTACATTCTTCAGATTGGACAGATGGGTAACTCCCAAGATTTAATAACTGACTGGTAAAAGTTGATTGTAGTACTGTCTCACCAACCCAATGATCTTCATGAACAGTAATATCTAGACAAGGGGAAAAAAAAGTTCTGATCATGTCATAAATTCCTTCACACTGTGGTTAACTTGCCAATCACGGCAAAATATTATTAATGTCTCTCACAGGTCAGGCAACTAAAGTTCAAGTGGGTTAAATCATCTGCCTAAAGACACAAAATGATAAAATAGCAGTAACAGAATTACTTCTGTATATTCGAACACTATCAATATGGAAACTTGCTGCTCCACAAACAATGGTTTAATGGCTTTTGTTTACGTTAAAAAAAAAATGTCATAATGTCTATTTTGAGAAATTGAAAGAAAATCATTTAGGGCCAGGAAGCAAAGTAATGGTCCCAAAGCAGCAGTACCTAGAACAATATTAGTATGCACTTACCCCTTCTGCTAGAAACACATATCAATATAAGATATCCTTAAAGGGCTTGGATTATTTCCCCCTCAACAGCATGATAATCTTCATCTATAGATGTTAAAAGTCAAAGAATTTTGAAGGAACACGTCCCAATAGGAAAAAGAGAGCTCTATGATCTAAGTTGGATATAGAAGAATCATAAAGTGGAATAATATATAACAACAAGTAGAAACAATTTCGAGTAGGGCAAAACTGTAATTTAGAGACAGACAGACATATCAATCCCAAGCAGGATATAATTGGTGCATAAAATGCTAGAGGTATAAAGGTATCCTAATAGTAGCCAATTTTTGAGATAATAAGAAAGAAAAACAAGGATGCACACATTCCAAGTATTTACTTGCAAAGTTATACCCAGGCCCTTTCCCCAGCTTCAAACCCACTTACCCATTTATCCCCAACTGTCTCAGGAACATTCCTGACTGGATATTCTATTGGCTCTTCAAATTAAAAATTGCTCAAACCTGCTTTTTTTCTCACATTACCCATCTTATTTGTTGGCGCTGTGGAGCTACCCAGGTAAATTAAAATGTGGAATCATCCTGAACTACCTCTCCCTCCCCACCTTCTGTCTCCAAACCCCCACCAGTTGAACTCTGCCCCTTGAGTCTTCCCGCTGGCCTTGCCAGCATGGTTTTATATCATATATTCCTTTCTCTCCTAGCACATCCCCTTCCCACCTCCAATCCATGTCCCCCAGGGCTAATGAGCAATTTTTCAAGGAGATTAATGTGATCCATTGATTTGCTGAAAAAACACTCAGCTCCCCCTCAGCCTGGCAAGATATAGCTAGCAGAGCATTTTAGACTCTTCATACTCTTGACCGTCAGGATGCCTGCTCTTCAGAAAGGAACAAAAATGAAATTTCAAGGACAGACCTTGGAAAACTAGGTTGTAAAACCTATGTTGGATTAGTGACTTGCTAATCACTGGTGACAGGGTGGAGTGGACTGGATGGCTCAGCCCTTGTCTCCTGGCTCTCCTGATTGCCACTCACTGATCAGCCCTACAGCCTCTCTATCTGTTCTTAAAAATCTGTGGTTTCCCAGTTAGGTGCCAGGTCCCCTGCAAATTGAGGTCGGCAGTCTCCCGCAGACAATTCTTACTTACAGCATCTCTTCATCCTGTGGCTAAAAGTATGAAGGCAAAAGGGCAACTGTGTTACTGAATGGAACGTGATCTAGAATACATCTGCTGTGGGAAAATTTTCAGTCTTCCAGTGTATATCAGTAGACAGTAAGAAATACTCAACATAGAGATATATTAATGTACAACTGGATGCTGTTAATTAAAATAGGATTTTGCCCACACATCTCTATGTAAATATAATTTCACTACTTAATTAGGAAAAGTATAGGTTTCTGTTTTTTATGAAGTTTCCATCTGTCCACACAAACAAAAGAAACATATTCAGAAATTGATGGACTAGATTACTTTACTAAGGAAATAAAGTAAAAGAGGGGGGAAAAATGATATTATTTTTAAAGGTGCTCATAGAAATCATCTAAATATCTCATAATGAGAAAGTGGCTAAGAAAACTGGAAAAGTCACCTGACAGAAGGTCACCTAGGTGCTACCCTCCATACAGCACTAGGGGAGAGCACAGGGATGGTGGGATTGAGTTTCCAGCTGCCAGGAAAAGTCCCCTGTGAGGCGCACACAGTGACAGTTACTGCCTTGGTAATAAAATAACCACCATCCAGGGCCCAGCTCTCTCTTCACAGTCTGGGGAATCTGATTTTGTCAGCATCCCCAAAATAGATTTCAGCTCTGCAACACAAGCTCACATTAAACAAGTTCGTGAGACCAACAAAACACCAGAACACAATTTCTTTTAATTTACAGTGAGGCATTAATCGCCACAGAAACGACACTGGCAGGTGATTCTCACCTTGTAGGCAGTTTTTCACCTGGGAAGCCAAGTCATAAGCAAAGGGCTCCTCGGTGAGCACTAAATCAGAACAAAGGGAGTTGGATGAACCGACTTGCCAACAGATGACATTGCCAGTGGGACGGGACCGCGCTAGGCCTCCTGGTTACAGCCCATGTTTATTTCCTTACTAGAGGCTGCACCTGACAGTCTAACACATGCACCTAATGTACAATAGCCAAGGCTCTCATTCACCCAGCAAACCATTAGGTGGGAACCACTAATGACTGCCTTCGTGTTTTCTTCTTCCAAGCTTCTAAGGCTCACCCACTCTTCTTCTCTACCACATTCTTTCTTTAGACATGTTATTGAGCTTACTCAGCTTCCTCCCAGTCTGGGACCCATCCTTAAATTGACTGGTGTCTCTGGTCTAATATACTGTGTAGTTATTTTCAGTTAAAAGAGAACATGTAACACAATGTTAGATTTCTTATGTCAGAAAAAGAAGCAAGGTAAAAACTGAATGTTCTTAATGATTACAACTATATAGTAAGAGTATGGGTTCCAGAGTCTAGGTGAAATCCTGGCTTAGCCACTTCCTAGATGTGTGAAACTGGGTAAGAGCCTTTACTTTTCTGGGTCACCGTTACCTCAAAGTAAAGAATGGGGATAATAATCAGTACCTTTTCCATACAGCTGTCGTAATAAGTTGACATACATGCAAAGTTTAAAACACAAAATAAGGGGGCACCTGGGTGGCTCAGTCAGTTAAGCATCTGACTTTGGCTCGGGTCATGATCTCACAGTTTGTGGGTTCGAGTCCCACATCAGGCTCTGTGTTGACAGCTTAGAGCCTGGAGCCTGCTTCAGATTCTGTGTCTCCCTCTCTCTCTGCCCCTTCCCCACTTGTGCTCTGTCCATCTCTGTCTCTCAAAAACAAATAAATGTAAAAAAATATTTTTAAAAACACAAAATAGGATCCCAACAAATATCAACTATCCTATATGTATGTATACACATTTTAAGGAGCATAGGGAAGATAACTGGAAGGTAACTCTCCAAAGCATTACTGGTGGTGACGTGAGGTTGGTTTAATATCAAGAGTTTTTCCTTTCCACATTTCCAAATGTGATTAATATAATTTTAGTAATTAAAAACACAATAGAAAATCTGTATCTGCTTCCTCAATAAGAATGCGACAGGTGCAGCATTATTAGGGATTAAGTAGTAGAAACACTGTCCTTTCATAAGACTGCTAATATAAAGAAAAGGCTTAAAAATAAGACCCATGTAGACAAAACCGTAAGAAAACAAAGAACAAGTCTGATGATATGACCTGATTGCTAACAGAGCAAATGAAAGAGGAGTGAGACCAGGGAAGTCTTCTTAAAAGAGGAGTGGAAGGGAGGTTCAGGAGGAAGCAGGTTAGAGCAGAGGCCCAGAACTAGCAAAGCACAGGACACGGGCAGTGGTGAGGAGACCAACACAGCTGCTGGAAAGGTCTGGACCTCGCTGGCTCCCACGGAGGCAAACAGTAAAAAGGCGGGGTAAAAATGGGAGCGGGGAGAAAAGCCTACAGCTTTAAGCTACCACTCTCCCATGATGACCTTACCTGTGAGCAAAATTATATCTCCAAGAAACACAGTAAGTGCCCAAAATGCTGCAGTCCTCCACAGAACGACCTTCTTCTTAATTTCTGATTGGTCAGTTACCACAATTGTTGCTAAAGGCACTTTAGAGCCAGAATTTGGCCCAGATTTTATATTTATTTCTTTCACATGACACAGAGATAATACCATGACTAAGCAATTATACTTCTGACTTTTAGAATCACAATCTTTTATTAATGATGTCTTTTTAATCCCCTTAAATTTAGACATATTCCTCTGGCCCACTGCTGTAGGATCTCTTGCATCAGAAACCAACTTAATTTTCTTGGATGGTTGATGGACTTTAGACAGAGCTTTGAAATGGTCCAATTTATCTTCAGAGGTCCAACTTCTTTTAGTGGAACTTTTGTGGAAGGTATTTAGTTGGGAACATAGTATTCCTGAGCAATACGACTCAATACATACATCACTGGGGTGCATTTTACCTTCAAAATCAAAAAGTTCTTGAGACCCTATATCTTCTTCAAGACCTTTATCAGGCTTCATGTGAGTGTCGCCACTTTTTGTTTCAGGACAAACAGAACTAAAAAGTTCAAGAGAATGTGCTGCTTGGCTTTGTCCACTTTCATCCCCTGCAAAATCATCTTTAGGCTGAATCAAATTATCTTCAGTTATTTCTCCATGACTAGCCTTTGATTCAATCTCCATGTTTACAGGCCCTTTATTTATAAAATGCTGTCCTTTATACTTCCTCTGAGATAAAAGAGCAACCTGGCTGGAAGTCATTATACTAAGAAATTCAGTATCAGTAGATATTTTAAGGTCTGAGACCCTTCTAACAGGTTCAGACCTTGGCTCATCTTCTGTCTTCAAGGAAGAGAACTCCAGACACTGGATTTGTCCCTCTCGGTGTCCCGTAGGTGCCCACTCGGTTTCAACAGCCCTCGGCCCTGGATGAACATGTTCTGTACAGACCAAGTCCAGGACAGCTGCACGCTTATGAGCTAACTGAAAGACTTTTCTTGGAAAGTTCTGACCACATGCATTTGACTGATATTTATGCTGTTCATCTGTGATTTTCTTATTGTCACCAAAAAGCTTCTGATAGTTTTCTTCTGTTAAATGCTGAACTCTGCCCTTAAGTTCACGCATTTGCACATCAGAACTAGTTATATCACCCATCCCTAAGGGGTAGCTCTTCTGGGATTTTCCAGTCTCTGTTTCAGAAATACAATATATAAAGTCTTCTTTCACATGAACAGGTTCCTTCATAGAATTTGTTAAAAAAGGACCATGAGGAAGACCTGGGGGGCCAGTACCTTCTGGGCCTTGATAATCTTCAAGAGTTTCATGCATACATTTTTCATCCTTCAGATGTAAGGACTGGCGAGTGTATACAAGTTGGATTTTTTTCCAGGGAGCATCACTGGATACTAAAGAGGTCGGGGTCTGTGACACTGTCATGTTCAGTGGACCACCTGGAGCACCCCAAAAAATGTGCACTTGAGGTCCGTCACTCATAGTTTCTGAAAAATAGTTAAATGAGTATTTTGTCAGACTTTTTATATATTAATAATATACTTTTAAAAACATTATTTAAAAAGGTTTATTTTGGTATTTCATTTAATTACAAAATTCATAAATATACAAGAAATCATAAAGAGAAATCAAAATAGCCAGATAATATCCTCACATAAAGACCCCCCCTTTTTTTATGTTTTATTTATTTCTGAGAGAAAAAGACAGCGTGAGCAGGGGAGGGTCAAAGAGAGAGGGAGACAGAATCTGAAACAGGCTCCAGGCTCTGAGCTAGTTGTCAGCACAGAGCCTGACGCAGGGCTGGAACCCACGAACTGTGAGGTCATGACCTGAGCCAAAGTTGGCGCTCAACCGACTGAACCACCCAGGGACCACAAAGACTCTTTAAGAAATTAAAAGAGATACTTAAAAAAAAAAAAAAAGACGCTATAAGAAAATAAAGCTAAGGACACTAACATCAAATGGTGTTTAATTATATTTAAATAACAAGTTATTAGAGACGGAAAAACAAAGCATTTGTTTAATTGTACTACAGTCACCTTTAAATTTCCTGTTTTCTTTACTCCACAGACTATCTCAGTAACTTTGGGGCCTCCTTCCTTCAACTGTGAACTCAGTTCCCAAGACCAAAATAGAAGGTTCAAACCGGAAGGGAAAGAAATTTTTAAAAAACTGAGGCTTGAGGCTCTCTTCAAGATGTAGAAGTGACTGTCTTCGGGGCGCCTGGGTGGCTTAGTCGGTTAAGCGTCCGACTTTCGCTTAGGTCATGATCTCGCAGTTCGTGGGTTGGAGCCCCGCGTTGGGCTCTGTGCTGACTGCCAGCTCAGAGCCTGGAGCCTGTTTCAGTCTGTGACTCCCTCTCTCTCTGACCCTCCCTGCTCACGCTGTCTCTCTCTCTCCTAGAAATAAATAAAAACATTAAAAAAAAAATTAAAAAAAAAAAAAAAAAGAAGTGACTGTCTTCTATGCTCACTCCAAACTGTTAGCATAATAACTACTTCTCTATTTTTAAGTCTTGTCTGAAATACAAAGAATTAAGAGTAGTCACTTTGTAATACATGGATAAAAGAAATTCGTTATAAACTTTTTTCATTAACTGTGTAGGGCACCTGATATAAGTACATCTAAGAAAGCATCATATTGACTAAGGTAAAAATGAAGAATCGTACTGTAATTTACTTGATAATAACTGACTTTCAAAAGGAATTTATTAAATAGATCCAGTCCTAGAGCTTGCAGAGAACTCTTTCACAGTGCTCCAGGAACCAAAAGACAGATAAGGCTCTTAGCCTAAGGGAAGTCAGCCTGGTTTCTTTAAAAAAAAAAAAAAAAAAAAGGAGGGGCACCTGGGTGGCTCAGTAGGTTGAGTGGCTGACTATTCACTCTTGATTGCATCTCAGGTTATGATCCCAGGGTGGTGGGATGGCCAATGTCAGGCTCCAGATTCAGGGTAGAGATTCTTTCTCTCTCTCTGCCCCCTCTCCCCAACTCACACACACTCTCTCTCTAAAATAAAAAAGTTAAAATAAAATTTAAAAACAACAAAAAGTAGCAAAAAAAATAGTGAGTGTCATTTTCAAAATAATGTGATGTATACTATAGGCTATAAATGGGATACGACCCTCTGCCAGGGAATAAATAAGGCTGTTGTGGAAGGCAAGCATTGTGGTATAGAGCATTTAAACAAAGGAAACAGCATCTATAAAAGGCAGGGTTATGAAACCATAGTATGACTAAGGACTTTTCATTAGAGTCCTTAGGGTCCTTTGTAAAGCGTAAGTTTTCAAATCATGAAAAGCCCATATGGAAATATGGAAGTCTACAGGAAGGAGGAACTGTCAAGAAATGACAACTATAATCTCTAGTCACTCTTAGCATCCTCGAAGATTCGCTCACTGTTACCCTTTCCAAATCTAATCATTTATCCAATTATAATTCTTGTGACTTCATAATCAATGTGGATGATCCCTGGCCTCATGGTTCCTTGACCTCTTCTCCATTGATTGTATTCTCCACCTTACCCCAATGATCCATCCTTATAGTCACGTACCCTCCCATTATCAATAACTGCATACCCTTCCCTAAATTCAAGTTCAAACTTTTCACTCTCTTATTAGCTTCTCCCATCTTCCTACTTACCCCCTCTAAATGCACAACTCCAACAACTCTCTGGACGTGCAGGACCTATAATTGGTCATACCACATTTTTACAGCTTCCTTCTTCACTTCCTTCCTTAACCAGCTCAGATGCCATGGTCCGTTATTATAATCACTCCCTAGCATACACCACTAATTCTACTGCTCTCCTCGCAAAGACACTTGCCCAGCTAAACTCAAACACTGGTTAAGTCATCACCTACTCTGCACCTATAGCCCAATGGCTAGAAGTAACTAAAAAAAAAATAATAATAATAATAACACACTTTCATCTTAAAACTAGTCTCATTTTTTAAGTTCATTACCACTAACCTCCAGGTGGTACCTAGAAATCTATCTTTCCCTATCCGCTCACTCTCTATGGTAACTTTCATACCTCTTCATTCTCTAAATCTCCAGCATCTCTTCCCCAGTCCTCAAGTACAGCTGGTAACCATGCTACCACCTCAATGTACAACCTCTTAACAACATTCCTACCAACCCACCCCATCACATGACGTACTGTGCCCACTTCCTGTTACTATGGATGGGCTGTCCATGCTTCTACGCAAGGCCATCTCTTCCTCACCTTAGACGTTAGATCTTATTCCCTTTTGCTTCCTTGGGTTCCAATAATTCTCTCCTTTTTCTTACATTATTGATTTTTTTTCTTTGTACTGGAGCATCTCCATCAACATACAAACACGCTATTATTTCTTCTCATGTTGTTAGTCCTCACCTCTGTTGCCCCTCCAACTGTTGCACTATACTGCTCCCTTCTTCAGCAAAATTCCTTGAAAGAACTGTCTATACTCCCTCTTTTCTTGTTCTCTCTTAAACCCACTTTTATCAAGCTTTGATCCAAACCAGTCCACTGAAACAGCGTATTTCAAGGTCCCCAACAACCTCCGCATTGCCATGATGAGTCAACTCTCCATTTTCAGCTTACTCAGCCTATCAGCAGCATTTGACACCACTGACCATGCCTTCCTTCTTGAACACTCTTATGATTTGGCTTTAGGGATACTACATTCTCTTGGTTCTCATTCCACTTCAAACTATTTTACCATTTGCTCTTTCTCAGTCTCCTCTGCTAGCTCTTCCTCATTGCCAAATTTCTTGCTCAAGGGCCTGTTCTTGGATCTCTCTCTGTGCTCATTCTTAAAGTGACTTCACTCAGCCTCAGGCTCTGAATACCTTCTATACAGGAATGACTATCACAAGTTTATCTCCATCACAACCTTTCCTCTGAACTCCTGACTTTTCAACCAACTTGCTATGTACTCCTCACCACCACAAAATGTCTACTAGGCAGCTGTGCAGAAAAGAGGTAACACAGCAAGCCTAAGACTACTGTCCTTAAAAAAGGCTTGCTTGCAAGGTGGGCCCAGGCTGGCCTCTAGGAATTTAAATTCCAGGAGGGTGCCCACCATTCCTTGATAAGAACAGCTCAGCCTGGGGCGCCTGGGTGGCTTAGTCGGTTAAGCGTCCCACTTTCGCTTAGGTCATGATCTCGCTGTTCGTGGGTTCAAGCCCTGCGTCGGGCTCTGTGTTGACTGCCAGCTCAGAGCCTGGAGCCTGTTTCAGTCTGTGACTCCCTCTCTCTCTGACCCTCCCCTCCTCATGCTGTGTCTCTCTCTCCTGGAAATAAATAAAACATTAAAAAAATAAAAATAAAAAAAAGAACAGCTCAGCCTGCCTAAACTATCTATGTAAACAATGTGACAATGTTACAATCAACACTTGGTTTCCTTCTGAGGGACTGGAATGTCCCTCTTAGCTCCATAGATGGTAGCTTTGTGACCAGCACTCAGAGAAATGGCTGATTCCGGACCTGAAGCAGGAAGTGTACAAAGTGAACCTGAAATATCTCATCATACCAGACAGCAGGAAAACTAGCAAAGGCTACGAGGATGGTATCAAAAAGAATCAGGAGCCAACTTAAAGAGGCTCCCACTGGCCAAAGTTGAGCAATCACAGCACCAATAAGAATAATTCTTGTAATAGGTTGAAACCTGCCAAATCACCAAATATGTTTAAGCCCACGAGTTCATAAAGATAACTAAGACAAACTCACTCAGTGATTACCCTGAGAGGATATTGGGAACTAAGTAATTGTTTTAAAAGCTGGTAAGTGAAAGGAAAGAAACTTTATCCTTTCTTTACTAATAGTATTGCAGGACAACCAACTTTTTAAAGAGAAGAAATCTCTCTTTACAGAGGTATCCTGCTGATAAACAAATAAAAAAGAAATGACAGAAAAATCCCATTTTGCAACTCCTAATGAAGTGGTGAATTTTCCAGGCAATAATCATAAATGACTGCTAACATCGCAAGGTAGATGTTTTAAGGAAGAACAGAGGGAATCTGTAGACTGAGATCATAATGTACAAACCTTATTCAGATTCTGACTTGAAGACACAAATGTAAAAATACCTGTGTTACAAGACAACTGGAGGAACTGAAAATCTAATATTTAATAACATTAAGGGATTATTGTTAGTTTGTAGTGGGGATAATGATACTGAGGCTACATTATGAAAGAGTTACGTGCCAGAGATACAGGAGTGTCTGCAGGCAAGACAGTGTGACATCTCAGATTCCTTCACGACACTGGGAGGGAGAGGGCGGGAGGGTGTAGATGAGACAAGATGGGCCACATAGTGATCAGGGTGATGAAACACACAGAGGTTCACTGCACTGATCACTCTCCTTTTGCACATTTCAAATATCTTTTAACACAAGTCTTCACTTTTGTGTTGGCTTTTTTTACTATTTTATTTTAGAGAAAGGGAGAACATGCATGCGTGCGTGCACAAACACAAGGCAGGGACAGGAGTAGAGGGGAGAAAGAGGGAGAGGAAGAGGGAGGGAAAGAGGGAGACGGGGAGGGGGGGAGAGAGAGAAAGAGAGAGAGGGAGAGGGAGAAAGAGGGAGAGGGAGAGAGAATCCCAAGCAGGCTCCATGCTCAGCACAGAGTCCGATGCATGGGGCTCGATCCAACAACCCTGGGATCATGACCTGAGCCAAAATCAAGAGTAGGCCACCCAGGTGCCCCTCTTTGTTGTTGTTCTTAAGAAATACTGCTTCGTAGGAAAGAATATCCAATGGAAAAAAGACAGCCTTTTTAACAGATGGTGTTGGGAGAACTGGACAGCAACATGCAGAAGAATGAAACTAGATCATTTTCTCATACCATGCACAAAAATAAACTCAGAATGAATAAAGGACCTGAACGTGAGACAGGAAACTATCAACGCCCTAGAGCAGAAAGCAGGAAACAACCTCCTTGTGCACTGCAGCAACTTCTTACTTGACACATCCCCAAGAGCAAGGGAATCAAGAGTAAAAATAAATGATTGGGACCTTATCAAGATTAAAAGCTTCTACACAGCAAAGGAAACAACCCACAAAACTAATAGGCAACCAACAGAATGGGAAAAGATAGTTGCAAATGACATATCAGATAAGGGGTTAATATCCAAAATCTATAAGGAACTCACCAAACTCCACGCCCAAAAAACAAACAACCCAGTGAAGAAATGGGCAGAAGATATGAACAGACACTCTCCAAAGAGGACATCCAGATGGCCAACAGACACACGAAATGATGCTCAGCATCCCTCTCCATCAGGGAAATACAAATCAAAACCACACTGAGATACCACCTCACGCCAGTCAGAGTGGCTAAAATGAGCAAATCAGAGAACTCGAGATGCTGGCGAGGATGTGGAGAAACAGGCACCCTCCTACACTGTTGGTGGGAATGTAAACTGGTACAGCCCCTCAGGAAAACAGTGTGAAGGTTCCTCAGGAAACTAACAGTAGAACTCCCCTATGACCCAGCGATAGCACTGCTAGGAATTTACCCAAGCGATACAGAAATGTTGATGCATAGGAGCACATGTACCCCAATGTTCATAGCAGCGCTCTCCACAATAGCTAAAACATGGAAAGAGCCTAAGTGTCCATCAACAGATGAATGGATCAAGAAGATGTGGTTTATCTATACCATGGAATACGACATGGCAATGAGAAACAATGAAATCTGGCCATGTGTAGCAACATGGATGGACCTTGAGGGTGTTATGCTGAGCGAAATGTCAGGCAGAGAAAGACAAATATCATATGTGTGCACTTATAGGAGGATTAGGAGGAACTTAACAGAGGACCAAGGGGGAGAAAAAGGGCGGAAATGGTGAGGGAAAGGGGGAGAGGCAAACCATGAGAGACTTGAATGCTGACAAAAACTGAGGACTGCTGGATGTGGGGGGAAGGGGGGATGGGCATAGAGGAAGGCACTTGTGGGGATGAGCACTGGGTGTTATGTGGAAACTAATTTGACAATAAACTACTAGAAAAAAAAAATACTGCTTCATACCCACAGGACTGCAAAAAAAAGGTTTATGCAGTCTAAAGATACCCAAGACTGTTGAACTCTGACACTGCTGGTAGAACAGAAAATTGGCATTCCACTCTGAAGAACAATTTGGTAAGGCTAATGATGCACTTACCACACAACCAAATAATTTCACTTCCAAGTTTCTGCCCTGGAGAACTTGGTACGTATATATGTATACAAGAAAACATGTATGAGAATGACCATGGGAGACTTTATAAGCAAAACAAATTTTGGAACCTAAAAGCCCTTGTAGAGGAGAATGGAATATCCAGAGAAAGATTACTATACTATATGGAAACAAAAAGCAGTTACATGTCAGCATGGATACATCTTACAAATATAATTTTAAATGAAAGAAAACATTTGAAAAATATATAACTTTTGGTTATCAATATATTGAATATTTTTTGTATTTTTTAAATTTGAGTATGGTTGACACACAATGTTACATTAGTTTCAGATGCACACCTTAGCGATTTGACAAGTTTATACAGTATGCCATGTTCACAAGTATCAAGTTTATACATGATGTTATGTTCACGACAAGTACAGCTACTCTCTGTATTAAATTACAACATACTCATTTTTAAATATGCCTGAGTATAAAACACCAAATTCAAGATCGTGGTTAACTTTGGGAGGGAGGAATGGAGATATAATAGGTAAAGACTACACAAAGGGCTTGAACTATTCTGAACATATTTTCTGGTTTTTGTTTTTTTAGTGTGGTGTGGTAAAGAGGCATTCCTTATATTGTTCAAAAATATTTTAATATAAAAAAATCCTAGAAAGAAAAACATTAAGAAGAAAAATTAAGGATGATTTTTATTTTTTCTATATTTTAAAATTTTTATTGTGATGAATAAGGAATATGCATTATTTTCATAATAATCAAATCTTTTTTGCTTGGTAATTCAGGTTTTTCTTTTACAATCTTCAACCTGAATATGATGTTCCAATAGTTGTAGAACAAAGGACCTAAATCTAACATTACAGAGTAAGAGTTGAGCACAATGATGGCAGTTATTAATTAATGTGTTACCAGCTAAACAAAGATACACTGCAATTTTCAAGGTTTACGATAGTGAACTGTTACCGTGGAAACAAAATTATAGTAAGTTTAAGTGTCAAGTTTTGACAAAAAGGGACTAAGTATCACTAATTCTCATAACTACATATCCCACCCTTATCTAATCCATAGAAAGAATAACCTGCATAAGGAATAACTAACTGATGTATTGGATCAACAATTTACTACTTATATGTCATTATCAGATTGGCCACTAGGGGGGCCCCAAATAGCAGAGCAAAAACCTTCAAGTTGTAAAGATGTATTCAAACTAAGAGGAAGAGGGAGAAATAAAATAGCCTGACAAGCAGGTAAGAATACTTATATTCAAACCAAATGTATAAAATTACTATGATAATGACCTCCTCTCTCTTAAATCTTTGGGTTTCTTTCCAATGGTTTCTTCCCTTTAATCTCAAATCTTTAAAAAACATAAACAAAACAAAACAAAACAGCAAACTTCTACATTGTTCTATGTTCTTACTCTTCAACTTACTTAAATACAGCCCTTGCTCCACTCATCTTACTAGAACACTTTTTACTATAAATATCAATGCCCTCTAATAGCCAAATCCAAAGGTCAATATTTGATCCTTATTTTACTACTATTTGAAACTGTTTAGAAGTCCCTCTTTCCTGAAACACTCTTTTCTTGATTCTGTGAGAGCATCAAATTGGAATTACTTTGTGCTTAAGAGACAGATAATTGTTGGTTTCTTCATTCAGTCATTTACATAACAAATACCTACTCAATTCGATGTGCAGGGCATTATGCGAAGTAGTGAAGAGTTCAACGATAACAACAAGGAGCTTTAATAGTCTAATGAGAGAGATAAGATGACAATTATACAAAAGTGACATTGAACTGCCACAGGATTAAATGCAGGGATGTCCCTAGAAGGCAGAAGGTGGGGGCTACCAACCAAAATAGGACTGCCTATTATCTGCATTTTTCATAGGCTCTTGGACTACAGTTAATGACAAACTTTTGAAGCTAAATTTAAATAAAATCAGGTGTAAAAAAGGAATACAATAAAGCCCCCCAGTCCCCTTCCACCACCATCTCCCAACACAGGAGCCAGGACAGCCGCTTTAATTGTCTTACCCAAGAGACACCTGCTACAGGTAATCTCCAGAATGTTTTTATAGAGAGTTTAAGACACTCACTGCTTCTGTGTCCTTACTTAACCTTTTCTCCTAAATGTCCTGCAATCAGACTTCTATTTCTTATCTCTGTTAAGACAACAGGAAGTTCAAATTGTCAAAAAAGCACTCATGGTACTGGACTACTCCAATGGTTAAAACTCTCTTTCCTTCGTTTCTAGAATGCTACAATTTCCTGTTTCTTCTACTTCTCTGGTTCTTCTTTCTTCTTCCTTGGACCATCTCTTCTTTTCACTCCACACAACTCTGCAGAATTTTATCCAATCTCCTTCCTTTAACTACTAAATATCCAATTATGCTTTACCAATCTATATTTAACCAACCACTCTCCCTAACATCAGACATATTTCTAGTTTCACTATATTTGACATAATCACAGTAGATAAAAAAGCAATGTTATGGGGCGCCTGGGTGGCTTAGTGGGTTAAGCGTCCGACTTTCGCTTAGGTCATGATCTCACAGTTCGTGGGTTCGAGGCCCGCGTCGGGCTCTGTGCTGACTACCAGCTCAGAGCCTGGAGCCTGTTTCAGTCTGTGACTCCCTCTCTCTCTGACCCTCCCCTGCTCACGCTGTCTCTCTCTCTCTAGTAAAAATTGAAAAAAAAAAAAATTTTTTAAAATAAAAAAATAAAGCAATGTTATTTAGCTTTCCTGAAGGGAAAATCTGACTAAATGACCTTACATCTAGCCTGGATTACACAGTCCTTGGACTCAACTCTAGTATGGTTTATCGTCACAGGGCCATGAGGCCATTGGTCCCCAAGATTGAGAGCCCTATGTGCTCTCTAGACAAGGGAGGATGGGGAAGTGCACAGAGGTGACAGGGCATCTCAAGAGTTCAGAAAAGGTCTCCTAGAACAAGAGATGTCTGAAACAAATCAGTTCTATAAAACACAAGTATGGAATTTCACACACACACACCAAAAAAAAAAAAAAAAGGACTAGAAAGTATGGTCCTGTTAATTCAAAAAACAGTAATTTTTTTACAAAATCTTTATACCTAAGGCTGCTGCTATGAAATCCTGTAATTTACAGGAGTTGTGAGTATGTGAACAGGGGAACAGGATGTGGTGAGGGCAGGGGAAACAAAATATTTATCAAAGCAAAAATATACAGACTGGGGAGTCGTTAGAGACAACCGATAAATTTCAAGGATTCTAGGATATTGTTTTGGGTGTACTCAGAGGGTTAAAGCTCATTAAGATACCAGATGAAACTTGCAAGTACATATCCATTACCGTAGTTAATAATTACACAATTTCTCAATCTGCAGAAGGCCACTTCAGTCAGAAAGACCAATACAACGATAATCCTTTATCTTTAGAGTGGTCAGAGTCTGATGAATGGGTCAAAGATTTATAAAACAGGATCAACTGTATCAGCAAGTTTTGTCTTTGCAGAACACTGCAACTAAAAATGCTTATTACAAAATACATGTGGCTAAAAGAGAGTGCTTTCTCCATCTTATCACCAACGTATAAATTTCACTGTTAACAATGCCTTTCTTTGTCTATTTTACCAAAACCACTAAGCATCGTAGATATTCAATAGCACCAAATGACAAAATGAAGAGGCAAGACAGGACTATAATGAGAAGCGTAAGCTTGAGAGTAGGATAGGTACTTTACTAAAACTGTGAACTTGACCTTGTAGACGCTAGGTGAGAGGCACACAGGGTTCATCATGCTAGTCTTGCTACTTTTATATATATTTGAAAACATCCATAATAAAAAGTTAAATTTCTTTATAGGTTACATGAGAATCAAGTTTCTTTACCTGTCAAATGAGAGTAACATCAATCCCCGTCTTACAGTGTTGTGGGATGGGCACACAGCGCTCACTCAGTGAACGCTAGAAGCTTAAAACTTGGACACTCTACACATACATATTTGGTAGCACAAACAAAAACCAACCCACTGTATTTCCTCTAAGGTTTTTTTTTAATGTATATTTTTACATCGTTGTAACTATAAAATTAAGTTTGTATTCTGTTTCAATGGTTTTATATGGCCACCTTTGTATGTCAAACTATAACGTTCCTAATCATTTTTAATGCTAGCTTAATACTTTAGTGATGAATCTAATTTAGTTAACCATTACTCTCCAATTCATTAATTTGTTTCTAACTTGTCACTATTATAGCCATTGCAGCAATAGATGATTTGGGGCATTGAACATTACTTTTCAATTATTTTCTTGTGGTAAACTCCCAGGTAGGGGATTATTGGGTCAAAGACATGTCCATTGTTATGGCTCTTAAAATATATTATTGTGTCATTTGCAAAAGAACTGAACAGTTTATAAAGCCACACAGGACAGCTGAGAGTTCCAGCTCTATACAGCTTTGCTAGCATTTGAAAAAACAATTGTACTAATAAGGGTATTGTAAGGTAGTTTACTGCTGTTTCATTTGCATTTCTCTAGATATATCCAAATAGAAAAAAATAGTAAACTTTAAGTTACATTTGGATGAATATCCTTAGTATATGAGGAGTTAAGCAAGCATGTACACACACAGGCAAAGTAATTAAAAGAAAGGAGATCAGAAGATGAGCAGATATATACTATAGAAAAAATACATGGTAAAAACAAAGAAGACATGGGGCGCCTGGGTGGCTTAGTCGGTCAAGCGTCCGACTTTCGCTTAGGTCATGATCTCGCGATTCGTGGGTTCGAGCACAGCATCGGGCTCTGTGCTGACTGCCAGCTCAGAGCCTGGAGCCTGTTTCAGAGTCTGTGACTCCCTCTCTCTCTGACCCTCCCCTGCTCATGCTGTCTGTCTCTCTCGCTCTCCTAGAAATACGGAAAAAAAAAGACATTTGTCCTCCTAATAACATGAAAGAAAAATGTATAAATTAACAAGGAAACATTACTACCTATCAAACTAGCAGTGATTCATTTAAAAGGCACAAAGGCACCGGGAAACGACTTCTACCGACGACAGGGGTTTCAACTAGAAAAGGCCAGGGGCGCCTGGGTGGCTTAGTCGGTTAAGCGTCCGACTTTCGCTTAGGTCATGATCTCGCGGTTCATGGGTTCAAGCCCCGTGTCGGGCTCTGTGCTGACTGCCAGCTCAGAGCCTGGAGCCTGCTTCAGTCTGTGACTCCCTCTCTCTCTGACCCTCCCCTGCTCATGCTGTCTCTCTCTCTCTCTCCTAGAAATAAATAAAACATTAAAAAAAAAATTTAAACTAGAAAAGGCCTTCTGGAGGGCAGTATGCAATATATGACAAAAGTCTTAACATTCTGCATCACTTTGGCCCCACAATTGCACTCCTAGGAGTTAACCTACAGGGCAAAACGTCAGAGACACTCTCACAGATTTAGCTACAAGGATATTCATAGCAGCATTGTGTAAAATGTTAAAAAGAAAAAAGTGAGAAGGCACCTGGGTGGCTCCGTTGGTTAAGCGTCCGACTTCAGCCCAGGTCATGATCTCATGGTTTGTGGGTTCCAGCCCCATGTCGGGCTGGAGCTTGTCTTCAGATTCTGTGTCTCCCTCTCTCTCTGACCCTCCCCTCCTCATGCTGTCTCGCCCGTTCTCTTTCAAAAATATATAAAACTTTTTTAAAAAATTTAAATAAACACTAAAAAATTTTTTAATAAATAAAATTTTTAAAAATTATGAAGACATAATATCATATAAAACTTTGCCTCAGTATACTGATATATAAAACAAGGAGGCTATAGAAAAGTGTACACAGAAAGATTTTATACTTAAAAAAAACTTTTTTTTGTTAATGTTTGTTTTCGAGAGAGACAGCACAGGCAGGAAAGAGGCAGAGAGAGAGAGGGAGACAGAATCTGAAGCAGGGTCCAGCTCTGAGCTGTCAGCACAGAGCCCAACACAGGGCTCGATCTCACAAACTATGAGATTATGACTTAAGCTGAAGCCACCCAAGAGCCCCTATATTTTAAAATGCAGTATTCAATTTACCACCATTTACCTTGAAGTTAAAAACAATATCCCCTCCTATGTAAGAAAAATATGTGTTCTCCATAGTAACTGATACAGCGGTAGTTTAAAAAAAAAAAAAAAGCTCTTCTACACCTTAACCTCATTTAATTAATCCAATTTGTTACCTTACATCATTGTGCTAAGAAGTGACATGGAGTACTAATAACCCACGTATTACGTACATTCACTCTGAGCTCCAAAGAATCACCAGTAGCTACGAAATGCTCGTACCTGAATTTCCTACTTACGATGACAGAACAGCACCACTCTAGGTGACCTATGAAAGGTTAAAAGATACAGTGTTTGTCCTAAAAACAAAAGCAACTGAAGTTTGAAGCTATTACTCATTCTTGCAGCTAAACTAACAGCTGCTAAAACAAACCTGTGAGCAGACAACTGATTCCTTACATCTCCTTGCATAACCTTGACTTCCTCTGCAACACTCTGATTTTCAAGTGAGGCATCTGTCGTGCTCCCATAGCCGTGAACGGTCCATGCCATGCAGTGAGTGTCCTTAGTCCTTCCAGGGATTCACCCTTCTCCCAGGGAAGTCCAAGTACTTAAACAGGAAGCAAACCTTAATCTAGCTGCTTTTTTGCCATAGAATACGGTGACCAGACATTTGGATTTGCCCAGACGAGTCCTAGGTCAAGCGTGCTATCCTGGTGGCCTGTTCAGTTTCACTTTGGACCCTTCAAGTGTCTTGGTTTAGAGATAAATTATATTAGTCACCAAGTTAAGAACCACACAAGTACGTGAATAAATGTTCTCTCAGTGAAGAGTGTGTCTAAGACATTTTATCAGAAACATTATAATAATAGGAACAATATAAGGGAGAAAAGAAACATTCTGTTCAGTTTTCCTTTATGACTTTTTACATAATGAAATAGAAATTAGGTTGAATAGTATCTACAATTTATAATATGCACTTGAGAATCTCACAACAGAGATATGAATTAAATGAGGCAGAGAAAAGAATGAACGTGTTTGGCAACTAAGGGGGGAAAAAGGGACTCTGGCTGTCAAGTTCTGGGTAATGAATCTACAGACAATGGTATTAAAACTTTTGGATCCAGTCTTCCTAGAAAACATCTCAGACAGCAAGATGTCAACTTGTCCAAGGCTCATACTTTCTCGTGACTTCCAGTCGAAAGTGAAATCCTAAATATATCCTAAAATATCACACTTCACTTCCTCCTCCCCCACAGCAAAAGGACTAAATTCTAAGACAGGAAATCACAACCTCATATGCATAGGTGGGCCCCAGGACCTGTCAACCCTTATGCTTTTTGAGGGATGTGGTAGGATGTGCTATCATCTCCACCCACTCCTAAAATTATTAAAAACAAAGTAATAATGTAAAAAAAATAATGTAAAAAAAAACAAATGTAATCAAGGGCAAAAACAAAACAAACCAACTTTGCAACTTAAGCCATGACCTTGCTTTGTAAAAAGTCACAAATGGCAACTCCATCCTTCCAGTTCCTCAAGCCAAAAGGCTTGGGATCCTCACTGATTGCTTTCTTTTTCTAATAATTTCCAATTGGTCATCAAATCCTTTCAGCCCTCCCTTTAAAATTCATTCAGAATGTGGCCACGTTGCTCCACCTTCACTGGCCACCACCACCCTGGTTCAAACCACCTTGGTCTAGATGATTGGCAGTAATAGTCTCCTAATTGGTTTCCCCTTCTCCCCTTGGGCTCACTCCACACACGCCCTGGGCCACACCACCTGGAGGTAGTGGGGCAGAAGCTGGAATGCAGGAAGTTGGAGCCTATGTTCCTAATCACTGTTGCCTATGGATGGTGCCTTTTCTGTCTTCACACATCTGTGAAGCTAGAATCCAAGCTAGAACCCTGCCACTGAATCATCGAATATCCTCACAAAGCACTAACTTATCTAGAGGTATAAAAAAAAGAAACTTCAGGGGCGCCTTGGTGGCTTAGTCGGTTAAGCGTCCGACTTTCGCTTAGGTCATGATCTCGCGGTTCGTGGGTTCGAGCCCCACGTTGGGCTCTGTGCTGACTGCCAGCTCAGAGCCTGGAGCCTGTTTCAGTCTGTGACTCCCTCTCACTGACCCTCCCCTGTTCACGCTGTCTCTCTCTCTCTCGTAGAAATAAATAAAACATAAAAAAAAAAAAAAGTTTAAAAAAAAAAATAATAAAATAAAATAAAAAGAAACTTCAGTATAAAGACGCTTCATTATCACAGAATTTCACTGGGAAAGTTCACTGTAACTAAATAATGAAGTAAATAATAAATGGCTTTTAAGAAAATATCTTTTTTTTGACCCTTTCCTTCTTTCCTATCTGACCCATTCTTTCTCTCCTTGCCTCTCATCCCTTCTTCCCCCTACCTCCCACCTCTTCTATCTTCTCTCTCACTTTTCACTTTAACCATCTGGCAAGGAAATGCCAAGCTTCCAAGAAATTATTCAAAATTTTAAAACCTGTTGCTTAGCAGGCTGAAACAGAGTTTTGGATGACAGAGCCACCTATCTGAACTAGCCTTAGACTTTCTCCCTTTTCACTTTTAATATCCTAAAGAATACCCCGGCACCTAAGCACATTTGTATTAGTATTCTTCCCTCAGACTCTTGGTTACTACTTTTTAAAACTTGAAGTATAGTTAAACATCCAATAAAAAGCACAGATTTTTATGGGTCCTATTCCATGGCTATTGACAAGTGTCTATACCCATGTAACCATCACCTAAAACAAGAAATGGCACATTTGCATGGGCCTCAGGAAGTTCCCTGTTGTTGTTTTTTTTTTTTGTACCCAACATGGGGCTCAAACTCATGACCTAAAGATCAGCAGTCAGATGCTCTACTAACTGAGCCAGCCAGATGCCCCCCACCCCGTCCTTTTCTAAACAATTTCCCTCCCTCTCCAAACTGTAATTATTTTCTGATTTCTATCACTGTAGAATAGTTTTGTTTTTTTCTTGGACTTCATATAAACCATATAGTCTATGTTCATTAATATCTAGTTTCTTTCACTTCACTTTTTTAAAACGGTGGTTTTGAGATTCATTTGTGTTGTTGGGCCTATCAGTTGTTGGCTACTGTGAACACACTGGAATTGTTTTATCCATTTTGCTATAGACAGACATTTCATTTGCTTCCGATTTTTAGCTATGATGAATAAGGCTGCCATGAACAGTTTTGAATTCATAATTTTGTGGACATATTTTTCATTTCCCTTCATTAAATATCTACGAGAACTGACACATCATCAGATAGATATGTATTTAATTTCATCAGAAGCTGCCCAACGGTTCTCGAAAGTAGCTGTACCCTTTTGCACAACACCAGCAATGTATGGTTCCAGTTGTATCACATCATCCCCAACGCTTAGAACACTTAGTCTTTCTCTTGTTTGTCATTCTAGACAGTGTGAAATGGTATCTCCATGTGAGTTTACACTGAATTATTTCCCTGTTGACTAAGTGATGCTGACAGCCTTTGCAAATGTTTATTGGCCATTAGTATATTCTCCTTTGGGAAGTCTGTTCATGTCTTTTCCTCATTTTGCTACTGGAGTCTTTTGCTCATTTTGCTGTTGGGTTTTTGCAGTTCTTTATATGCCCTAGATATGTCCTTAGACACATAAAAGTGGTAGAAGTATTCTTCCCCCACTCAATTATTTGATGCTGGACATTCTAATTGCTGGGTGTTGGTTTTTATTGTATTCCTTTTTTTTTTTTTAATTTATTTCTAGGAGAGAGAGAGAGAGAGAGAGAGTGCGTGAGCAGGGGAGGGTCAGAGAGAGAGGGGAGTCACAGACTCTGAAACAGGCTCCAGGCTCTGAGCTGGCAGTCAGCACAGAGCCCGACGCGGGGCTCGAACCCACAAACCACAAGATCATGACCTAAGAGAAAGTCAGATGCTTAACCGACTAAGCCACCCAGGCGCTCCTACTGTATTCCTTTAAACAGTAATGGATTTAGTTTGGGTACACAGTTGAGTTACTTGCAATTCATTTGATACTTTCCAAACTTGCTTCTAAGCTTTAGAGATTAGAGAGGGCTTCAGACTATGGCTAATTTCACCCCACTCCAAGATTTCCAGCCAATGTTCATGTATGAAACGGCCCCTCCTTCCATGCCTAGTAGAAACACACTATTCCAAGCTCTGTATGAGCTCCTGGAAGTGTTCAGTGTACTGATTTCCAGTGTAGCTTTCTCAAGCATTGTGGGGTTTCCTACTTTGCATATGCAGATGAGTATTTAACAAAAGATTCTAGAGGACCCTTCTATAGATCTCCAGAGATCTCTTACTTCTATGGATTTTTGGGTAGTATCCTACACTCCAGTTTTATATACCACAAATTCAAGTTGTCTTAGCTTCTCTAATCTCTCCTGGGCTCGATTTGGGTTTCCCTACTCTGTGCTGCAATCTAAAAAGTGCCTACATGGGGTGCCTGGGTGGCTCAGTCGGTTAAGAGATAAGCATCTGACTTTAGAAAAGGTCATGATCTCCTGGTTTGTGGGTTTGGGCCCCACGTCGGGCTCTGTGCTGACAGCTCAAAGCTCAGAGCCTAGAGACTGCTTTGGATTCTGTGTCTTCCTCTCTCTCTCCACCCCTCCCCCATTCACATTGTCTCTTTCTCTCAAAAATAAAATAAACATTAAAATTTTTTTTAAAAATAAAAAGCGTCTAGAGGCAGTATGCTGGGGCACGTACAGTGCTCATGTCATTTATTTCAAGGATCGCCATCCTGCACTGACTGTTTTCCAATGTCTAAAAATAGTTGTTTCATATATTTTAATTCTGTTTTCTAGTTTACAATAGGTGGACAATTTTCAAAGCAGTTGACCCTGCACAGGAAGATGTACCATTTTTATAATGACTCTCTTTTGTTATTTTTTATTGGTTGCTCTAGAGAATAAAATACACATCTGCTGTAAGTTAATATGGTCTATTTACAAATACAGGTGTACTAATTCAGTCTATGAAATTTGTGACCGCATAATTCCATTTCCCTCTTCTGGCATCCTCGTGGTATTATACTCTGTTTCTATGTAAGTTGTGAACCCCACATATGTTAGTATTTTTGCTTTAAGTAGACAATAGTCTATGTGTGTATATTATACATAGCCAATAGCCTATGTGTACATATAATCCAAAAAAGTACCAAAAAAGTTTTCTATGTATTTGTGCAACTATTTACCATTTCTAGTGTTCTTCATTCTTTTCTGTAGACCCAATGTTCCATGTGGTCTCTTTCATCCTTACCTCATAGAACGTTTTTTGGCATTTTCTGGCAGTTCAGATCTACTAGAAACAAATTCTTTCTTTTTTTTAAGCTCATTTATATTGAGAAAGAGGGAGTATACACACACCAGGGAGGGACAGAGAGAGAGAGAGAGGATCCCAAACGGGCTCTGCACTGCCACCACAGAGCCCAACATGGGTCTCGATTCCACAAACTACGAACGAGCTCATGACCTAAGCCAAAATCAAGAGTCAGATGCTTAACCAACTGAGTCACCCAGATGATCCAAACTCTTTCATTTTTTTAATCTGTGTGAAAATATGTTTTACCTTGATTTTTGTAGACTATTTCTGCTCGATATAGAATTCTAGGTTGACAGGGTGTTTTTTTGTTTCTTCCGTTAGCACGTTTTGGATGTTATTCCACTGTCCTCAGGCCTCCAGTGTTTTCTGATGAGTAGTTAGCCATTATCCATACTGTTATTCCCATGTATTTCTATGTCTTCTATTTGGCTGCTCATGTGATCTATCTTTAGTTTTTAGTAGTTTGATTACGATGTGTGTAGGTCTGAGAGTTTGTTGTTGTTGTTGGGCTTGTTTTTGTTTTGTTTTGCATTTAGTCTACTTAGGGCAGGCTGAACTTCTTGATTCTGTCAATTAAAGTCTTTCATCAGTTTTAGAAGTTCTTTACCATGGTTTCTTCAAATATGTCTTCTCCCACTTCTCTCCTCTTTCTAAAATTCCAATTACACACACATTAGACTGACATTATCCCACAGGTGGAAGAGTTCTTTTCTCCCTCTCCCGAACTCTGTTCTCTTGTTTATCAATTTGGATATATTCCATCAACAAGTCTTCACATTAGCTGATCCTTTCTTTTGATATGTTAAGAAGATGTTAAGACCATGTGACACATTCTTCACTCCTAATATTGTATTTTTCGTATCTGGAATTTCTTTTTTTTTTTAAGTTTATTTTTTATTTATTTTGAGAGAGAAATGGAGAGCAAGTGGATGAGGGGCAGAGAGAGAGAGGGAGACAGAGAATCCCAAGAAGGCTCCTCACTGTCAACACAGAGCCTGATGTGGGGCCTGAACTCATGACCTGTGAGATCATGACCTGGGCTGAAACCAAGAGTCAGATGCTTAAGAAACTGAGCCACCCAGGTGCCCCTTCATTTCTAGAATTTCTATTTGGTTCCTTGGTAGAGTTTCCATGACTCTGCTAAAAATCCCCATCTTTAGATTCATGATGTCCACATTTATCATTAGATCCTTTAGCATTCTTCTTTTCATAGTTATCTTTAAATCCCTATCTAATAATTCAACCATCTGGATTATCTCTGGGTCTCTTTCTACTGTCTATTTTTCCTCTCCTGACATTTGGCCACATTTTCTTGCTTTTTCTTGTGCTTTGCAATTTTTTTATAAGACAGACATTCTGTATAAAAATACATTAATGATTGAGGTAAGTAATATTCTACTTCTAGAAAGAGACATTACCCTTCTGTCAGGCCACTGGAATGACCGACCTCATATATAATTAATCTGGGCCTGGGCTTTGATGCAGCTTTAGTTTGATGTAGTCTATCACTGGCTTCAAATATTTAGAAGGTCGGAATCAGGACTTTCTCTAGAGCAGGGCCTGGGATCCGGGCCCAGGTAGGATTTCAGAGAGCTGCCTGTGCTTCATGGCTAAGCCACGGGCTTTCAAAATCGTGGGAGTGCTTTGTGTGTACACTGTGACTGAACAATTTGAGTAAACAGATAGCAGATGGTGTGAATCAGGCTTCTCACTACTGGAGTAAGAGTTTACAGACAAACAAGGGGAGGAATTTAGAATGTTCTATGTGACAATGAATTTGAGCTGGATATGTCAATATGAACTCGTGTGTATATATACGGATCAGGATATACACATATACTTCCTGGCTCTGTCAGCCAGGAAGCAACAAGCACATCTAACACCTAGCTCTTGGTTTCTCCATTCTCCAATTACAGGAACTAGCGCTCCCTGGAGAAATGGCTGACTCTAGGACCGTGGCAGGATAAAAGTGGAGCATCAGCAGTGCCGAAAAATTTTTAAAAAGTGCTCACACACACACACACACACACACACACACTGATGAGGGTATGTCAAAGAAGCATATGAGCCAATTGAAACAGCTTCCAAAGGCCAAAGGTGGAACAATTTCACCAACAAAATAAACAAAGTAGTAATTGGATTATAACCTCAAGTATAAAATAAATATCCATGAGTCCATACTGTTAAAGGATGACTGAACAAATAAATGAGGGGAAAAGAGATAAATTTCCTGCACAGGAGAACTCCAAATAATTTACACAGATACCCCACCCTTAAGGACAGAGATTGTTAACTACCCACTTCTTAAGTGTGGGCTTTGCATAAATGACTTCCTTCCACAGAGTACTGTATGGAAAGAGAGAGAGAGAAAAAAAAGGAGTAACTTTACAGTGGCAAAACCTAAAAGACCACAAGTTCAAGCCCAAATCAATACCATGTACCCTTAAAACAATGTGATGAAAAATGGCAATTAATCTCTGTGGTCTTCCTCCCCAAAACCTAAAACCCCATTCTAATCGTGAGAAAAAATAGAGGAACATTTTACAGAATGTCTCGATACTCCTCAAAACTGTCAACGTCATCAAAATCAAGGGAAGTTGAGAAATTGCCATAGCCCAGAGGAGCCTAAGAAACATGAAAACTAAATGTGAGTTGGAACCCTAGATGGGATGTTGGAATAGAAAGAGGACATTAGGTGAAGTCAAAGAACATGTGAATAAAGTATGGATATTAGTTAAAAATAACATATCAATATTAGTTCATTACTTATAGCAAATACACCATACTACTATAGGTGTTAATGATAGGGGAACTTTCTGTACTCCCTTTGTGATTTTTCCATAAAACTATTCCAAAAAATAAAGTTAATATTATTTTTTGAGTTTATTTATTTATTTTGAGAGAGAGCGAGCCAGAGGGCACAACTGGGGAAGGGGTAAAGAGAAGGAGAGACACAATCCCAAGCAGACTCCACACCATCAGCACAGAGCCTGATGCAGGGCTCGAACCCACAAACCACAAAGAACATGATCTGAGCTGAGATCAAGAGTCAGATGTTTAACCAACTGAGCCACCCAGGCACCTCTAAAGCTCATTGTAAAAAAATGAAAAAAGAGATTGGGAACTCATTCTCTGCTTTAAGCACGGCTGCCAGGTTTTTCCATTTGCTAGGGACTCTTCTTTACTTTCCAGTCCCATACCTTGCTTTCTGCAGCACATGTCATCTCTCTCAGTCCTGTTCTTCCCCCTCAGCCTTCCTTTTGGAGGGTAGCTTCTGATGTTGTGTGAAATCCTGGCATGAATTAGAGGAGTTTCTCTCACCTCTCCTGCCCTGTCCCCATTCCTCAGAGCCTAGAAGCATTGACTTTTCCATTAGATCAGTTCCAGAGTGTGGGGGGAGGTCATCTCCAGCTGTTTCCCTGCTTTCAGCCCTCCATAACTGAACCTGGGGTGCTTCTGGGGAGCTTCTCTCAGCTCTCCAGGTCAACCCCCCGCTTGCTGAGGGTGGTTGCTATGCACTTGGGGGGGAGTTCTGTGGGCCTCAGGTAGGGTCTCTGTCATCTCCACTTCCTTGGCCCAGGGGTGTGGCTCATAACCCCCAACCCCCACCCCGAGCATTCCGGAAAGACCTGTGGGTGAGCACTAGGGCCGGGTGCAGACTTGCTCTTTGGTACAGAGTCAGGGCTCCTCAGGATCCTAGTCAATTACACTAGCTCACATGGGACCACAACAAGCCTGCAAAACGTGTGGCTGGTTTCTCCTCTCCCTTCATCTGTGGCATGTTCCTATTCTGTGGGCTATTCTATCCCAGAGCAGCCGTGGGTTTCTTCCCTACTGTGAAGCTTTCATTACTTTCTTTTTTCTATTTATTTATTTATTTAATAGTTTATTGTCAAGTTGGTTTCCATATAACACCCAGTGCTCATCCCAGCAAGTGCCCTCCTCCATGGCCATCAAGAGTCTCTCCCTCCCTCTCCCCAACTATTTTCTCCCCTTCTCCTTCCCCATGGTCCTCTGTTAAGTTTCTCCTGTTCCACTTACAAGTGAAAACATATGGTATCTGTCCTTCTCTGCCTGACTTATTTCGCTCAGCATAACAGCTTTCATTACTTTCTGAAGTTTGGTTCATTTTGTGTTCCTTGTATCTTCATTCTCTTTCAACTGAGCCAGCCAGGCACCTCCAAAATATAATCCTTTTTAAAAGAGACCTTGGGAATTAAACTTAGGGAAATTTATCAGAAAGAAGAGAGAATAAAAGAGATGACGATAAAAATAAATAAGAAAATTGGAGGTCCAGGAGAGATAATTTAATATCTGTATAGTAGAAGCTCTAGAGGAAAAAAATTAATGAAATAATTCAAGAAAATGTCCCCAAGTTAACTAATGTAAGTTTCCTAACTGAAAATAAAGAATGCCGTCTATTGTCATACCACCCTGAACACACTCGATCTCGTCTGAAAATACAGAATGCACAGCATGATAGATTAAAAAAATACATCTATACAAAGGCATATCTTTCTGAAATGTCAAAGTAGTAGAAACAAAGAGAAAATCCTACAAGCTTCCCAAGATGAAAAAATAGGTTACAGCAAATGAGACGTTAATGATTTCAAACTTTCAAAAGCCAGAGCGTAAGCTAGAAGATGGTGGAACAAAATCACCAAAATTCTGAAAGAAAGTAATACCAGTCTGAGGATAATACACAGCCAAACTATTAATCAAGGCTGAGAGAAAAATAAGGCCCTTCCAGACATCAAGGTATCAAGTAATATGCTCCTATTCCCTTTCTTCAGCAAAACGTGGCAGCGAACTGGGAAAGAAGATAACACAGGAGAGAAGAAATAGAAGATCCAACACAAAAGAAAAGAGAACCCCTGGAATAATAGAAGGGCCCTCAGAAAACAGACACTACTCTACACAAGAGCACTGTGCCCTGGGAGGGACTTCTTCAGGATGACAACGCTAATAGAATAAATGATGTAGAGAAAACAGGAATTTGGGGCAATTGGTAGGAACTTTTGAGTTGAGTTAGTGATAACAATGACCCAGAAATTCCTATAAACAAGTTATCCTCTCAACTGAAAATTCAGGTAATGTCAGTATGTCAAAGATATTACTTAAAAACCCACAGGTAAATCCCAAACAGCTAAGAGTTGAGAATAGCTACCTCTAAGAAGGGGAATGAGGAGGGGACTAGGAATTCCGGTTTGAACAATGCCTGGCAAATTACTTAATTTGCTGAACTGTATAACCTTGGGGAAAAAATTACATAAAAGAATATGGAAGATGGGGAAAGAGTATAGAAAACCCACCCTGACAACTAAATCTGACCTCTGGAAACAAAGAAGTCTAACAAAATTGTTCCATAAAGTAAAAAAAATGACAAGAACGATAGAGTTTGAGGGGGGTGAAAAAAAGAGCAAGAAAGGAGTAACATTATTTCCATGCTACCACAACTCTGGTCCAATCCTTGGCATCAACAGCAGAAACCCATAGGTTTCTGGGCTCCAGGTCCCTAGCCTGTAAGGTGGGTGGAACAGTATCTCTCACAGGACCATTGGTAGGCTTAAATCAAGAGAATGAACATGAAGTGCTTATAGCGGTGTTAGATATAAATATTATTAACACAGTTAATAATTCACTCTTCTTTAAATAACTAAAATTCTTTTTTTATATCAAATCAGCCAATTCAACTGTCACAATACTTAAGAGTTTACTTGAATGCTTACCTTGTCTACTCAAACATCAAGGCTTCCAACCTTTTCATGGATGTCTCCTAAAAAAGAGGGAGGTAGATAAACGGACTATTCAAGAGAAACAGAAATTGTTTAAAAAAATACTTATCACACTAAAGTATTGACTGTATCAGAAAAACTACTCAGGTCGCCATGCTTTATCTTACAGGTTTTTGTTGGTTATCATCAATCATTCACTCACTAAGCAAGTCAGCAATTAGAATTGAAAACTTTGTCCCAACTGTACATTAACTCAGTAATGCTGAAGCAAGAAGTTTTCCATTTCAAAATAAGCAAAGTCTCCAACTTATGCACAGATTGTTTTCACCGAGTTGAATTATACTTTGCTATAAAGCTTGAGAAGCATTTTTCCAAAGAAACAATATTATAAAGTTGAGACACTGAGCAATCACTGAAGTCCATAAGTACCTACAAACCATAGAAAAAGAAATAGAACCACTTCTTTTGTGCTACCACAGCTAGTAGAAGAAATAGCTCTTATTTGAGATTGGACATTACATCACACATGCTTTCATACATGTCCTTTTAAACATAAACAATAGTAGCCACCTTCTCTCAGGAGCTTAAAATATTTACTTAATGAAAAAAAATATATTTACTTAATGAATGAATACCTAGAATTAAGAGAATTACTTGAACCATACTCTTTCTATGGAGAAATGCATTCTAATTTCCAACCAAAGGAATATCTTCCTTTATCTTGCCAACAAGCTCAGTTTGAACATCAAGAATAATATAGTGTCAGCAGATATTCCATCGACATAATAGTCATTCCTCCTTAGAAATCATGTTTTGGTCAGAGATCACTCATATTATCGCTTAGTATATAAAAATCACTTGGGGCACCTGGGTGGCTCAGTCGGTAAGCATCCAACTTCGGCTCAGGTGATGATCTCACAGTTTGTGAGTTAGAGCCCCATGTCGGTTCTGTGCTGACAGCTTGGAGCCTGAAGTCTGCTTCGGACTCTGTATCCCTCTCTGTCTGCCCCTCCCCTACTCACACTCTATCTCTCTCTCTCAAAAATAAAATAAACATTAAATTTTTTTTTGAAAATCACATTTTAAATTGGGTTTTCATTATAAAACTTGACCTTAAAAACTTCCCTGATTTCTTTTTTAATAGCAGCCATCAACATTTTATCTGGAAAGATTTTTTTCCCTAGTTCTACTGAGATTTAATTGACATACAACATTGTACTCGTTTAAGATATACAGCATGATTTATGTACATATAGCGCAAAACGATCATGATAATTCTAGTTAACATCTATTACTATACAGTCACAATTTTTTTCTCATCACAAATATGAGAACATTTAAGATCTATTTTTCTCTTAACAACTTCCAAATATGCAATATAGTATTTTATTTATTTATTTATTTTTTAGAGAGAGAGCATGCATGAGCAGGGAAGGGACAGAGCGAGAGAGAAAATCTTAAGCAGGCTCCACGCTAAGCACAGAGCCAGATATAGGCTCGCTCCATCTCACAATCCTGACATCATGACTTGAGCTGAAATCAAGAGTTGGATGCTTAAGCGAATGAGCCCCTCAGGTGCCCCTCAATACGGTATTGTTAAACTACAGTCACCATGTTGGGGCGCCTGGGTGGCTTAGTCGGTTGAGCGTCCGACTTTCACCTGGGTCGTGATCTCGCGGTTCGTGGGTTCGAGCCCCGCGTCGGGCTCTGTGCTGACTGCCAGCTCAGAGCCTGGAGCCTGTTTCAGTTTGTGACTCCCTCTCTCTCTGACCCTCCCCTGCTCACGCTGTCTCTCTCTCTCCTAGAAAAAAAAAAAAAAAAAAAAAAAAAAAAACATTAAACTACAGTCACCATGTTGTACGTTACATCCCCAGAACTAATTTAGCTTATAATGGAAATTTGTACTTTTTGACCGCCTTCACACATTTCCCCCGTACCCCATTCCCCACCTATGGCAACTATAGATTGATTCTGTTTCTGGGCCTTTGGTTTTTTAGATTCCACATGAAAATGAGATCGTACAGTATTTGTCTTTCACTTAGTATAATGCCTTCAGGTTCCATCCATTTTTTCTTTCTTTCTTTCTTACTTTCTTTCTTTCTTTCTTTTGTGCAAACAGCACGATTCCCATGACTGAATATTCCAGTGTGTATGTGTATGTCATATTTTCTTTATACACTCAGCCACTGATGGACACTTAGGTTGTTTCCATGTGTTCAGTTTTGTAGATAATGCTGCAGGGAATAAGGGGGTACAGTAACTCTTTAATAGAGTGATTTCATTTCTTTCAGATATATCCCCAGAAGTAAAATAACTAGATCATATGATTGTTCTATTTTTAATTTTTTGAGGTAGATTTTTGATTTGCCATTTCTGTACTACTTCTAGTTGGTACAGAAGCTTATTAATCACAAACTTAATACCATGTTCCCCAAAAATACCAAAAAGAAACTTATTAGAGTCAATATTCAAACAAAAAGATCTGACTAAAACCCAGTATTTCTATAGCTCAAATGGAACTACTAGTCTTTGATATTTCAGAAGCAAAATAAAGTTACCCAACACAATAATAAAAATTTTTAGGCACCAAAATAATTGCAAAAATACCTGAAAATTATAGGTTAAAATTATAGAATTTAGTAAACAACATATCCAATATCCACAATGATACTGATTTTCATAGTTTAAAACCTGAGAGAAATTCACTGTAAAAGAACTCCTTTAATTTTTCATTACTCTAAGAAAAACAATTCAATCTCTAGACTATGCCCAAATAGGAATAAAGATTAATTTACCCTAGAGAGAGTGAGATCACTGCAAGCTTTTTGGAATGACTGATCATCACATTTCTTCTTCCAAACACAAAATTCATATATAGTCACCTTAAATGAGATAAGGCATGAAAAGAGCGTAAGCTCCGATCTAGTATCAGAAATTACTCCATAAATGTTATTTCTCTTGAGTGCTCTTTCTGCTCTAAAATTCTAAACCCCCAATGAAACCAACTTACTTTATTTCTTTATAATGATTTCACTGTCTGTAAATGTACGAAGGCTATATATATATAAATGTTGGTTAGAACGAATGCAGGACGCTGAAGACCACTTGATACTGACTACTGACAATGACAGAAGCAGAGACACAAGTAATGTCATCAGCTGAGACAAAAGTATCTCTAGACCACCTACTACATTAACACAATATCTTCAACTAAAGACTTTTAAGTGATGTCTATATGTGATAGTTTTGAAAAATATCTGTACATCCAAGAAAATTTAATCATATTAATTAAATCTATGTTGACTTTTTTGTTTCAAGAATGTTTTCTATAAAAAAAGAGCAATGTTCAATGTCCCTGCATTGGTAACCTATATAATAAAAAATGAAACTCACTAAGGAAAAGCAGAGCAGGAACCACTTTTTAATATATCACTTTTAGAGGCCTATCATTCTGTGAAAGTAAACATCATCAATTGCAAGCATATTCCAGACTTTTAGCTTCCCAGGTGCCCCAAGAAGATCCGTGTTTAAAGACGTCACAAGGCACAAAATTGGGATCGGAAATCAAACTGAGTCCATCAATATGTATTTAATTGATGCTTACTGAGCCTCAGGGCTAGAAAAGCCACTTAGAATAGAATATTAAAGATCCTCCCACATACAGTT
Organism: Proteles cristata cristata; assembly: GCA_017311185.1. Lineage (NCBI taxonomy): Eukaryota > Metazoa > Chordata > Mammalia > Carnivora > Hyaenidae > Proteles > Proteles cristata. Next base: position 149,177 of record JAESUZ010004359.1, on the reverse strand, counting down.
CAAACCACACCCATTTTCTTTTTGCTTAAGGAGTAAGTCATTGAGAAATTGAAAAATCCCCCATAGATTTTTTTCCTTGAACAGCTCTGTTTTAAATAACTATTCATGCTTTGGTTAGATGTGTTAAGCACTGCCCCCTCAACTCAAAAGCTGACTGCCAGGAAAACTGAACAAACCTCTAGTAGCAAATGTAAACAGAAGCGATTCTGTCCTACAGGCATGAATTTGAACATAGTGCTGAAAGGAGAAATAGGCTTTGGAAAATATACTTCACATGTTCTGAAGGATGAATTAAAATAAACCCTTTAGCATTCTATGAAGCTTCTAAGGTCTATCAGCTTTTAAGCGACAACAGTGAAATTTCAAAAAGAACAGGATAAGTCAGCACCAGAGCTGGTTTAACATTAATAATAAGTGATCTAATAAATAGGTCTATGTTTGCCCAGTCAGGCTTTGCTTATTATGTCAGTTGAAAAGCCGGAAGGAAACTGGTTTTAACTCCCATACAACCTGTATCAGGACAACATCACTTTATCAGAAATGTAGCTGATGTCAGCATAACATTGAGGCAGTTCAAGTTTAAAAGTGACCTTTCTTTTCCAATTGCTTTTGCAGTTCATTCATGGTATAGAATTGAGGGCAAGCAACATTTACTGCGAGCTTTCTATGTACCAGACACTACATGAATCTTCTCATTAATTCTCACAGTCACCCTGCAAGATATTAACTTTGTCTTTTAGAGGAATAAACAGATGTTTTGAGAAGTGAAATTCTTTTCTAAGGCCACACAGCTTGCAGAGAGGCAGAACCCAGGCTCAAACTCAGATGTTAGCTATTATGCTCCAGAGCACTAAAAAGCTGTTGGTTTCTTACCTTGTAAAGAAAATTTTATTAAAAAAAAAAAAAAACAGCAAGAGCAGAGATAGCAGAGTAAAATAGTGATTTGGATTACAAACTGCTTCAGTACCTCAAAAAGTAGTATAGAGAGATGTTGACCTTTTAAAAATTCCTGGGGAGGTCACTGTGAAAGAGAATATAAAATGCCTTAACGTTAAAATAATAGTCTTTTAATAACAGTTAAAAAATGACAAATAAATATAACACTGAATAGTATCAATAGAGAACCAAGTTTAAAAAAAAGGAAAAGGACTATTCTAAAACAACAGTGTTTAAGAGACTGAACCAGTGCAGGCTGGCTTAAGGGAGCACTTCCCAGCTAACTCCATGGAAAACTAATTCCTATAAAAATATGGAAAGATAATGAGTTCCCATTGTTAAACAAGCTTGAGAAATGCCAGACATAACACTAAGCCAGTCTTCTTTCAGTTACAAATAATAAGTACAATGCAGTGCTTGAAAGTCCTCGGGAGCCAGTCTATCTGGGTTTGAGTCCTGGCTCTTCCACCGACTAGGCCATGACAGTAGCTTTGTGCATGTTATTTCACCAATCTGGAATCAGTTTTCTCCTCTGTAAATAAAAGGAGATAACTGCCGAAGACAGACCTGTTGTAAAGACTAATACTTGTGGGATTGTTAGAACAGAGCCTCAAAATGAGGCTAAAACAGAGCCTCAGAGTACTCAGTAAATGTTAAATTGTCAGTGGTAATATATCATTTCCCTGAGTCTTTATTAAGCTGATGAAAATTGATGTTCATTATTAATCACCAAGTGGGGAAGGGATAGTGTATACAGTTTCCTCTCAAAATTACATGATGGAGCCCACTTTTTCACAGCCCATCAGGAAGACTGGTTAATGAACTTTTTTAATTTTTAAAAAAATGTTTATTTTTGAGAGAGAGAAGAGAAAGAGAGGGAGAGAATATGAGTAGGGAAGGGGCAGAGAGCGAGCGAGACACAGAATCTGAAGGAGGCTCCAAGCTCCAAGCTGTCAGCGCAGAGCCTAATGCAGGGCTCAACCCAAAAACCATGAGATCATGACCTGAGCCAAAGTGGGACGCTTAACCAACTGAGCCAACCAGGAGCCCTAGTTAATGTCTTTAAAACAAAAAACAAAAAACCATACTCAGAGAAATAATAGAGAATTCCATCACTAAAATAAAATGTTAAAAAAAAAAAAAAAAACAGGGGCACCTGGGTGGCTCAGTCGGTTAAGCGTCCGACTTCAGCTTGGGTCATAATCTTCAGTTTGTGAATTTGAGCCCCATGTCCGGCTCTGGGCTCTGTGCCGACAGTTGGGAGCCTGGAGCCTGCTTCAGATTCTGTGTGTGTCTCTCTCTTTGCTCCAACCCCACTCATGCTCTGACTCTCTCTCTCTCTCTCTCTCTCTCTCTCTCTCAAAAATAAATAAACATTAAACATTCTTAATAGAAAATAAAAACAAAAACAAGATTGGTGCTTCCCAGGTGGTGAATGCATTAAGGTACTGGAAGGGTGACATGTCCAGAGTGGGTATGGAAGTACACTTTCCCCCATGCCCTGTCCTACCTGGCTCTTCCATTTGGCCATCCTTAATAATAAACCAGTAATACCTTCTTACAGATTCCAGCACATGGATTCAGTGCCCAGAACCTATGCATGTAGTGGAACGAAATACCATTTTCTTTTCCATTTCATAGCTTGCACTGGCTTCAAATGAGCATCTGTTAAATACTGCCCCCTAAACTCCAAAGTTAACTGCCAGGAAAACTGAACAAACCCCCAGCAGCAAATGTAAAAGCATAAGCAATTCTGTCCTACATATATGATTGTAAACATACTGTTAGATGGACTGATTATCAGATCATTCAATTATCCAAAGTATTATGTGTTACCTATTCAGTCATCATCCGGCCTGGAGTCACCTGAATAAGAACAAAAGATGTTTCCTATTATCAAGATATGGCCACCTATGTAAGTCTCATATCCTCTGTATAGATTTGAAGTCAATATTCAGATGGCATTTTTGCATTTGATGTTTATTATGCCCAGTTTTGAAATGTATAGTCATTGCTAGAAGTGCTAATCATGCCTATTACTAAGAATTTTTCTAAGCAATACATGTCAGGATCTTCAGAAATGTGTATGTATAGCCTTTGGTCAAACAAATCCATTTCCAGGAATCTATATTATGTAAATAAATAAAGAATTCACAATAAAATTTTATGTAAATACACATATTGCAACCTGGTTTAATATTCTAAAAAGTTAGAAATAAAGTTGATTCTTGGGGTGCCTGGGTAGCTCAGTTGGTTGAGTGTCCAACTCTTGACTTGGCTCAGGTCATGATCCCAGGGTCATGGGATCAAGCCCCATGTCAGGCTCCATGCTGAGTGTGGAGCCTGCTTAAGATTCTCTCTCTCTCCCTCTGCCCCTCTCCCCCACTTGCACGCTCGCTCTCTCTCTGAAAGAAAAGAAAAGAAATACAGTTGACCCTTGAAGAAATCAGGATTAGGGACACCCACTTCCACAAAGTCAAAATTCTGAGTATAACTTTTAATGCCCCAAAGACTTAACTGAGCCTATTGTTGTGCTGAAGCTTCACCAAATAACATAAACAGGTGATTAAAACCTATTTTGTATGTAATACGTACTGTATATTGTATTCTTAGAATAAACTAGGCTACAGAAAATAAAATGTTATTAAGAAAATCCTAAGAAAGATACATTTACAGTACTATATTGTATTTGTTGAAAAAAATCTGCATGGGCATGCCTGGGTGGCTCAGTTGGTTAAGCATCAGACTCCTGGTTTCGGCTCAGGTCATAATTTCACGGTTCATGAATTTGAGCTTGGGATTCTCTCTCTCCCTCTCTCTATACCCAACCCCCACCCCCGCTCACATGCCTACACACTTTCTCTCTCAAAATAAATACACATAATCTGCATGTAAGTGGACCTGCATAACTCAAACTTGTATTCTTCAAGGGTCAACTATACTCAAAAAGTCTAATTTTAGGGAGAGGGTTAAATACAGAGTGGTATATTCATTGTATTGTGCAGTCATTACAAATGATGTTATGAAGGCTACGAATAATGCTATGTAAAAAAGCAGATTACTAATTTAGGTTTACAGTATAAGCATAAAAATTTACCTAAAACAAACTAACAAAACATCAAATAATCAAAATTTAAGAGAAAATTTCAATCCAAAAAGAAAGACACCAAAATACCAACTGTGGTTGATTTAAGCCATAGGTAACCCTTTCTTCCTACCTTCCTACATTTTCCAACTTTTCTTTAATGAGTATACGTTACTGTTAAAATATTTCTCGAAAACTCAAAAAAATAAAAGGTTCAATTTTCTTTTTTTTTTTTATTTTTTTTCAATTTTCTTTTTTTTTAAAGGTTGAGTTTTTCTCTCTAAAATTTTCAGTAACTCTTACTTGCCACCACCTGCCTTTGAGCTAAAGTTCTAATATGACAAATGAAACAATGTGAGGCAGATCAACTTCTTGGTTAAAAAGATTTTTTTTTAATTGTGGCAATGACTTCTTTTGAATATTATCCACTATTTTGTGAGAGACAGAGATGGTTATACATCTAAGGAAGTCATGTTTTCTACTGGCAGAATTGTTCTTGGTTTGTATAGTGAAATCATACATACCAATTTTTTTTGTTTTATTTTTCCCTTTTTCTAATTGAAGTATAATTAACATACAGTATTATACTAGCTTCAGATGTACAATATAATGATTCAACAATTCTATCTATACATTACACAGTGCTTATCAAGGTCAGTCTTCAAGAGCATACCAACATTCTTAGGGCTCTGCAAAAATACCACACATCATGGTTCTAAGTATTCTCTGACCTGAGGAAGTCTGACAGCATATTTTAAATATGCCAAAGATCAACGTAAAACCTGTGGCTTTAAGAAAAGCATTTTGGGACAGGTAAAATTTTGAGAGTATTATTTTGCAAATTATATATATATATATATATATATATATATATACACACATATATAACACATCCTAATTTTAAAAATAGACATTTAATATATAGCATTTCAGGTTATACTTTTTAACTTAAATATGATTTAAATACTGCTGCAAGAGTATTAAATTTTTAAGTCATGAAGGATATCATTAATCATTCTTATTGCTATTCCCTCCTTTTGGGACTCAGAATTTTTTACACTCCCCTTCAAGCTGGCATCAGGTTTTCCAAAGGTCTGACTACCTATGATTTCTCACCCTAATTTGGACTCAGGATTTTCTCTACCCACCTACCCACCCTTTAGAGACCAGTCTGTCCTGGTCAAAAAATCACATGACCACCAATCGCTTCTGCCCTGCCACCTTCTTCACCAAGGCTAAGCCCTGCCAAAGAAGAAAATTATCTCCATGCTAGGGTTCTTCATGACATGGTGAGCCAAGGCCACAGATTGCTAAACATTGCCAAGTAGACCTGAAAACGATGAAGTCATCCAGCTCTGTGCATAACCAACATATCAATCTGTGAGCATAAGCACATTTTTCCACAAAATAAAAATTTTGAGATCAGCTAAGACTACCGTGTTTTTCATCATTACCACAATCATCCAAAACATAAACCCCTCCAATTTAATTTCCCTTTGTCGCTGTACTCTGATCTCATTTCTGGTATGTACCCCCCTCCTGGACTATCATGCATGTCCAACAGCTATGTTTCCTGATAACCCTTTACACTGTTCCACTGTAAACAAACACCCTAAACCTTGAACCAATTTGAGTAACGTTCCAGCAGTCTTCTTGTCTAAAAAGCTTCTTGTCTGAAAGCAAGCTATTCTTTCTCCTGCTCAGCAAAGGTGAGGCATGAAATTCATTCCTTGTTCACCAATGCAGTTCTTTACCCTGATATAAAGTACCTTTTTAGAGGTTTATCTCCTGTTCCTACCTTTCTCTCCTTTTTTCTATCATCAACTGACCTCTTTGTCACTCTCCCACGCTCACTAAAGACTTTGGAACGAAGTTCAGAATCTTCCCAACCCTTGCCGTAGAACCATTCTGAGCAACTTACTTCCTATGCAGCTGACTCCTGTTAACACCTAGCTTTACAGTTCCCCTATCTGCTCAATCCCAGTAACCTTCACTTACTCTCTGCTCCAGAAACCTATTCCATAGCCAGTCAAAACCAGCAACTCCTCCTATTTAATCTTAAATGTAACTTAATCTTAAACCCCAATATCACTCGTCTCACCACTTCATATCCCAGCTGCTACTTTCCGGTTCCAGTTACTCCCTATTCAGCCTACACTCAATGGCCCATCGCTTTAAACACTGTCACTGCTGGAATCTCTTGCCTCCCTTTCTGCCATGCTGGCCCATTAAACGGGGACCAAGATAAATCTACTTGTTCAACTTGTCTGCTAAGACACTCAGGTTGCTGAGCCCTGAGATGGGGGGAGAAGATCACTCATACAACTGTATACACCAGAGCCATGAAATTATGTGTTGTTACAATTCTTCTAAGTAATCCATTTCCTCAGCCCTCTCATTTCCCATAAATGGCCTTTGGCACATTCTCTCTTCTCAAACTCTCCCCTACAATCACCATCTCCTTACCCAATAATCTTAGCTGATGACTTTATCCTCCCCATATTTCACTGAGAAAATTCATCAAGTGTATGGAGGCCCCAAATTCCTCACCTACCACCCAAATACTTTTCTTCCTCAACACCATCCCTCCTTCTGCTATTCCTGCGTCAGTAGAAACTATACTCCTACTCCTACTCAAGCCCTGTATCTTCACTCCATCCCAGCTAATCCTAAGGATAGTGTTCAGTCAATCTCATATACCTCCTTTTCCCTGGATCAGCTTCTCCCTTTCTCCCAACTTTTCCTGTGTAGCGTATAGCCATGTTGAAGTTGCTCTCATCTTGATACAGCATGCCCTCTACCTACTATCCTTCGAGTTTTTTAAAAGAATGTCTGCACTAACTGTCTCCACTTTCTCACAACCTTTCACTCTTCATCCTCAGCAATCTGGGATTTATCTCCACCACAGACACTCCACTGATGTTCTTCTACTGAAGATGATCAATCCGCTCCTTGTTTGCTCAGTCCTTATGTCCGTTGACCTATTTGAGACATATGACACTGCTGACCACTGTTCCTTATGACTTCTCAGTTTTCATTTAACAACTGGAAACCTACTTTATGATAAGCATTGGGAATAAAATGAGGAATATGATACAGTCGAGCCCTTAAGGAGCTTAGAGTCAAGTGGGGAAATTTCTGTTTACTCATACTCTTCTTTCAAACCTCACATATCCCTCCTTCCTTTCTCTACCCAGGCTCAGAGACTGACATTCCCTCAGAACTCTCTTCTTTGCTCTTCTCACTTCCATCTTGGGATTACCATGTTCGCACTGCCTACTCACTGATGACAATAAAATATATATCTCTAGCTTAGAATTCTATCCTGAATTGTGGAATCACTTATTCTATGAAAAGATATTGGTACTTCAATATCACTATCTTGATTGTATCTTCTGCTGCACAAAAGTTTTTAATTTTGATGAAGAGAAATTTTTTTTTAAAATTTTAATGTTTTATTTATTTTCGAGAGAGAGACAGAGACAGCGTGACCAGGGGAGGGTCAGAGAGAGAGGGAGACACAGAATCCAAAGACAGGCTCCAGGCTCTGAGCTAGCTGTCAGCACAGAGCCCAACACGGGGCTCAAACGCACGAACCATGAGATCATGATCTGAGTCAGTCGGACACTTAACCTGAGCCACCCAGGCACCCTGATGAAGACAAATTTATCTATTTTTTGTACTTCTGGTGTCCTATTTAAGCATTTTTTTAAGGTTATTAGTTATTTTGAGAGAGTGCATGTGCATGAGCCAGGGAAGGGCAGAGAAAGAGGGAGAGATTCTCAAGCAGGCTCTATACTATCAGCACAGAGTCCGATGCAGGGCTCAGTCCCATGAACTGTGAGATTGTGGCCTGAGTCGAAATCAAGAGTTGGATGCTTAAGCCAATGAGCCACCCAGGCACCCCTGGTGTCATATTTAAGAAACTGTTGTCTAAAATAAGATCATGAGGGGCGCCTGGGTGGCTTAGTCGGTTAAGCGACTGACTTTCACTTGGGTCATGATCTCACGGTTCGTGGGTTCGAGCCCCGCATCGGGCTCTGTGCTGACTGTCAGTTCAGAGCCTGGAGCCTGTTTCAGTCTGTGACTCCCTCTCTCTCTGACCCTCCCCTGCTCATGCTGTCTCTCTCTCTCTCCTAAAAATAAATAAAACATTAAAAAATAAATAAATAAAATAAAATAAAATAAGATCATGAGTATTTACACCTACATTTTTTCTAAGAGTTTTACAGTTTTGGCTCTTACATTTAGGTTCTTAATCCATTGAAACCACAATTCTTAAAAGCTAAGAATTTCACATGCAATACATAAGGATGTTTTACATTCTACATTTTTAATTTTTTTTTATGTTTTATTTTATGCGTGAGAGAGAGAGAGAGAAACAGAGCGCAAGTAGGGGAGGGTCTGAGAGACAGAGACAGAATCTGAAGCAGGCTCCAGGCTCCGACCTGTCAGCACAGAGCCTCATGCAGGGCTTGAACCCACAAGCCGTGAGACCATGACCTGAGCTGAAGTTGGATGCTTAACCAAGAATGCCACTGAGGTGCTCCAGGGTTTTTTAAATTCTAAAACCCTGGCTTTAAGCATCTCAGACCAAAACAAGAACACTTTCCCTGTAGAGTTTATACTATAAACTACAGCATACAGGAAGTAGAAGGTGATGGCATAAGTGCAATTCTCCCACAACAATTGAGAGAACATAAAAACCTGGGGGAGGAGTACAGAAAGAAAGGGGAGCTAGGAAATAGTTAAAAGTTTGGAATTCTTAGTTCCTGTCCCATCTGCAGCTAAGTCTTGGGGCGAGAAAGGGTAAGAAAATGTTTGTGGGTAAAGACTCAGAACAGAAGACAACTATCTTTCTCTTTTGCAAGCTATGGTCCAGGGAACTGCAAGTCTTTCAGCAAAACCTTGCACCTGCCACTACATCAATGTGGTAGGCCAGTAACAGCCAATGACATGCTCATACTATATTCTTGAAAAGCTGCCTCAAAGGCCCAAGCACACCAGCCTGCTGTAAAAACCATTAAGAATTTGTTTGGGGCCAGTGGACCCAAAAGAGCCTATAATTAGGGCAGATCCAGCACATATAGACCTGCTGACCAAAGGTCATGGTAGCAGCAGGGACATTAACCTCAGACACGTCAGAGCAGACCATGCCAATCAAGACTAAGCCAATCAAGGTACAGCTTAGCAATGGCCAAGGTCAGAGAACAGCACAAAAATGAGATGCCCCCCCCACCTCAATGCCAGGAAAAATTATAAAGCTTCTCTACCAATAGCCCCAACCCAGAAAAAAAAAAAAAAAGAGAGAGAGAGAGCTATGTGGAAAAACCGAATTTATCAGAAGGAAAGATTATTTGCACAAGGATCTGAGTTAACCTGGAATTAACTAAGTTAAGCCAGATTTATATCTTAAATTGACTATATACTAAATTGGCACAGGTGTTCTTGACTACCCGTAGAATAAGAAGCTCCAGAGCTAAGGAAATTTTAGCTATTGAGAGAGAAATAAATTTCGTAGGTAACAAGATTGATGCGTGCTATACATCAACTGGGCTTCCAGCTGCACAGAAAATAAAATATAAAGCTCTTATCTACCTGATCTCCCTCTACAAAAGCACGACATGCTGCACTACATGGGGACAATCACAATCACACTGGCTTCTGTCCTTTCCTAAAGGATATCTTTCCTATATTAGAGATTTTCTTTTTTTTTTTTTTAAGAATTATCCTTTTATTATTAAAAAAACCTTTTTTAATGTTTTTTATTTTATTTTTTGGGAGAGAGAGAGAGAGACAGCATGAGCTGGGGAGGCTCAAGAGAGAGAGGGAGTCACAGAATCTGAAGACAGACTCCAGGCTCTGAGCTGTCAGCACAGAGCCCAATGAGGGGCTCAAACCCACGAACCATGAGATCATGACCTGAGCCTAAGTCCGACACCCAACCAACTGAGCCACCCAGGCACCCCACATTAAAGATTTTCCACATGCTGTCTCCTTCGCTTGTTCTTGCATGGGGCATTATTTGGGTTGCTCCAATTCAATCTTTAGTTCCAATTTAAATGTTTCTTCCTTGAAGAGGCCTTCTCTGACATTCCGAACAAAGTAGCACAGCACCCGGTGCACCCAGGTGGCTCAGTCAGTTAAGTGTCCAACTCTTGATTTTGGCTCAGCTCATCATTTCACAGTTCCTGACATCGAATGGCATATGAGGCTCTACGCTGACAGTGCAGAACCTACTTGGGATTCTCTCTCTCTCCAGCTCTCTCTCAAAATAAGTAAACATTAAAAAAAAATAAAGTAGCACAGCACCTTATTATTTCCAATTAGTGCACTCCTCAAAATCTCACATTCCCACTACAATAAAAGCTCTGTTTTTGTCTGTCTTGTTTACCACCTACCCCAGTATCTGGTCAATAATAGGTATTCAATGAATAGTTGCTACAGGAATTAATGAATCAGAGTAAAGTATGGTAGAGAGAATAAATTTTATTCTGATAAATCCAAGAATTAAAAAAATTAAATGTTGGCAACCACCATATTTCAATTTGGAAATCAAAGTCAAATAAAAGACCATATATAAGTAAGTTTCTATTTCTATTTTTAAAACAATGCAGTTACAAAGTCAGAAAATGGTATATAAAATCACAGGGTACCTTCTTCAGGCTAAAGCCTTTTAAAACAGAAACAAAACAGAAACAAATCCAACAAACCATTAAGTTTCTTTAAAAATATAATACTAATAAAATTAAGTGCACAGGAATAAAATTTAACCTACAAAAACTTTACTGAAGAACAAAAGAAATTGAAAATAATGGGAAATGCTCCATACTCTTTTATGGTTAAATAATAATGTAAGATATAGGGGTGCCTAGATGGCTCAGTCAGTTGAGCTTACGGTTCCTGGTTTTGGCTCAGGTCATGATCTCATGGTTCATGAGTTACATTCCCACGTCAGGTTCTGTGCTGACTGTGCAAAGCCTGCTTGGAATTTTCTCTGCCTCTCTCTCACCTTTGAAATAAAGAAATACTTAAAAAAATAATAATGTCAGATATCAATTCTCCTTATATGAATCTATAAACCTAATGCAACTTCAAGTAGAATACAAAAGGATATATTATTTTTAAGTCAATCATAATCAATATGACATACTTAAATGTATGAATAACAGCATAAGTTCCAGTTTTCTAAAATGATGAGCTACTTTCAAGCCAACTCTTCCTATGAAAACAATTAAAAACACAAGGTGAAAAATAAAAATTAAATTCTTGAAAGCCACTAAGAGATAACAATATAGTAAGGAATTAGCCAGGAATTAAAGGAATTAAAACTGTAAGAGAAAACCAGGAATCTAGAGTCAATTAGCTTTGGAGCTACTTTTGATCCGAGGGCATTTGATCATGAGGGGAAATATAAGTTTTGTTTGATGGAGTCATGCGTTACTAGAAACATAATATAAAGCATAGGACCTACATAAGATGAGTCAAATAGAGCATCCCCACAATAACCTATAACCCTAAAGGGCAATACACTCGGCATTAACAGTCATTGGAAAGGAAACCAATGTCTTATAACCAAGATGTGCATTGTTGATGGTCCAGGAAACTACAACCCTTGGATTAAGTGGCACCTTGCCTGACCCTAGGCACCTTTAGAATGAAGTCCAAAAAAATACAAAGTTGAAAACACAAAAAGAGTAGGTAAACAACACAGAAGATAAAGTGAAGGAAGACAGAATGGGGTAAAGACAGTATCTGAAGAGGTAACAGATGAAACTGTTCTAGAACCAGAAGGGGCACCTGGGTGGCTCAGTCGGTCAAGCATCCAACTTCGTGAGCTCTGTGCTGACAGCTCAGAGCCTGGAGCCTGCTTCGAATTCTGTATCTCCCTCTCTCTGCCCCTCCCCCACTCATGCTCTATGTCTTTCTCTCTGTTTCTATATCTCTTTAAAAAATAAACAGGGGTGCCTGGGTGGCTCAGTTGGTTAAGCGTCCAACTTCGGCTCAGGTCATGATCTCACAGTTTGTGGGTTCAAGCCCCACATCCAGCTCTGTGCTGACAGCTAGCTCAGAGCCTGGAGACTGTTTCAGATTCTGTGTCTCCTTCTCTCTCTGACCCTCCCCTGTTCATGCTGTCTCTCTCTCTCTCAGAAATAAATAAAAAACATTTAAAAAAAATGTTTTTTAATTTTTAATGTTTCAGAACCTGAAAAGATTTGCATCTCTATATACAAAAATTGCAAAGAACAAAACATACAATAGAAAATATCAGTAAAGTCAATAAACTGGTCAAAGGAAGCGACATACTCTCTGGTGAGCTGCCTCCCTAATCTCTTGCCATTTCTTCTTCTGCCTCTCCCTCCCTCCCCAAAAGACCCACATATTCCCACACTCTGGCCACAGTGAACCAAGATGCAGTCACCTAACGCATATTATTTTGATCAGGCTTTTAAAAAAGATATTTCGACCAGCTCTTAAAGTGGGGAGAAGGATATTATCAAGAAACATATGGATTAGAAATAAAACTAAAATTGGAAACCCATCCTTCTGACCAAGTCACATCATAGATTTCTGGCCAGCATTTAGACTGGACATGGCTGGGTACATGCCCAAAAGGCAGTCAGTCATCTATAGCCTAAGGAACAGGATGAAAGTCAAGGGTACCAAACATGACCATCAGAAAAAGCTGAGCTGAGTATATGGATCACGATTAAGATCGGTAGTACAGCTCCAGGTAATTCAGCAAAACGCATGTTGGTCAACATGACAATATGGCTAACATGACAGTTTAAAAACAAATCTATCAACAAGAAAAATAAAGTGAATTAAAAGCTTGAAAAAAAAAAACAAATCTACCTGTACCAATGTTAATTTCTTAATGTTGATAAACGTATTGTGGCTATGTAAGATATTAGCATTAGGGAAAGATGGGTGAAAGGAACTCTGCAGTATCTTTGCACCTCTTCCATATATCTAAAATTATTTCTAAAGAAAAGTTATATCAAAACAAATTATTATAAGTAAAACTATATCAAAATAAAAATAAAATTAAAGAAATGGAAAAAAATGAACACATCTAGTCACTGTTTTTTCAACTGTTAGTATCTTAAATACATCCTGGAGTGCTTTTATGAGCCTAGATACCTATTTTTAAGCATTGTTCTTTCCTATTTCAGAATTTTCAGGGCTTAACCTACTCTTTAAAATTCAAATTCGGTTTTTGCCAGTTATTACTGTTTTAACTAATAACTATAGAGAAAAATTAGGAAGACTGGTTTCATAATGAGAACCAATGTGAAAAAAAAAGTGACTTGGATTGAAATGAGTCTGCAGAAATAGGTTAGGAATAAATCTAGGTATCCCTGGTCTCATCTGTTGTTTCTGCGCTCAGACAGCAGGAGCTGGAACAGCAAGGAATACCTGTAGCTGAAAATGCACAGTCATTGCAGGCTGATAGGGCAGTCGTTTCTATTATTTTCTTATGCACACTTTCTATTATTTTCATATGCACACTTTTTAATAAATGAAAACCATAAGAGGCAAAGAGCTGGAATTTCTCAAGGCTCAGGTTTTTTAGTTTTTTTCAGTTTAAATTTTTTCTAGTTACTTTCAAGCCAATTGTGATTATTTCTCTCATGTTTTTGTCACTTTTTTTGGTGTTTGTATTGCATAAGGAAAGAGGTATGGCAATCTGAAATTGCAAAAGATAGTCAAAGTCTATCATTCTTTAGAATACATATTAAAATACACCAAATAATTCTTATTCAAAAATAATTCCATTTTATATCTAACCTAGAAAAAACACATGAAGGTAGCGATAAATATTTGTTTTCCTTTGAGCCTTTTTAAAAATTTTTTTAAATGTTTTATTTATTTCTGAGAAAAAGAGAAGCAGCGTGAGCAGGGGAGGGTCAGAGAGAGAGGGAGTCACAGAATTAGAAGCAGGCTCCAGGCTCTGAGCTATCAGCACAGAGCACGACGCGGGGCTCAAACCTTTGAAGTGTGAGATCATGACCTGAGCCAAACCATCTGAGCCACCCAGGCGCCCTTCCTTTGAGCCTTTCAACACAACTTCCTTGTTCTTGAAGTCCTGAAACCTCTCCTCTCTATCACTACTTTCCCACCAATATACTGCTGTTCATGGATATTTCATTTTTATTTATTTATTTACTTTGAGAGAGAGAGAGAGAGAGAGAGCGGGAGACAGAATCCCAAACAGGCTTCATGCTGTCCGCGCAGAGCCCAATGAGGAGCTTGAATTCACAAACCGTGAGATCATGAACAAACCTGAAGTCGGACGCTTAACCGACTAAGTCACCCAAGAGCCCTAATACTTCATTTTTTTAAGTTAATTTATTTTTTTGAAAGAGAGAGAGCATATAAGGGATAGAGAGAAAAGGAAAGACAGAATCCCAAGCAGGCTCCACACTGTCAGCGTAGAGCCTGGCCTGGGTCTTGATCCCACGAACAGCAAAATTATGACCTGAGCCAAAATCAAAAGTCGAACGCTTAACAGATTAAGATACCCAGGGACGCCAACACTTCATTTTTTAAATATTTATTTATTCTTGAGAGAGAGAGAGAGAGACCGAGCATGAGCAGGGATGGGGCAGAGACAGGGAGACACAGAATCCAAAGCAGGCTCCAGGCTCTGAGTGGTCAGCACAGAGCCCCATGTGAGGTTGGAACCCACAAACCATGAGATCATGACCTGAGCCGAAGCTGGATGCTTAACCAACTGAGCCACCCAGGCGCCCCAACACTTCACTTTTTTTAAACAGCTGACCAGAACTTCCACTGTGAGTGGCTGGTGATATTAATCACCACTATGATTGTGTTTTCACTGGTTTTAGGTGGCCCTCCAAGAATACAATGATAAAGATTCTGTCTTCAACAAGAAAACTATGGAGGACAAATATGTGTAAAGGGCACCTTTACGTATCTGCCCCATCTATCTTCAAAATAGTCTTAGCCCAAACTGTGCTTCTGATAGTATGTCCTGTAACAGAGGCTCCAATGAAATGGTCACTTCTGTCCTTAGCACAAACAAAAGAACTTCTGATTTCAACATAAAGGCCAGATTAGTCTTCCTGTTGACTTAAGCCACTGGCCTGTATGTTACACCATTGACAAAAACTGCTGGTGGCAGCTTAATTTGAAGATCTCACGAAATCATCTGAGCATTTGATATTTCATTATATTTCCCAGATTGTCCCCCAGAAGTTCAGGATTGCTTTCTGTTCTGTTATCCGGCAACAGAATAAATACTGCCTTATAAAATGTCACTGGCAAAAAAAAAAAAAAAAAGCATAATCTTAAAACTATAATCATTATATAAAATCTCAAAGGGAACTAGACTCAGCCAATGTCTCAATGTAGAGTACATGAAACATAATGATAGTTTTCAAAGGGAACTAGAATCTATAGATTTCTCGATGTAGAGAACATGAAACCACAAGCATAATTCCCAGTATTATATTTAAGAATGTTTCAAGCCTCTGAAACTGTGCTTAAATTCTAAGGAAATATATTATCACAGTAAGAGCACAGGGCGGGCCAGTTATTTTCTGAAGCAAATACAGCAAACACTGCTGGTTGCCAGCTTCACAATTATTTCTCCTGCTCTTTCTTCCTTGCTGGCATTGCCTGTCTGTACTTTAGAAGTTCAAAGTGTCAGAAAGCCCTTCTTCTGGCCTCCTTTACAGCAAGGGCATTGGCATATAACCCATTCCTAGCTACTGAGGCCCACCTGATAGAGCTGAAGCTGGCTGGCAGGCCTTTGGAAAAGATTTTTTTAAATCTTTATTTATTTTTGAGAGAGACTGTGTGAGCAGGAGAGGGGCAGAGAGAGAGAGAGGAGGACAGGGGATCTGTGCTAGCAGCACAAAGTTGGATGCAGGGCTTGAACTCATGAATCACAAGATCACGACCTGAGCCAGACGTTCAACTGACAGCGCCACCCAGTTGCCCCGGGAAAAGATTTTCTTTTAAAAACGTTTTCTAATTTTTTTTTCTTTTGAGAGAAAGAGAGAGAATGTGGAGGAAGGGGCAGAGAGAGAGGGAGACACAGAATTCAAAGTAGGCTCCAGGTTCTGAGATGTCAGCACAGAGCCTGATGCCGGACTCAAACCCACCAACCATGGGATAATGACCTGAGCCAAAGTCAGATACTTAACCGACTGAGCCACCCAGGCGCCCCAAGATTTTCTGTACCAACAAAGAAATACCTATGGGAGGAACCTGCTTTTCCTACATAGCATACTACTATGCTCTACATAGCACTTAGCTGTTACTAGATGTGAACCCTGGAACTGATGTACTAGTATTATGACCACGAAGAAAGAGACCACCAACTTGCTGAAAGTAACACTGAGAAAAGCTCTTGGTTCCCTGATAGTATCACTGAGCCCTATACCAATAACCTACTGGAAAAGACTTACCTCCAGGCTTCTTATTAGGTAAGTTATCTCATTCAGTGCAGAGCTTCAGTCTAAGCCACTTTTATTTGGATAATGTCCCAACTAATAGAGCTAGCAAATACCTTGCTCACTTCAAGATCACGAAGTTAGGCCACTGCTACTTAGCTCACCCCAACCATTACCAGTGTCTCTTCCTGGATCCATACTGACTCATTCATGTTTTTCTTTTCTACCTTTCACTAAGAGCGGACTCGGTGCCATTATACCCATATCTGGCTTCACAGTGAAGACTGTTTCTTCTGCAACTCTTCCAGGATAGCCAATGAGAAGGAACTTTTTGCTTCTCTGGCATGATTTTCAGTTATGTCTGCTTCTAACAGCATCACAGATATGTCTCAATTCTTAGCTTACGCTTTCTTTCTTACTATTCAAACTCCGATCCCACAGTAAGATCATAAGTGGTCTAAAATTTCCAAAATGGAAATGCAAAATCTAGAATAAAGATTTGCTTTTATAGCAGGTCATCTACATAGATCAATAAATGGAGCTGAGTGGTGAGGCACCTGGAATGATAAATAGCTGAATGTGCTACCCTTTTAACAAACAAGGGAAACAAAAGATCTCAATTTAAAGACAAAGACAGAGACATAATGAATTATGCACAGGTGAGTTCAGAATCCCTTCTTTGTACAGTTAATTTTTAAGAGACCTATTTGTTTCTTGCATACTATGCTTAAAGAGATAAAGTTCCTACAATGAGTTTTTATATTTATTCACGACACGGAAAGAACCCTTAAGCAAGAGTTGATAAAACCTTTGTTGAATATTATTCACCTTAACCAAACTAGACAAGTAGATATAAATAACATTTAATTTATTAGGAAAAAATAGGCTTTTTAAGAGGAGAAAGACTCCAAGCCTGAAAATTTCAGATCCTTTTCTTGGATATAGTTTACTGTTTTTTGCTTACTAAAAAACCATGATGTACCAGTATTACAATTGGTAAAGGGAAAAAATGAAAATGACAAACTTTTCTGAAAATCAATTAGAAGCACAAAAGCAAGTATCAGAAAAAAATTTCCTGAAAATTATAGCACAAAGGGCTGAAAAACAATCCATGGTGCACCAAAATTACCAATACTGGAAAAAACCCAAAACTAGAGGATATTCATTTTCACCCAATTGCTGCTTAAGCCAAACTGTTATGATGATCAAATTGCTTTTAACCAGAGTGTATGCTACCCTATACTCTCAAATCATTGTCTCATTTACCTTCTGGCCTTTGCATTTGGTGCTCCCATGGCACAAGATTCTCTGCTCTCTTCACACTCAACAGGCTGATCAATGAAGTACTAATAAGCACTTGTGAACTAAAACCTATTGAAATATAGGGCACCTGGCTGGCTCAGTTGGTACAGTACACAACTCTTGATCTCAGAGTCGTGAGCTCGAGCCCCGTGTTGGGCACAGAGCTTACTTAAAAATAAAATAAAATACAAGTGCCTGAGTGACTTAGTGGGTTAAGAGGCAGACTCCAGATTTCAACTCAGGTCATGATCTCAGTTCAGGAGTTTGAGGTTCATGAGCCCACATCGGGTTCTGCACTGACAGAACCTGCTTGGGATTCTCTCTCTCTCCCTCTCTCTCTTCCCCTCCTGCACATGCAGCGCACTCTATCCCCCTCAAAATTAATAAACATTTAAGATATAAAATAAAATGTCACCCAAAAAATCTTTTAAAAAATTTTTTTAAATTAGAAAGATAGTGACCTAATAAAAGAAACATCAAGATTTTTTTTTTTAATGTTTTATTTATTTCTAGGAGAGAGACAGCATGAGCAGGGGAGGGTCAGAGAGAGAGGGAGTCACAGACTGAAACAGGCTCCAGGCTCTGAGCTGGCAGTCAGCACAGAGCCCGACGCGGGGCTCGAACCCACGAACCGCGAGATCATGACCTAAGCGAAAGTCGGACTCTTAACCGACTAAACCACCCAGGCGCCCCAGAAACATCAAGATTTTTAGTTCCTTGTTTAGAAGCTCTTATTTAAACTTTTATTTATTTACTTTTAATTAATTTATTTTTTTAAATGTTTAATTTATTTTTTAGAGAGAGAAAGAAACGGTGTGAGCAGGGGAGGATGAGAGAGAGGGAGACACAGAATCCAGAGTAGGCTCCAGGCTCTGAGCTAGCTGTCAGCACAGAGCCTGATGCGGGGCTTAAACGAACCATGAGATCATGACCTAAGCCAAAGTCAGAAGCTTAACCAACTGAGCCACCCAGGAGCCCCTTAAACTTTTTTTTTCTATGATCACTTTTTTTTTTTTTAATGTTTTATTTATTTCTAGGAGAGAGAGAGAGACAGTGTGAGCAGGGGAGGGTCAGAGAGAGAGGGAGTCACAGACTGAAACAGACTCCAGGCTCTGAGCTGGCAGTCAGCACAGAGCCCAATGCGGGGCTCAAACCCACGAACCGCGAGATCATGACCTAAGTGAAAGTTGGACGCTTAACCGACTAAGCCACCCAGGCGCCCCTAAACTTTTTTTTTAAGTTTATTTATTTTGAGAGAGAGAGAGAGAGCAAGTAGGGGAGGGGCAAAGAGAGAGGGAGAGAGAGAGAATCCCAAGCAGGCTCTGCACCACCAGCACAGAGCCCAATGCGGACCTTCAACTCACAAACTGTGAGATCATGACCTGGTCTGAAATGAAGAGCCAGACGCTTACCAACTGAGCCACCTAGGGGCCCCTTGAAGCTCTTGTTTAAAAAAAACTAAATATTTAACTTGTCTACTTAGGTCAAATGAGAAGTGAACAATTTTATAGGAAAACAAAATTCTGATGGCTATTAAATTCTTCCTAAAGTTATTTTGTTGCTAAGTTCAAAATCACTGCTCATACTTAGGAAGAAAAAAGTGTCCTGAGACCAAAGAAAAAGTCTAAAAATAGATGTTCTATGTAATAGGTTATTTGTTGTTACACTGCTGTGACTTCAAGGTATTGGAAGCAACTTACATGACCATCCATGAGAGACTAGAAAAAATAATTATGGCACGTACATACAAAGAAACACTGGGCAATAACAAAAAATACGAAGCAATTAGGCAGTAAAATAAAACACATCTATTGGAAACAAAGAAGTAAAACTATCTCCCTTTGCATATGAGCTTATATGTAGAAAATTGAACATCATCAAAGTTAAAAACGTGCTTCAAAGGACACCACTGAAAAAGTGGAAAGGCAACAACAGAATAGTAGAAAATACCTGCAAATCCATACCGCATAAAGGATTTGTATCTAGAATATATGAAGAACTGTTACAACTCAACAATAAAAAAGACAAATAATCCAATTTAAAAATATGAAAAGAAGGGGTGCCTGATGGCTCTCAGTTAAGTAATCAACTTTGGTTTCTACTCAGGTCATGATGGGAGTTCAAGCCCTGCCTCAGGCTCTTCACAGACAGTTGTGGAGCCCATTGAGGAGTCTCTCTCCCTCTCTCTGGCTCTCTCTGGCACATTTGCTCCCACACACTCTCCCTCTCTGTCTCTCTCAAAACAAACAAAAAATAGGGGCGCCTGGGTGGCTTAGTCGGTTAAGCGTCCGACTTTCGCTTAGGTCATGATCTCGCGGTTCATGGGTTTGGGCCCCGCGTCGGGCTCTGTGCTGACTGCCAGCTCAGAGCCTGGAGCCTGTTTCAGTCTGTGACTCCCTCTCTCTCTGACCCTTCCCTGCTCACGCTGTCTCTGTCTCTCTCTCCTAGAAATAAATATAACATTAAAAAAAAGAAAATTAAATAAATAAATAAAATAAAATAATAAACTTTAAAAAAAAATAGGAAAAGGAAATGAACAGACATTTCTCCAAGATACGCAAATGGCCAATGAGTACAGGAAAAGATGTTCAACATCATTACCCGTCAAGGAATTGCAAGTCAAAACCAAACTGAGCTTCTACCTCACACCAGATAGTAATAAGTGTTGGGGAGGATGCAGAGAAATTGAAGCCCTCATACAAGCTAAGAAGAATGAAAATGGTGTAGCTGCTGTAAAAACAGTTTGGCAGTTTCTCAAGGCTAAAAAAAAACCTTTTTTTTTCCCCCAAAGGTTAACAGCAACCTAAGAGTAGTGAAAACCTAATGTCCAAACAAAAACTTGTACAAGAATGTTCATAAGAGCATTATTCACAACAGCCAAGATGTCCATGGCGAATGGATTTAAAAATGTGATACAGCCACACAATAAATACTATTTCGCCATAAATATGAAATACTGATACATGCAACAACATAGATGAATCTTTAAAACACTGGCCTAAGTGAAAGAAGCCAATCACAGAAGGCCACATATTGTATGATTCTGTTTCAATGAAATGTCCAGGAGAGAAAAAAAGAGGCATGGCAGAAAGTATGTATTTTTTCAAATCATTCTTTGAAAGATTACATATTTCATTTATTTATGTGCTATGTCTTCTAAATCGTAAAACTCTTCTTCTGAAATATTTTTATTTATTTTTTTATGAAAGATTTTTAAAAGCACTTTCAAACACAAAAGCATGCAATGATCAAAGAGAAATGACCTGCAATTTTAAAACAGCTAAGGAAAACTCATAAATGTCAAAGGCAGAACATTGATTTGTCTTTGTTGGATGTAATCAAGTGACCAAAATTCCCTTTAAATTCTGGCCTCCTTTTGAAATGGAAATTACTAATAATTAAACTTAAATTTGCAAAATAACTGTATATTTTATAAAAGCAATCATCAATGTAATACATGGAATTGTTTAATCACTATATGGTATACCTGAAACTAATGTAATACCATATGTTAACTATACCAGAATTTTAAATGCAATAAAATAAGAAAAAAAATCAATGTAAAGCTGAAACTCACTAGGCCTTATATCACAGAAGTTTAAATGCAACAAATACTTAAAATATTTCCTGGATAGTAGCAATAGAGTAACTTTGGAGTACAAAACCATAGGTTTGATTCCCAGCCTGCTAGTTACTAGCTACGTGACCATCAACAATTTATTTGGCCTCTCTGAGTCTCAGTTCCCCCTTCTGGATCAGGACTTATAATATCTACTTTAGTTTAAAAAAAATACTCCAACTACTACTAAGAGGGAAAAAGGAATAGTGGTGTTTGGAAAATACCAGTCTTTTATCTATACCATTTGAATTTTCTACACAATTTGAATTTTTTTAAAACTTATAATTTTAAAACACAATGAAAATTTTAAAAATAAAAGCATCCACTTTACAGGGTTCTTATGGAACCATTTTGTAAGATATTTATACATAGGAGGCTCTCAATTAAACATAATTTCCTCACTATTTCCAATTTTTGAATTCAGGTGAATACAACTTGGAAGAAGCAAAGTTAAACATTTATTTTTCTGAAGGCTATGGCTATCAAGAAAGAGATAAACAGGGTAATAAAACTAAGCTTTCCAACCACTTTCCTCAAAACACACCAAAGAATTTAATCTGAAGAGAAAAAATGTCCACATATTTACTGATGCTAATCAGTTTATTCTAAAGTTTTAGGACTTGGGGGTTGGTTTTCAGGGGGGGGTTTGCAATGTAAAATGATAATACCATCAAATGAAAAGGAAATCTGGCACCCTGATTTTTTTTTTTTTTTTTTTTACCAAGACAAATTCAGGATTCGGTTCAGAGAGTATTTTTCACTGCAAAACAACATACAAATATAAATAATGATACAAATATAAATAATAAATACAATAAAAAAACACTTATCTAGCAAATAAGATAAAATATCAGCTGTGTCTTCTTTGCTTTGAGAGCACACTGAGATAAATGAATATAATATAATGATCTTGGTTGTCGGTTTATACTTTGCGATGTATTGTAAGAATTAAGGACATTCTTTTCCATATTCTAATAGATGCATAAAGTGAATGACAGGAAGTAGATTTGCAGGTCAAAAAAGACGCCACTGTCAAAACACCAAAGTATACCGGGGCCACTAAAGTTGGTGTTGTGGCTTTTATTTGGTAGCTTTTTAGGATTGAGCCATTGGTGGGGCACCTGGGTGGCTCAGTCGGTTAAGTGTCCGACTTCAGCTCAGCTCATAAACTCTCGCAATCCCTGGGTTCGAGCCCCACGACGGGCTCCGTGCTGACAGCTCAGAGCCTGGAGCCTGCTTTGGATTCTGTGTCTCCCTCTCTCCCTCTCTGCCCCTCCCCCACTCGCTCTCTGTCTCTTGTCTCTCAGAATAAAGACATAAAAACAATTTTTTCTAAAAAAGACTGAGTCATTGGACTTCCTTACGTCTAACCCACCCATGGGAGCGCATAACTTTAGCATTGCTCATCAAATATGCGTAAGTACAAAATTAACCCTCATTGTAGCTTAAAGTTTACAAATCCTATTCTGGACCACTTAACACATATATTACTGAGAATCTCCTAGGGTAGTACTCTTGCATTTCTACAGTCCCTTTTTGTTTTTAAACTATTTCAAGAACAGACTTCTGAAAAGGGGAAACACGGTCAGTAAATGTTGGATACAATGATTCGCATAACTTTTATCTCGATATTAATGAGTGGCTGCATGAAGTGAAATAAAAAAACTTGACTTTTTGATTAAGGCCCGTCGTAAGGGATTCCCCGGCTCCCAGCCTTTCTTCTTTCCGGCAAGCCACCTCAAAAATCCTCCTCCAGGGGCGCCTGGGTGGCTTAGTCGGTTAAGCATCCGACTTTCGCTTAGGTCATGATCTCGCGGTTCGTGGGTTCGAGCCCCGCGTCGGGCTCTTTGCTGACTGCCAGCTCAGAGCCTGGAGCCTGTTTCAGTCTGTGACTCCCTCTCTCTCTGACCCTTCCCTGCTCACACTGTCTCTCTCTCTCTCCTAGAAATAAATAAAAACATTTAAAAAAAAATAAAAAATAAATCCTCCTCCGGACGACAGTAAGTCTTTCGCAGTCCCCGCGGACAGAGCCAAGCCCACAGCCCGGCTTTCAACGGCCGCTCCTGGGTCGCGGAGCCCAGCCCCGGAGAGACACCAGAGGGCAGGCCGGAGGGTGCAGGGCGGCCGCCCGCCCCGCGGGCGTGCGGGCGGAAAGGAGGGACACCCGTGACTCACCAGGCCCTGCCTGCCGCCAGACCGCATCACCGTACCCCCCGCGCGGTTCGCGGACCGGCCTCTCAGCGCCCCCCAGAGGCAGACAGGCCCCTTCCCGAGGAAGGACCCCAACCCGAGCGGGCCGACTCTCCACCAAGGCCTGCTCCCCAAGACGCGGCGGAGCGGGGGGTCGCACACTGACCTGAGACACCGCCTCCCCGCAGATCCGGGCAGCCGGTGGGTCCCTCGCCCCGCCCCCCAACCTGCGCGAGCATGCGCACTGGGCCCGTCCGCGCCTGCGCGCCCCCGAGCGCCCCTGCGAGGCACGCGCCGCCGCCTGGGAGGCCGGGCGAGGCCGCGGCAGAGGCGGAGGCCCGGCTCCCTGGGCGGCGCGCAACCCCCGCCCTGCCATTCACAGGCGACTTGGGCCCGCGGCCCCCAAAGTCCGTCCTCCCCGTTAGGCGGCGGGCGCCGGAGGGGAGGGGACAGTCCAGGGGGCAGGAAGCTGCAGCTTAAAAGGGCAGCCCGCGCCGGGCCCTTCCTCCCTCCGTCTGTCCCCGGGCCTCCGAGAGCGCCTCTGCTCCGCGGCCTCCGCCCCGCCGCCATGTACCGCTGCCTGGGCGAAGCGCTGCTGCTGTCCCGCGCCGGGCCCGCCGCCCTGGGCTCCGCGGCGGCCGAGTCGGCCGCTCTGCTGGGCCGGGCCCGCGGGCAACCCGCCGCCGCCGCCGCCGCAGCCCCGCAGCCGGGGCTCGCGCTGCCTGCCCGGCGACACTACAGCGAGGCGGCGGCCGACCGCGAGGACGACCCCAACTTCTTCAAGATGGTGGAGGGCTTCTTCGACCGCGGCGCCAGCATCGTGGAGGACAAGCTGGTGGAGGACCTCAAGACCCGGGAGAGCGAGGAGCAGAAGCGGAACCGGGTGCGCGGCATCCTGCGGATCATCAAGCCCTGCAACCATGTGCTTAGCCTGTCCTTCCCCATCCGACGCGACGACGGCTCCTGGGAGGTCATCGAAGGCTACCGAGCCCAACACAGCCAGCACCGCACGCCCTGCAAGGGAGGTGAGCGCCCGCCGAGCCCCCCGCGGCCCGGCCGGGCCCCGGCCTCCTCCCACGCTCCCCCTCCTGGCCCCCGGGAGCAGGCGTGTCCGTCTCGCACGGATGGTGGGTTTTCGTCCCGAAAACCGCCACGTAGTGGTCTTGTCTTGCTCCCCCCGTCAGCTATCATCCCGGGTGTCTGCAAGTGTGGGTACTGTATGCTGAATAGATGCTGCACCGCTCTTCTTTTTATCTTAGTGTAGGTGACACCCAGGGTGGATCCTGATGGAAATGCATTTCTAGAAATGGGAATGGCCGGCCCATCTGATTGTGCCTCTGCAAGTTTTTGTGAGCATCTATGACTCACCCGAACAAAAACTATGAAATAGTTATTTCTGCGGTTTTTTCTTCCGCTCATTTTTACATCAGTGACCAATGATAAAGGAAGATAGGTTTGAAATCTAGACAGTTGTACTAACCAAATGATTTTTCTAATTTAATTACACCATTGGCCTTTTAAATTAAGTTGTTTTTCTACCCTGACAGCCTCAGTTTTGCGCGAGCACACGCGCGCGCGCGCACGCACACACAGACACACACACACACACACACACACAAAGTAATACGTGAGCAACGTAACATCTCCAACAAATAAACACCGGGCGCCCTGACAGTAAATCCTAAAAGGTGTAGAATGCTGAACTGCCCGCCAGCCAATGGAGTGAAATAGCCCTGGGGGTGTGGACTGGTCCTGGCTAGCACGAGATTTGAGCTTGGGGAAGAGATAAAGTACTGAAGAAAGGAGTTGAATCGGTTACAATTTGGTAGTCACCAAGTTAGCCCTTAGTTTAAATTTTTGAATATGTGTAGATTCTGCAGTCAGATTGCTTCCTTTGGGCAGATAAAAACTTTTAAACATTTCTCCCCAATGCATCTTTAAAGGTGCTTAAACATAACCTTAAAAAAAAAAGTAAAACCACTTCTTTTCTATTTAAAAAAAAAAAATGATGTTGAATAAAGGACCCAGGAAGGTGAAGGTTGCTGGAGGTTGCTTGGATAATAAGCACAGAGAGGCTGTTGGGCTGGACCCTTTGTCTCCATAAACCTGTCATAGTGTTCTCTTATACTAGCTGACTTGTCATGATAATTTTTAGAAATCTCTCTACTAGAAAAATTTGAACTCTGCTGGCATTCCCAGCCTGGGAACAAAGGTTGCCTGAAACTGTTTAATGATTCACTTGTTACATTTGCATTGACCCCACCCTCCTCTAGGGCCTACCTTTAGAGCTTAATTATCCTCTAGCTGTTAACTCTTCTCAAACTAATGTTTGAATCACTTTGACCTCTAATTTCCCTTTGCAGCTCCAAAATTACGTAAAAGGTACACAGTCTCCTACATCACCTTCCTTCTTCCTACCACTCCTTATTCTCTAAACCAAGAATACAAGTTTAGACTCTCAACAAAAGCAAACAAGGATGTTGGGAGAAGAGAGGCTAGCAAATGCTAAACTGCAGTGTCTTTAAAATGGACGTCTAGTTTATATTACTATCCTGCTGGCAGTATTTTCCAGTCCCTTAAAAGATACACAAATAAACCATTATATAAATTTTCAGCAGGATCTAATTTAGTTTCCCTGAAGTTCTTTACATTCCTCTGTTCTTTATATGCCAAGCCCTCTCCCATCTTTATAAATCACAACTCCACAAACCCACTAGAGCAACTGAAATTTACCATAGTTTGTCAGTCCTCTTCCTCTTGTTGCCACGGCAGTTTCATACCAAAATATTGAACCTAGCAACAAATCGCATAAGCCCTGTTAAGGCACTGTTACTGCAGCACTTGCTTGTACTGGAAGTATAAGATACAATTCTTTCTTCAGTTTATCCCATTTACCAGAAGGCATATATTGAAAGCACTGTTAACTTCCAGCATGTCAACGTGGAGAAACCAATTTGCAACTAATGATTAATAGCAGGCATTGCAAGATAACAGAACATGGAAGAAAATTGACCTCTATAAAGCGATAAATGTATTGTCTTAAGGAATTTGAAAGACATTATGGAGATGAGATTGGGGAGGATTATATAACCCTGAAAACCCTTAAAAATATTTTAGCTCATTATTAACATAATGAACAGTGTGCTAAATAGATGATCATCAAACTTGAACATGCTTTCCTTTCATAACACTCCAGGACCTTTCTCCCCATTATGACCTTCATCTCATTGCAGAGAATACATGTTTCTAAGAGCACCTTATTTTTGGTAGTTTTTGTCTGCAATTAAACATGAAGGTTTTGGGGTTTGTTTTGGTTTTTTTGTTTTGTTTTTTGCTTATAAGAAAGTTGTTGACCCCCTTGGTTGTACTATGGTCTTAGAAGTGCAGAATATATTAGGTGATAGAAATTTTTAATGATGCTTCAAATAATCCCTGTGATTTCAGTAAATCTTTCCCTTTTAAGCACACCTTAGCACACTTTGCTCTCACCTCAACTACTTTCTCTACCATAGTTCTTCTCAAAAACAAAACAAACAAAAAAGCCTGTCTGCTCCTCTTCATACTTTTCATAACCCTCAGTTTTCGGAATCTAATCTTTCCTCCAGAGCGACCTTCTACCTGAGCTTTCAGAAATGAAATTTTCAAGGTTGAGGCAAAGTAAGAACCTAATTATAATCTGTGTAAGGGAAACAGGTGGTTTTCAGACCTGGGGTGGCTAATGTGTACTTTATTCCAAGTAAATATTTAATAATACATTTTAGTTTTTTGCTTCTTTTCCCACAAAGCATATTTAACTGAAACCATCAGATCCGCATTTATTAAGGATTTGCAAGAGTATGCTATAGGCTCTGAAGGGAAGTTTTAAGAGCAGTTTTAATATTTTCAGCAAAGATGAATAGTGTGGGAATTTCTGCTTTGAGAAGACTTTTTCACAGTTTCTTCAATGTTTGAAAACATTATCAGTGATTGTTCCTATTACCTTTCTCAGAATAAATTCTGTATTTTTTTGGCCATGCTCCTGCCTGAGACCAATATATATTTTTAGAAGGAAGTTTATCATTTAAAAGTCCATTTTGAGGGAGAAGTACAGATTGGTAATAACAATTCATTGATGTAAGAGCAATTTTAACTTTCTCTCAAAGCTTGTTCTCCCCCCCTTCTCTTCTTCATATTCAAACAATTAAGCCAAAATTCCCTGTTACTGATTCTTCCTTCTATCACAGAACTTTCTAAAGTTATCATTATTTAAGTGAAGTTGATTGTCTGTAAGTGGGATTCTCTGATACACTGACCCTAAATCTTTTAACTGTAAATATCAGTATCAAAAAAGAAGAAAAAGTATAAACTGTGTTAACCCATTGACTTGTTTGAGAGCCAAAATGCAAAACAAGAAACAGTAGGAGGTAGACAGGCTTTGTTCTTGTCTCTGGGAGACAGGATGCAGGCGTGGAGGGCAAGGGAGGCAAAGGGTCGGAGTCTATGTGGTATTATTAGTCCACTCGTCCTCTGAATAGAATTGTCTGATGAATGGTGATACTTTGGGCGAACACGACAGAAAGTACTTTTACTGTTTTAAAATGACACATCCTCTGCCTTCACTGAAAAACAGTTTCTGGATAACTTTTTTGTTTTCTCTTAATAGTTTTTTTAATGTTCACTTATTTTTGAGACAGAGAGTGCGAGCAGGGGAGGGGCAGAGAGAGAGGGAGGCACAGAATTCCAAGCAGGCCCCAGGCTCCCAGCAGTCGTCAGTACAGAGCCCAGCATAGGGCTCAAACCCTCAAACCATGAGATTATGACCTGGGCCAAAGTTGGACGCTTCAGTGACTGAGCCACCCACGTGCCCCAAAACTTGGAAAACTTTGAGTAAACTCTTATACTTTTTAATATTCTCAAAGTGTCAGTGTGTGTCTGCATCTACTTCCATGAGATAAAATGTAGCCTTTGTAGATAAATTTAGGATAATGCAATCTGAAAATTCAGTTAAAAGACAGGTCATTGTAGGGGGCGCCTGGGTGGCTCAGTGGGCTAAGCGTGCGACTTCAGCTCAGGTCATGATTTCACGGCTCACGGGTTCAGGCCCCACAATGGGCTCTGCTGAGCTCAGAGCCTGGAGCCTCCTGTGTTTCCCTCTCTCTCTGCCCTTCCCCCTCTCACGTTCTGTCTCTCTCTCTCTCAAAAATGAATAAACATTAAAAAAATTGTTTTTAAATTAATTGTAATGTGTTCTTCTCCAGCCCTCATCCCTGAGGTTTTTGTTGACAGTGGCGTCACTGCTATTGTTTTTAATACATTTTAACTAAACCCAGAACTGGTTTTGCCATCATAAAGGCCTTTGAATTTCATGGAAGCCAAATGCCTCTAAACTGCCCCCTTCTCACAAATAGACTAGAGAACAAAGAACTAAGATATGGTGGAGCCCGTGCATCAGCTCACCATTCAGTCTTGCCGTCCTTTGGTGGGAATCCGTGGAGCTGATTTGCTTTGGCAGTAAGAAGCCCATTCGCAGGAACACAAATGCTGCCCACTCGTTATGCAGAGTACACATTGCAGGAATTGGGGCATCAAAAATTGGAAGACAAGCAACAGTATATTCAACTCCAATAAAACTTGCAGTGTTTAAATTTTAAGCATAAGAAATAAAACTTGAACATGAACTTTCTGGCTTATAGGGGGAAAAAATTGGGCTTACAACTATTGATGATAATAGTGATGTTAAAGGTGCTGAGGATTCTGCCAGGAACCAATCAAGACTAAAATATCAGCTTTTGCATATTGAAGAATTCTGGGATGTTGTGGGCTTCTTTCCTATTTATTTTGCATCATAATTAGATTCTCATAATACAAAAAAAAATTTTAAACCTCTACTACCACTTAGTGAAGAACATCAGTTCATAAATGGCCCATGATGGCTCCACCCAATAAACTCCTGTTAAAATACATATATGTCATTGAAATATTCACATAGTGATAATAGTCATAAAACGACAAGTAAAGCAACTCTACCCGCAGTTCTTCCCCAGGAAATAACTGTCAACAACTTTAAATCCAAAGTGATTATCTGAAACTGACCTAGCTATCCTAAGGAATCAATGTATTTTCCCCTTTACTGAGACAGAAATTAACAAGATTGCAGTACTCACTATCAAGACTGAAACGTTGGGGCGCCTGGGTGGCTTAGTCGGTTAAGCGTCCGACTTTCGCTTAGGTCATGATCTCGCGGTTCGTGGGTTCGAGCCCCGCGTCGGGCTCTGTGCTGACTGCCAGCTCAGAGCCTGGAGCCTGTTTCAGTCTGTGACTCCCTCTCTCTCTGACCCTCCCCTGCTCACGCTGTCTCTCTCTCTCCTAGAAATAAATAAAACATTTAAAAAAAATTAAAAAAAAAAAAAAAGACTGAAACGTTAATGTTGTAAGTACTACTGATAAAGGCAGGAGAGGTTTTATAAAGGGCAAAAAGACAGCCTGGTAAAGGGCTGCTTCAAGACCTTCTAATTCCTTTCACTGAGGCCACAGCACTTACGAGGTCCTGCCTCCAAAAGGTCAATTGGCAAAGCAAGGGATAACATAACAGCTAACATTTATTGAGCTCTCTGTACACCAGGCATTTTGCTAAGAGCTTTTCATGCATCATCGCTTTTCTTCCTCATAACAACCTCATGAAATACACTGTTGGCCCTGATTTTCAAATGCAGATACCAAGGCTGAAAGGTGGAAGACTCCTGGTAAGGTTACATGCCTAGTTCAGTAGTGGACTTGAGATACAGGGTCCCATCCTCTGACTCCAGCACCCACCTTCTTTCTTTCTTTCTTTCTTTTTTGCCACATGATGATAGAATGCTGTGTATTCCCTCTCTCTCTCGCTCGCTCTCTCTCTCTCTCTTAATTTACATCAAAGTTAGCATATAGTGCAATAATGATTTCAGGAGTAGATTCCTTAATGCCCCTTACCCATTTAGCCCAGCAACCCTCTGTTTGTTCTCCATATTTAAGAGTGTCTTATGTTTTGTCCCCCTTCCTGTTTTTACATTATGTTTGCATCCCTTCCCTTATGTTCATCTGTTTTGTATCTTTAAGTCCTCATATGAGCAGCACCCACCTTCTTACTCATTATTGTCTAGAGATTTTCATGTAAAAAACTACAAATTGTATCATAAGCAGTGATTGAGAACCATGCCATGTCATCCACACAGTAATTCCCAACACATGGGCTCATTTGAAATGTGTTAAAGATTATTAGAAGGCCTGCCTTCTTCCTAAAAAAAAAAAAAAACCCACATATATGCCAATGACTGTGCATAGAGAATTCACTCGTATATAATGCCTTTATGGGTCCACTTATTCCAATTACTTAGGCAATGGAAGAACATTTTAATGAGAGTTTTCCACTGAAGGAGGTTTGAAGAACTCTGGTGTTGAATAGTTGAGTGTGATAACCAGAACAACTCATTTCTCTGCCAAAGTGCATGTACGGCATGTATCTTTAAGAGTTTTCAGTGGACCCATTTTAACATGGCTTGCTTCTGAGTGTCTCTTCCTTAAAATCTACGAAGTTATAGTTTGTCATGAATTGCTGTTTCTCCTGATTATTTATTCTTGGAGAAAGTCTGTCAGACCTTTTAACTTTTCTGAATTGCTTCATGACTAGAGGAAAACATGAAAGGTGACACATGGAAATCATAAAGTTTGTCAGTAGTACGACTCCTTTTACCCATGTATCATCATCATAAATATATAAACACAGGCCTTAAAAATATTTTGGACATTTGAGCCTTAGTAGGATTTACATGGACTCTTTCTTTTTTTTTTTTTTTAATCCCTTTTAGCAAGAGACAAACAGCAAGGGAATAGTCAAGGGTGATAGTACCCAGATTGGGGGTTTACTGGTTAAGCTATATGATCTATAGTCTCTATTCCAAATAAATCAATTTTTCCATTGTATGTTAATTTTCTCTGCAGGCAAGAGCTTTAAACATTATGCTTAATTAAAGAGCATTCCTTAGCTCATGGGGATTGCTGATAGTTAACCTATTCATTACAGGTCTTTTAATTGCCTACTCTGTGTCAGGTACCCTGCTCTTTGATAAGGTAACTATTCACAAGAAAGCTTTAAAAAAAAAAAAAGGAAGGAAGGAAGAAGAAGAAAACAAAGCTGATCTTTTCTTCTTGAAATGTTTTTTCAGTGATTTCCTCAAAAGAGCAGAATCCAAAATCCCTTCTGGTACCTATATCCTTCTTCTTTTGCTTTTAACTAAGTATTGTATTTCTACATTTTCCTTTCCCAGAGCCAGTCAATAAATAACACAGTTAAAAGCACTAAACAATGCACTGCTTCAGTAGGAGTTCAAAGAAGATTCCAGGGAGAGACAGTCTTGATCTGCGTGTAGGGAAGGCTGGATAGGAGTTGGATGGGGGGAAGGCCATTTTAGAGAGAAAGAAAGGCGGTGGCTGATTCAGCCCAGGCAAGATGCAGGACTGTGTTGATGGAGTCATAGGGACAGACTGTGTTTGTAAATAGTGCAAAGTGAGGTTTTATGACATAATATTTATTTGGTCTCTGCCCCCAATTCCTGACACACAGCTCCTAAAATCCTTTGTAATTTCCTGAGTGATTGGGGTTGCTGGGAGCCTCCTTTGTCCTAATAGTTGGTCTTCAACTCCAGTTCATGACACAGAGCTCCTAAATCCCTTGGCATTTTCTGGGTGATAGGAGCATCTTTTGCTCTAATGAGGCAACTCCTGGTGGGTTCCTGGATAGCTTCAGAATGGCAGCTGGGGACTAAAGACTAAGCCATGATTAGTAGTTTAGAACTTTCAGCCCACCACGTCCTCCATGGAAGGCTGGACATTGAATTAACACCCATCATGGCTACATGAGGAAGCCTTCATAAAAATCCCTAAACCACGAAGTTCTGAAAGCTTTCCTGACATCTCCATGTGTCAGGAAGATGGTACACCTATTACCTGGAGACAGAGACCCCTGTGCTCAGGACCCTGATAATAAGCCATTAAACATATGTAAAGTTTACTTGAGTTCTGTGAGCTGTTATAATGAATTATCAGACCGAAGGAGAGGGTATGGGAGCACCCAGTTTGTAGCCAAGTCAGACAAAAGTATGGGTACTGTGGGCACCCAGTACGTGAGAGTAAAATGAAGGCAAGTCTTGTGGAACTAAGCCCTTAATCTACCTCACTCCATCTAGTCAGGGTCAAAATTGAATTAAATTGTGTATGACAACCGGTTGGTGTCCGCAGAGAATTGGGGAGCTGGCTGTTGGTGCGGAAAACCCACACATTTGGTGTCAGAAGTATGCGAGCAGAAACAGCTTTTTTCCTTTTATGCTTGTTGGTTAGATGATGGTAAATCCAGGAGGGTCCCAAGGGCTAAGCAGCAGAGGCGCTGAGAATGAGATGATAATAGCAAAAGAAATGAAAAGCAAAGGGCAGCTAAACTATTTTGCAGGAAGGACAGTATTCCACAACAGGTAGGATGTATCAGTGAAGGAGAGAAAAGTCAAAGATAACTCAAGTTTCTAGCCTGAGGCACTGTTAAGAAAAAAAGGTGATATTAGTGACAGAGAAATGTTATTAGGAAAGAAGACTGGATTTTGAAAATAAAAGAGATGTGGTATAAAATGATCCTTAGCAAAACCTGGAAATACGGGCATGTATATTTTCTCAATCTTACTCTTGGAAAAATAGAGTCACTCTACATGCGGTGCCCATCTATCCCTTGTCTCTTTTCTCCCTTTAATTCTTTTCTTCCTCTTCAGATCCATCTCACATATCACCTAGACTTATAAATAATTTATATGAAACCGGATATCTGTAATTTCAATACTTTACCCTTTCAATCTTTTTATAATAGGTTATCTGTGTTTTACTAAATGTTGTCCAGTTTTATATTCACCACTTTTACTAGCATCATTTTCAAGACCGGTTTGGTAGGATGGTGTGACTAAGTCTACTGCTATTATCCCAATAAGCAGTCTATGAAAAAAATGAACAAGATCCCCCTCTTAATGCATAATCCTTCCTCCATCCATTGGGCAGGAAGTTCAATGCTTAGGCACCCAACAAAACTCTGTTCTATAAGTCGTATGTATTTAAATGCAGGGAAATTATTTGGAAGGATATATATGTACATTAAATCACCGAGAACAGTCCCCTGTAAGAAGACTAGGATTACATAGTGGTAGTCAGGGGAGACATCCATTTTTGCAGTGTTTAAGCTTTTTATGAACGCATACACATGTGTTGGATAATTTTTTTAATGTTAATGAAAAGAAGTGAAATGGAAACTCTTTTCCATTTCACTTCTCCGTCAGCTAAACATGCTTCCCAGAACTTATTATGAAGTTTGTCTCTTTAAGTGTGTGGTTCCTTGCCTTCTTACACAGACATGGACACTGTCAAAAGCAGTTAAAGGGTACGACGTTCCTTTGTTCCTATGTGAACCGCTTCTTGCAGTGAAAACTGAATTTTCATCTGAGACTTCCCATGTTTTCTGAGGTCATTACATGCTGGCAGGTCCTAGTTCCTCGTGGCTCCTTGCCCTCCTTTCCTCATTTGGAATTAAGTTATGTTACTCTGTTGCATGTTAGGAAAAGATGTACTTCTGAGAAACAGAGTGCCAGGGCGTGTTCCAATAGTTCTAAGGTCTTTTTGCTTTTCTGCGAGTTCTGTGCTTATGCTAGAGCTCTTGGTTTTCCAAAAAGTAAGAGAATGCAGGTGGAAATTGAATTTGTGATAAATAAATCAAAGGCCTATTAAAAGATACAGGTTCAAGTAATTTTTAAAACCATTTGAATTGTGAATGCATTTCATTAATAATTCATCACACAAAAAAAACAAACAATGGTGACTTAGTTGCTAGGAGCTTTTTTGGTGTGTTTTTGGTTTTGAGTCAGCTAGCAAAAGGAAAAAAAAATTGAAGCTACTCAGTTGCGGTTTTGACTGAAATTTTTCAAAGTAAGGAGCTGGTGTGGTTTCTTCATCACTATAGCAACTTCAGCTAATTTTTGCTTTTGATTCTGATTTCTCCTAGAAAAACCTACTTGTACACCAGTCGTGAGGCTCTTGAGGGTAGTAAGGAATATCTTTGGTCATTAAGTCAAAAGGCAGAGAAATGCTTTGTGCTGTGCAGGGTGCAGATGTCTGCACTTTATTAATGTTCTTTTGAAACATCTGGATACCAGTTAGCTGAAAATAACTATGTGGTAGAGTTAATTACATTTCGGAATAAGAGGTCTGATGTCAAAGTTCTACCACCAACCCTTCCTCCTGCTTTACCAGGTTTGATAATAAAATAATAAACAGTGTCGTGTGTGGTGTTCAGTTTCAGCTGGCGAGCCCGAAGTTCGGGTTACTCCGTGGGCCAGTCAGGTGGGGTCTTGATTTTAGACCCTGTTTCTAAGGACATCTGCCATGTGGCCCATACCTGCGTCACCACCCCATCGCCTCTCTAGTTCGGCCAGCCATGACTCTGCTTTTCACTGAAAGCATCCACCTCCCGTTAAGATACCTACCAGCACTGTTGCTAAAAGACCCAGTCAGTCTCTTCCCAAACGCTAGTAATGCCAGTGGCAACATAGGCTAATAGGTAGTGCTGTAGGACTTTAGAATAGAAAAAAATCATAATTTACTTTTTTCCGTTTCTGGAATAAGGTTTTTGGTCCCTCACATTTCCGTCCTAGTGCCCCCATCCTGTCCCTGTCGTCCTTTTAGCCTTCTCTGCCATCGCACAGAAAAGAAGGAAAGGCTTACTTTTATAAAAAGTGAAATTATTCAGACTGCAAATAAGATCCTTCTTGCTTCACTTTGGTTTAAAATGTCTTAAGATTTCTTGGTTTTCTTGTATGTACGTGTGTTCTTACCTGTTACTCAGCTTTATTGAATGACTTTGTCTTCAAATTCTGTATTCTTCGAATAGAGTAGGTATTCAAAAATGCTGCATTTCCCCCTCTTTTACAACTTTGTGGGGTTTTTAAAATTTTTTTAATCTTTATTTTTGAGAGAGAGCATGAGTGGCATAGAGTCAGAGAGAGAGGAGACACAGAATCCGAAGCAGGCTCCAGGCTCTGAGCTGTCAGCACAGAGCCTGACGCAGGGCTCAAACTCACGAACTGTGAGATCATGACTTGAGCCGAAGTTGGACACTCAACCGACTGAGCCACCCAGGCGCCCCCCTCTTTTATGACTTTGAAGTACAATCTGTGAGGTCTGCACTCCAAGTAGTCAGTGTCACGTCAAGTATATGTCACATCGTTCAGTCCCTCACATACCCCAGTTGTACTAATATCTCCTAATCTGCTGGATTTACAAAATAGGGGGGAGTTACTTCTTTTTTGTGGTCACATTCTTAGTGCCCATTAGAATGTGGTTAAGAATTTTTAAGTGACCACTTATTTTTAGTAATTATCTTTGGTTTCCAGTCCCATGAGAAGCAAAGCAACTAGCCTTCCCTTAGGTGTAAGCTCCTGTACTGGAGTTTGCTTCATCTCAAGCAGTTACAACACAGAGTATTTTATGGCTATCCTTGAGGGGGTTTATTTCCAGACTAACAGTTTAAGTAACCCTGAGCTAGTGTGTCTGCCAGCTTCCAGAAATAACAACATTTATGTTATCACTGATTAATTAGAAAGCTGAAATGAAACCTTTTTTTCTTTAGCCCAGACAGTAACCACCAGCATTTGTTTCTGGGTCCCTCTCTACCCCCTCTTTATCTGCCCCGGAGCTTACCCCCCACTAACTTTTCTGCTCCTCTCCCCGTTGCCTCCCCTCCCCCCCCTTTCCTCAGTTCACTAGAAGCCTTTCTTGGCTCCTAGCCTGCAGAAAATGCTGGTGTGAGAGGTAATTTATGTAACTACTTCTTTTCTGTATCTTGCAGAATCAGTTCTCTGGGTGTGGCTCAGAAACAAAATTTCACTTTACAAATGAAAAGGCTTGGTTTCTATCCAGTGGAAACATGGTTTTTTTTTTTTTTGTTATACATACATAGTTTCTGACTCATCATCATTCTAGGACTTTTGCAGTAACATAGGCATTTTGTTTACACTGTCTTCTACTAGGAGGGGGTCCAGTCTGTAATTAGCATCAGTGACTAGAATAATAGGATTGTAATCAGATTTGTAAATGTTACTATTTCAGGCTATGTTTAGTTTCCCACCAAAAGCATGAGTTTTAAACACTGGATAAGGGATAGTAACTTTTCCTTTCACTTAAGAAAGTAAGGAAAATGGTAGCTACACTTGTGTACATACAGTAGTGTGCAGAATTGTCCAGTCACTCTGTGGTACACCTGAAACTAATGCAATGTTTTTAAAGAATGCAAGGGAAATTGGGGGCGCCTGGGTGGCTCAGTCGTTTAAGCATCTGACTTCAGCTCAGGTCATGGTCTCGTGGGGGGAAGGGTTCCAGCCCCCCATCAGGCTCTGTGCTGACAGCTCAGAGCCTGCAACCTGCTTCGGATTTTGGGTCTCCCTCTCTTTCTGCCCCTCCCCCGCTCACCCTCCCCCTCAAAAATAAACATTTAAAAATTAAGAAAGGGAAATTAAAATAAGTTAATGACTACTTGCCCAGACTCTAAAAGAGCAATAAAGAAAGTGCTTAGTGTTTAAACCAATTTTTTTTTCTTATTTTCAGAGAGAGAGAGAGAGCATGAGAGGGGGGGCAGTGGGAGAGAGAGAGAGAGAGAGAGAGAGAGAATCTTTATCAGGCTCCACACTCAACTTGGAGCCCAGCTCAGGGCTCAGCCTCACACTGGTGAGATCCTGACATGAGCTCAAATCAAGAATCGGACACTTAACCGACTGAGCCACCCCACCCCCAATTTTGTTTTAAATAAACAAATGTTTAGTCTTAATTTTACTTAACAAACTTTTTTTTTTTTTGGAGTACTTTTTAGAACCTGGTGCGTTTGCCCCTTACTGCTTTATAATCCTTTTGTAATATATGCAGACATTTACGGTGAATTGTTTAGAACTTGCAGGCATGTCAAAATTTTTAGTGACCATGGCTTTTCCTCAAGTTTTAAGAGGAGATATTCATATATTTATTCATCATGTATTTGCATGCCTAATACACACATGCCATTTTCCATGTTAGGGACCAAGATTTGAAGTATTGAACAAAATCCTCATGGTGCTAACTTTCCAAGTGGGGACGCCAAGACAGTAAACAAATCTATAATATAAAGTCAGTGGTAAAACATTAAATAAGGTAGAGGAGGCTAGAGAGTAGGAGTGAGGAAGGTGCTATTTTAAAAAAGGTGGTCAGGGAGGGCCTCTTGAAATGAAGAAAGTTTTAATAGAGGCCGGAACAAAACTGGGAAGCAAGCTCTATAGCAACAGATAGCTGCTATATCTTTAAAAGACTGTCCTTGCTTGGGGCACCTGGGTGGCTCAGTTGGTTGAGCATCTTTGGCTCAGCTCATGATTTCACAGTTCATGAGTTTGAGCCCCATGTTGGGCTTTGCGCTAACAGCGGAGAGCCTGCTTCAGATCTCTGTCTCCCTCTCTCTCTGCCCCTTCCCTGCTCTCTCTGTCTCTCTCTCAAAAATAAACAAACATTAAAAAAAATTGTCCTTTCTTATGCTAAAATTTCACTAACAAGTAAATTTGTTTTCTAAAATATAATCATTTTTCATAATCATTTTCACTTTTCTAAAATATAATCATTTATATTTTTCTAATAGGCCAAAGAAATATGTTCAGCTTTAGAATTTGCTCTTATGATCTATGTGCCATAGATAAAATTCTCCTAAGTCATATCATTTGTGTTTAGCTTTGCGCAGTGGCAGTATTATAGCCAATGAGGTTTATCCAAGGCACAATTTTTGCTAATTGGAAAACATATCATTTGTGTTTAAATAGATGTTTGCTGAAATATATAAGGAGCCATCTTTTAAAGATGATGGGGGTTGGGAGGGTTGCTTGGGTGGCTCAGTCAGTTAAGCATCTGATTTGGGCTCAGGTCGTGATTTCATTGTTCATGAGTTCCAGCCCCACGCTGGGCTCTCTGCTGTCAGTGCAGAGCCTGTTTGAGACCCTCTGTCCTTTCCTCTCTCTCCCTCTTTCTCTCTGCCCCTATCCTGCTCATGCGTGCTGTGATCTCTCCCTCAAAAATAAACATTAAAAAAATAAAAATGACTAAGGAAGTTTTCTCCAACCACCAATTTATGAGATATTGTATATTTCTATCTGAAAAGCTTTTGTTCCCAAAATTCTTTAAGAGATGTCCCTGAGGCTCCCCATGACTTAACTCACCATTACTGTAACTGGATACTGGTGGAAGTTGTACCCAGCTTCATTCAGGAATCCTTCATCACTCACAAACACACATGGTGCCGGGGAGCCCCAAGTAGCACGCAGACATCAACCTCACCCTGGCCCTCTTCCTTCGAGTTAGAAGCAATGAACTATAGAGGACAAAAGGTGGGTGGGCTAACCCTGCAAAACTCGGGAGGGTGAGTGACTAAGATCCGTAAAACCAAAGTAGTGGACATACTCACTTTCCATGCCCACTGTCCCAAACACCTAACGCTCCCAAGTGCAGGCACGTTAAGGCACAGTTGCCTGTCTCTTGGCCTCCTCCCATCCTTGCAGAAAGAGTAGAGGGAATTGTTCATCTCCAGGAAAAAGGAAGGACTGTCAGCTTATCGTCTCTTGGTTGACAGGCTGGAAGTGAATGAAGGAAGGAAGAGATTGGGATCTCTGGGCGCACTCGTTTAAAGCCTAAACAAGTCTATCTAGACATCTGATATTAGGTTGAATCAATCTGTTGACTATCCATTTGCTGATATTTGTATGCTATCAGAAAGCAAAATTTTGAGCTCCCTGCTACCAAATCACCTAAGTCAGAACGTGAAAGAAAAATTTAAAAACCTTCCCTGAGTTACTTGCCTTCCTAAAAGTGTAAAAACTATTCATTTGAAGGTGGTTTTTGTCTTGTGAAATCATAGTTACTGCCGTTTCCTACTGGGCTGTCCGTCCCCGGAGGACAGGACCGTGCCTCATTCACCTCTTAATCCCCAGGAGCCCTGCATCCTGAGCACAGAAACTGTACCACAACACCAGTCTTTCTCTCTTAACTGTGCAAATACTTAAAATCAAATTCAGTGCTCATTCTGTAGCTCTTTCTAGGTGGCTCATTAGACTTCTCTTGACTTTGTATCATAAGCTGCTTTCAGTGTTCTTGGACATAACCAGGCTATTGAAATGCAAAACATGTGGACATTTCAATTTCTAGCACTTTTTTTCTTTAAGCCTGCCAGAAGGGTATTCTAATACATCCCCTTCTTTCTCACCCCCACCCCCTCAGGTATCCGTTACAGCACTGATGTGAGTGTAGATGAAGTGAAAGCCCTGGCTTCTCTGATGACCTACAAGTGTGCTGTGGTTGGTAAGTGATCTCCTTTGTTGCTCACTCATGGCGCTTGGGTGAAATATGTTTACATACAAGGTTACTGTTAGGATGTTATTCAAGGTGCACGGGTTAATGCCCATGCCACTTTTCAATTAGCCTTAATTAAAAGTTAGTCTTTTTTTAATGAAGAACTTGTAGGAACTAGTTGGATTTTCTCTAAGTGTAGATCTTTATTTTAAATCTCTTTCTGTACCCTGTAAGTAAGATCAAATCATAATAGAAGGAAAATAAATATTTTTTTCTTTTGGAATTAAAAGCACACTGATTAAATTTGCCTTATAACTTGACTAGCCTTATAATTTCTGTTCCACTAGAGTTTCAAATAAAGTACGTTTTAGAAGAGGTCGATGTGGGTTTATTTCTTGAATTTTCTGAAATTAAAGCTGAAAGTGCCATATTTATATTATTGTAATATCGCACAGTGCTTTCTGCATCTTTAATTTTTTTATTCTTTGTATGGAATAACAACTTGCAGCCTTCTCTTTCAGATGTGCCATTTGGGGGTGCCAAGGCTGGTGTTAAGATCAACCCCAAGAACTATACTGTAAGTAACAATGACATTTGTACACATGGTATACTCACAGAGGACTTCCAATTACTGGGCTTCTGTGTGTCCTCCATAAAAAAACAAGTAAAGAGTTAACGCATTGAGTGTTGTGTCATAAGAAGGTCACCTGCTTAACATCAATGTCCTTTTTCATTTTCTCACTTAGTTAAGAGGTAATTGATACCTTCATATTTTTAGGCCTTTTCATCCTTGTTATATGTTCTATAATATAAATACAATATGTTCTGTATAACTATAGTATATATTACTATGAGATTTTTGTGTTAGGTGTCAAGGTGTAGTGACATATCTTAATTCAGTAAAAATCTTATTGTTTATCCTATCAGTTCCAAGTTAATTTAAGCTATTACTATACTTTATGGCACCAAAGTAACATCTGTTACAAACATAACATATATGACTTCATTCTTTTTAAGAGTAACCGTTTAAATGAAAATATACCATAGGGATTGCTCATAGGGTCCTATTTTAATACAAAGAGAACGTGAACTGGGTTTTGAGCCCTAATTCTGCTGTCTGTTGTATATATGACCTAATTTGTGATCTTTAAAACGGAAATGCTTGCTTTATGAGTCTTGAGGATTACACAAGAAGATGTGTGAAAATGTCCTACAAATAGAAAATATAATACACCTATTATTTCTTTCCACCAGTGGTTTTCTGTCAAAAACATTTGTTTCATTGTTAAAACAACAATGAAATGAAATGAAATGAATGAAAACAAAACGTTTTCATGTTTTTCCTTTATAGGATAATGAATTGGAAAAGATCACAAGGAGGTTTACGATGGAGCTGGCGAAGAAGGGCTTTATTGGTATGTATTAATTACCATGTAGGTTTCTGCACAGACTAGGAACATCTAAAAAGTAAGGTTCTTAAGTCAAACTCCAGCTTTTACCTGTATGTACATGGGTAGAACTACCCTTTTACTTTGAAAAGCTGGGTTCTATGACAAATATGGTGGACGTGCGGGACCTCTTTTAGATACATCACTAATAGCAAAGTTCAGGTTCTCACTATGCAGTGTGGACACCAGACGGATCGCATCCACTTCTTATACAGTGTCTGTTGTAATTTCCAGAAAGATCATTTTTTTAATATGTAGAAATTACTTTCACAGTAGTGATCCTGTTCTGAAAGCAGAGAAATCTGGTACCTTTGGAATTGGAGGCTCAGTGCAGTGGGCACAGGCTGGGAGGTGAGGGGTTCACACTGATGGCTTATGCTGCTTTCACTGATTTGGGGTTGCTGCTGCTCCTAACGTTTGTTACCAGGCCCTTTTGTCAAACAGTAGATTTCTGATGGTGCCAATCTCCATTGCCTTGATGTTTTTGTATCATACTCTCATCTGTCTCATGTGTTCTTTTGTATGAGATGTGAGTATTCTTTGCTGTGATGTGTAAATATTCATTTAATCTTTAATTTTCAAGCAACTTAAGTCTCTATATTTCTCTTGTTGATCTAGAGGGATTCTAATTTGTTTAAATAAAAAAATGATTTAGTAGAACGTTTGCCCTTGTAACATAAAGAAGACTGACTAAAATAAGAAAGAAAACCTACTTTTTCTATTTTCCAGCCCCTCTGTTTTTCTTCCCCAATATTCTCCCCACTGTTGATAAAGTCCCGTGAACTTAAGATATCTTTATTTTTTAATTTGCCCTCTTTTTTAGGAAAGAAAAGGACATGAAATAAACTAGTATAGAAATTTAACACTATAAATTTACCAGATTCAGCCTGTCTTTCATCATTTAAAAGGCATGGTAGGGGGGGTGCCTGTTTGGCTCAGTTGGTAGGGCGTCCAACTTCAGCTCAGGTCATGATCTCACAGTTTGTGGGTTCGAGCCCGTGTGCTGACTACTCAGAGCCTGGAGCCTGCTTTTTGTCTCCCTCTCTTTCTCCACCTCCCTTCTCATTGGCTCTCTCTCTCTCTCAAAAATGAATAAACATTAAAAAAAATTTTTTTTAATAAATAAGGCACGTGGATTCTTGACACACCTCCTTCTCAGCACTGCTGTGAGCTCATGCTGTCACTGTACCGGCGAGGCACTGGGTACCTGGAGTTAACTGCCTCCTTTACGGAAATGCCCACTAATTCTGAGATTTGGGAAACTGCTGTCATGTTCAGTCTATTGACAGCCTTCATAATTTTTATATCGTGTTTTGTCTTAGCTTAAATCACAAACATATTTAATGGTCTTGTAGTTTCAGACTTTATTGTTTTATTTATTGCCCTTAATCTAGAGTATAACCAGCTAATTTTCTCTACATTTATATTGTCAAGTACCTTATAATTCCAAAGGTTAATTTGACTTCTTGGTATAAGTATAGAGGCCTCATGGACTCACAGTGCGGCTAACCTGATTGTAGCATGTTGAGAGAGGCAAAGGAGTTCTTTCTCTTCCTCCAGGACACAGAACTGGTTCTGAGCAAACTTCTAGAACTGATGTCATCTCTCCATTCTTCTCCAACTTCTCTTTCCACAGGGTTTGAGAGCGAGTTAGAGCTGGCTCTGAGTCCTGGCCCTGTCTCATTGTGTGCGTTTAGGATTAGCTTTTCAGTGTCTGCAGAAACAATCAGCTCAGGTTTTCATAGGGACATTGCTGTCCTCACCATGGTGAGTGCCCCAGTCCATGAGCACTGGCTGGCTGTCCATGGATTCGGACCTCCTTTAAGGTCTTTCAGTAGTAGTGTGTAGTCTTCGGTGCACACATTTACACTTCTGTCACATCCATTCATAAGTAGCGTGTGAGCGCATGTGCGTGTGGTTCTAAGGGATGTTGGTCTGTAGTATTTTCTTGTGAGGTCTATATTAGGATAATACTGGTCTCATAGAATGAATTAAGAAGTGTTCTCTCCTCTTGTGTCTTTTGTTGTTTTTTTTAAGTTTGTGGAAGGTGGGTGCTAATTCCTCTGTGTGAGGTTAGGTACCACCTTTGTAAACTGCAAAGTTGCCTTGCAATAACCTGATGTCTCCTCCTTTTATTCCCCTAGTGCATCATGCACCAAAATTGCCCTTTCAGCTCTCCCCGTGCTCATGGTCTGTTAAAGCAGTGCGCTCCCCAGCCAGTTTTTCCCCTTCTTTATACTCTTACGGGATTGAGTGATGCCATTTTAGCTTTTCTGAGGGTAGTCACATGTTTTACAAGATATAGACTCTCAGACCTGTTCTCTAAGGTATTTGAGAATTTTTCTGCAATTCAGGAACTATTTACGTATGATCTGAGTGTCGGTATCGATTGATTTTTGTGTGGAACAGAAAACTCGTAAGCCTTGATAATATTTTGTGACTTTGCCATTGGATAGAGAGAGCTGTCTCACCTTAAGCTGTCTAGATGAATTGAGGTTTTTAAGAAGCAATTTATCATGGTACATTTCTGATTTACAAACTATATTCTTCAGACTTGTTCCTTGCCAATAGCCCTTCCCCAATTAGAATTGTTATTTGAGGCAGCAAGGTCACTTGACCCTTGATATTGCTAAAATACTTT
This sequence comes from Proteles cristata cristata, assembly GCA_017311185.1. Lineage (NCBI taxonomy): Eukaryota > Metazoa > Chordata > Mammalia > Carnivora > Hyaenidae > Proteles > Proteles cristata. The sequence continues at coordinate 105,142 of JAESUZ010004359.1, read as the reverse complement.
TGTAGATAACGACCAGCAGGATTCAGGAGCAATTTGTCATTTATACCTTGGGAGAAAAGCAATATGAAACAAATCTTTATGGACATCCTGGAAGTATGTCACTCTAAAGGAATAGACATTATGAGCAAATGGGGATGGTAGAGCCCTTCTGTCAGAGGTTGAGGCTAGGATGCAGAATTAATCCTTCCAAGCAGGAGTTATATTGAGGGAGAGTGAGTTTGGGGAAGTCAGACTTCATGAGGTTTAGAAGCTGCCTAAAAGGAAGGGTACTCAGACACAGGAAGGTGACAGATTGGTGGGAGGAGGGGCAGGACTGTAAAAAGCAAGCCTCGCCCACTTCAAAGTTGTCTTATGCCATCTGGTGTCCATTGCATCACAGCTTGTGCAGGGAAACGCATCACCTAGGACCCGGGCTCCTGAAATGTAGGAAGATATTAAAATGTAACCTTGTTCTGTTGGCTAAAAAGTAAAAAATAGAGAACTCAGGTACAGCCCTTAGAAAGAACTTTAAAGTTGTGTTTTCCTTTTTAGGAAGGTAATGAGTTTGTATGATACAATTGACACAGTATAGAAAGTTCTGAACAAGGCCAAAATGGAAACGTAGTGAGCAAGTGTGAGCATGTCCTTCAAGAGTTCTGCACACATACTGTATACACATGGAAGTAGGTGCCTAGATAGTACACGGATCTACTAGAGAAAGAATTTTATTTAAATAGGAACATACTCTACATGCTGTGTAATACCTACTTTTTTCTACGCCTGTGTACTGGTGAATAAATACACTGTATTTATTTAATTGACCCACTAGATAATAAGGTTGTTTTGATTCCTACTATTTTGATAGACCTATTTCTGTATATTCCTACCTTGACAGATTTGAGTGGGCATTATTTAACACACTTTTATCTGAGATCTCAGTGTGGCCATCAGTGTTAGTGGCGTCACTAGACTTTTTGTTGTTGTGATTGCTGCTGCCTGTGTGCTAACTTCTTATTATCCTCAAACTTTTTCATTTGCTGTGATCTGAGAAATTGAAGGCTAAGGTTTGAAATTGTGTACACTGAATAAGCTTTGAATAACATGTCAAAGCACTGGTGTGAGAGTATTATGGGACTTAACACAATTGCTTCAGCAATATGTCTTTTTTTTTTTTCCTTTTCCTACTTGGTGGGGAGGGCTTACCCCCCACCCAGTAAATGGGACATTTCTGTGCTGTCTCAGACACATACACTCCCTAACCACAACAGCCATCCTTCTGTAGAGCAAGATGGTACCATTTTCTCTAACTGCAGTTCAAGGAACTGACGTCAAGAAAGGTACACTGATTTGCTTATGCTCATGTATTCAGAAGTTCAGTTGAGTGGCTCACATCTGTCATGTAGAGCTAATCTCCAAACGTAGAGGAAGGAAACGCCAGAGGGAGAAACTACTACATAACAGTGTATGTGTGTATAATTGTGTGGTAAAACATTTAGTAAGTAGTTCTATGGCTTTAATTAGTTACACAGATGAAATTTAAAGTTTTCTAACAGCGATAGCTTTGTTATTTTAGGAAATTACAAGAATCTATGTGTTTGAGATGAGTTTATCTTAAAAGCTGGTGCACTGCCCTTTCTTTGTGCCCCCAGGTCCTGGCATTGATGTGCCTGCCCCAGACATGAGCACGGGCGAGCGGGAGATGTCGTGGATTGCTGACACCTACGCCAGCACCATAGGGCACTATGTAAGTACCCACCGGAAGCCCTGAGGGCCTCATTTGCTATCTATGAGAAATAGCAATTAAGCTAATTTTACGTGGAAGGTGAGAATTCTCTGGGTTTTCCTCCTCCCCTTTAATCATATCTTGATTGACATATTTTACTTCCCTCTCTCCAGTCATAAATCATAAATGTAGTGAACATGAACGGAGCTTTCATTTATATGCCTTCCCATCCTGAAAGCTGGGGTGGGACCTCAAAAACAGATCACCTGCTAGGCAGGGCAGGACACGCTACAAGACACTAGAAGGGAAGTCCAGAAGCAGATAAGGTATGGAGATAGTGTAATAGAGAGATGGAGTTACATCTCTGAAAGAAGGCTTCCTGGATGAGGTTTAAGTAGAATTTAAGCACAGAGGTTTCGGGGACAGGAGGAGAAACAGTAGAGCTCAGACTGTCAGGAGATGAGGCATGTTAGAAGGGTGACAGAAGAGCGAAAAAATACATATACTAGGACAAAAATACTCAAGTCCTAGTGTTTTGTTTGCCAGTGAGAGGGGAGCCTCCGATGCTGACCCTGTCTTAGGGACGAGAGGGCTGGTGGTGCTGGGCCACCTGACCCCAGGGGCCCTGGGGGCTGGGGAGAAGCCGTGGTGCATGACAGAGATAGGCTCCACAGGGCTGCAGTGGATGTGTGTCATCAAGGAAAGGAGACCTGGGAAGACTTGAGTCCAGGGCACTGAGCAGTAGTACCGCTAATAAAGAACACAAGAAGGAAAGCTAACTTTCTGCTCTTCAAGGGCTTGGAACCTTGAAAAACATTTAAGGAGCAGAAATTGAGAGGGAGTTGAAAAGACGTTTCGTTAAAAATGTATATAGGGAGGGGCGCCTGGGTGGCTTAGTCGGTTCAGCGTCCAACTTTCACTTAGGTCATGATCTCGCAGTTCGTGGGTTCGAGTCCCACGTCGGGTTCTGTGCTGACTGCCAGCTCAGAGCCTGGAGCCTATTTCAGAGTCTGTGACTCCCTCTCTCTCTGACCCTCCCCTGCTCACGCTGTCTCTCTCTCTCCTAGAAATAAATTAAAAAAAAAAAAAAAAAAGTATATAGGGAGTACCTCTGCCAAGCAACCAGGGTACTCAGTACAAATAGGGTAAATGAGCAGGGAAAGTTGTCATGCTGTGAAAAGGTATAACGGGGCCGGGCCGGGCCTTTGCAGGTGACATCAGAAAAGGCCACCTCGAAGGAGTAAGCTTCTATTTTGTACTCTGAACGTTGAATAGGATCCACTGGGGAGTGGGCGTGGGTGCAAGTGTGGGAGGCAGAAGGAACCAGTGGGTGCAGTTCTGGAGTACAAAAGAGGAGAACCTGAGAAGAGGGAAGACGTGGTAGCCAGAGGGGAAAGCGAGAGAGTAGGGCCTAAGAGAGGCCAGTTACAGGAGGGTCAGACCCAAGTCATCACCCTGTGAGTGACAGCAGAGACTCTGGTCTCTGTCCTAAAGCCAGAAGGAAGCTGGGGAGTGCCAACTATAAGCAGGTATGAGGCATTTTGAGTGTTGCTCTGTGTGCAGCAGAGAATGGGACCGTTGGGTGCAGGAAACCATCCAGGAGAGAGGGGATACTGGCCTGCCCTGGAGCTGAGGAGAAATGGATGGGTTGAAGAGGGATTTAGAGGGAAAGCGGTCAGTTGTAGAATATTGAGACTCACTAAGAGTTCCATGTCGTGATGTTGAGGGGACGGTTTCTGGGAAGAGACCAGTTCAGCAACTAGATTGTTCGTGGGACAGAGATTAGAGCCAGACTGAAAGGGGTTGTTGAGGGAGGGAAGTAGGGCACGAAGAGTAGCCCTCCCTGAGAAAAATGGCACTGGACAGCAAAGAGAAAACTTGAAAGGTGGCTGTTGCCCAGAGAGAAAGGTTTTTGTTGTTTTTGTTGGCTAGTTGACTGGCTGCGGCCCCAGATTCCTCTATGTGAGAGACGATGCGAGAAAGGTGTAGACAGTAGAGGTAGCAGTCTTCCAAGGAAATAAAGGCCTCAGGAATTTTCCTTTTAAGGGCCCTTGTGAGAAGATGAGTCTCAGAGAAGAGAAATAACTCTCTCTGAGAAGAAGGAAGGGGGCTGTAGCGCGCAGTGGAGGAATCCAGACCCCAGACTGATGTCTGAATTCCTGAGGGGGTGCAGTACACGTGGGAGCGTGGGCGGGCAGCCTGGCTTCTCGGGCTCCCGCACACCCCAGCTCTGTGACCCATGCCGTGCCGGGTACCTAACGCTCTCTGTGCCTCCATCTCCTCATGCGCAAGAGGACAATAGTGATTAGCACCAGTGGGAATTAGATGACTGGTAATATAAGGCCCTTAGAACAGCACCCACTCCTTGTTAAAACACATTATTACATGAGGTGAATGCATAAATCCCTGAAATAATCAACAGGAGTGGTCTGCTTCAGAGAATTTTGCTTTTAACTGCTGCTCCCTAAAATGATGCCTTCTTGCCTTTGGATGTTAAATGAGCTCTGGATATGGTTCTTTTTAAGCTAGACACTAGCCTAGAGTGCAGGGTAGTGGGCCGTAGACCAGTGGCTCATTCCCAGTGGTGACAACAAAGGAAAGTTTTGTGAGGCACTGCCAGTAAACCCTGGCAAAAGACTTCCTTCTTAGAGTGACACCAAAATCAGGGCCTAAAAGTAAGGAGGCTACAGTTTTTCCTATTTCCAGATGTAAACCTGAACACGCTGCAGCTTGTGTCCAGTCCTGCCCTGAGGCGCAGCCCTGGGAGGAAGGGGGTGTTGTCCATGGGCTCCGGGGACAATCAGGTGTGCTGGAGGGCTGGGGGAACTGGCGCCCGGCCTGACCTCAGACAGGACTGTGGCTCCAGCATTTGCATTTGCACTGTTTAAAAGCATTTGGCACTAGGTTTGCAATTCTGTGTTCACAAGTGTTAATTATTCATGAAGGGAAACTGTGGGAAAACTACTAATTTCTGTAAATCACTTTACTAACTGCTTTCTCTTGTTTTTTAGCTTTTCTTTTTGCTGGCAGTTATGCAGCTAATACAATTCTAAGTTGTCTCTAAAAATAGTTAAACACTACAGATAAAATCCAGGTTACTTTTTAACTCAGCCGACTAGAACATCTATTGGAAGGTAGACAGTATGGTGTGAAGTGAGGCACTTCCTCTTGCTCTGGAGTGCCCCCCTAACCAAGTTTAGTAGGTAGCCCTACTGTCCATACTTTATCCACGAATATGAAATGCCTCCTTCATTTTAGGTTGATTTCCTGTATGTAATAGGTCCGTCTAGTTTCTCTTTCGATCTGTCTCTTCTGCACTGTTGTGGTTGATAGAGTTGATGGTGTATCTGATGGACCTTGGAAAGGAAGCTCTCCCAAGCCCCTTTCAGTTTTCTAAATATGGTTGTTTCTGAGCAAGAGTACATGGTCAATTCACAGGATGCAGAAAGACGGGTGGTGAAAACAGAGCCTCTCCACCCCACTTCCCAGAGCGGGCTGCTGCTACCAGAGGCGCTCCCCTCACACATGGGCAGGAACGTCGCCATCTCACCCCTATGTACCTTTTTGCTTCCCTACCTCCAATGATCCCATCCTAAATACACAAAAAAATGTGACTTCCTAAAAGTAGAATCTTTGGATTAATGGGCATTTTTATTTTGGTAGATATTCCTGCAAACCCCTTAGTTATTTTGTCTTTTTTTAAATTTCTTGAATACTGTTGTGAATCCACCCTTTTTTTAAGTGAACTTGAATATTATCTCTTAAAGTTCTTTTTTTTTTTTTTTTTTTTTTTTTTTAGCGGCACCTGGGCTGCTCAGTCAGTTAAGCTTCCGACTTCGGCTCTGGTCATGATCTCACGGTTCGTGGTTCAAGCCCTGCATCAGGCTCTGTGCTGATGGCTCAGAGCCTGGAACCTACTTCAGATTCTGTGCCTCCCCTGTCAGTGCTCACTCGCATGCTCTCGCTCTCTCTCTCTCTCTCTCTCTCTCTCTCTCCCCTCAGCAATAAACAAACATTAAAAAAAATAAAATTCTTTTTCTTTAGTTCCATTTTATTGAATTTCTATATTACTATTTTCATGATACTATTATTTATACTTAATGATGTTGAGTTCCTAAAAACCTTGTTTATCCCATTGGAAAATATAGTCTATCTTATTATATATTTTCTAAGAACAGAAATCTGAAAAAGTAACGCTTCTCCCTATTGGTGAATGTGTACCATAAGCACACATATAGTCTTAATGAGCATATTAGTTAAGAATGTGAAATTTTGGCTTTTTCTTACAGGATATTAATGCCCATGCCTGTGTAACTGGTAAGCCCATCAGTCAGGGTGGAATCCACGGACGGATCTCCGCTACTGGCCGGGGAGTTTTCCATGGAATTGAAAACTTCATCAATGAAGCATCTTACATGAGTATTTTAGGAATGACACCAGGGTTTGGAGACAAAACGTTTGTTGTTCAGGTAAGGGTGTTTGCTTTCTTAAAGAATAATTGGTCTACATAAAGGAAGTTTTTCAATGTTCTTAGATTTGCAGTTTTTAAAATGTCATTGTTTTGAACCTTTGAAAGTTCTAGAGTAAATGTCTTCAAAGTAATACATGCTTTATTTTTTGAACCTTGGTACAATTCGTGTGACCAGAACCAATTTAAGTATCTTGCAGATACATGTGAAACTATTACCAGCTTCTTTTGGTCAAAATTTAAATTGAAATTGTATCCAGAAGGGGAAGGGTTTGCACAATGATGCAGATTTCAACTTTGAGGAAGAATGGGCTTGCTATTTGGTTGTTTTACAGAGTGGAATCTAAATTAAGTTGAATGCAACTTTTTTTTTTTTAATCCTATTTTAAAATAGAATAGAATTCATATTCCTCCCAGTGGGTGACTTTATGTTGTTAAAACCACAGGACATCTGGTCATCAGGGCCTGAGGATTTGGGTGCATTACTAACACCACTGCCAGTTCTTTTATAAGCCATAAGGCTACATGGAACTCAACTTTTTCAGGACCCATTATCCCAGATTAATGGGATTGGGTGGGTTCCACGTTCTTAAACAGAAATTTATTGCTAAAGAGAAGCCTTTTAGTATACTGCTTCTTATGGCAAGAGGATCCTGAGAATTCCTTTTAAACTAATAGAAGGGGTGCACTGGTCAGAATCGACTTTACTGTGTGTCCTAAGACTTGGTCTCTGTGTCACATGTAATTGTTCTTCACAGGGATTTGGGAATGTGGGCCTGCACTCTATGAGATATTTACATCGTTTTGGTGCTAAATGTGTTGGTGTTGGTGAATCTGATGGGAGTATATGGAATCCAGATGGTATTGACCCAAAAGAACTGGAGGACTTCAAATTGGTATGTCAATCCAATATCTCAACAGTCTGACTGCCCTAAATACTGTAAAGATGAAATAAGTCTTCTTAAAATCTATTTCCGTTGTTTACCTTTTAAAATGTAATCCAAAGAGCTCTTAATAGATGAGTCTTTACGTCATAGACCCTAAACACAAACATTTAAACAATGATGCAGCCATTAATTCTGATTTTTCAATCAATTTCAGCAACATGGATCAATTCTGGGCTTCCCCAAGGCAAAGCCCTATGAGGGGAGCATCTTGGAGGCTGACTGTGACATACTGATCCCTGCTGCCAGCGAGAAGCAGCTGACTAAGTCCAATGCACCCAGAGTCAAAGCCAAGGTGAGAGCATGATGGAACCTGGGCTTAGCCTTACCAGTGTAGAATGACCCTGAGGGTCATAGAAAAGCTCTTAATTGGCTTTCTTCCTTTCTTTTCTTTACTTTTCTTTTTTTTTTTTTTACACCTTTATTGGGATATAATTCACATACCATACGATTCACCCAAGCATAAAAGTTCATGGCTTTTCGTATATTCAGAGTTGTGCGGGCATCCATCACCATGAGTTTCCTCTAAAACCAAACTTCCAAAAAGCAGTTAGGAAAATAGAAAGGTGAAAAATAGTTTTATACACTTTTTAGAACAAAACTCTTAATAATTTTATTTAAACTGGAGTTCTGCCTCTCCCCCCAGCCCCCATACACACACACCTCTTGCGCTCACTGGTGGGATTTGTGGTGGTATTGGTAATACTATGTGTCCTGACTCTCTTGCAGATCATTGCTGAGGGTGCCAATGGGCCGACAACTCCAGAGGCCGATAAGATCTTCCTGGAGAGGAACATTATGGTGATTCCAGTAAGTCATCTCTCTGTGTTTGCCAGGTTTTAAATGTACTTGAAATCCAGTCTTGTGCAAGCAGTCGCGGGGAGAAGAGGATCATCGTTTATTTCCCAAGCTATAGTGCATTCTTCATCTTCATTTTGCTCTTAAGGAAATAAAGTAGAAGCATGCTTAGTGTAAAAAGCCTGTCAGTTTTCACTTTGACCTGAACATTTCCTTCCAACTTCAGGCTCTTTCTTGAGTATGTATTTAGCCTTCTTAAGAATCCAGTCATAAGGGCGCCTTTAGCGGCTCAGTTAGTTAAGCATCCATCTCTTTATTTCAACTCAGGTCATGAGCTCGTGCAATCAAGCCTTGTGTCGGGCTTGTGCTGACAGTACAGACCTTGCTTGGATATCTCTCTCTCTCTCTCTCTCCCTCTCTCTCTCTCCCTCTCTCTCTCTCCCTCTCTCTCTCTCTCTCCCCTCTCTCTCCCCCTCTCTCTCTCCCCCTCTCTCTCCCCTCTCTCTCTCCCTCTCTCTCCCTCCCTCCCTCCCTCCCTCCCTCCTTCTCTCTCTCCCCCTCTCTCTCCCTCCCTCTCCCTCCCTCTTTCTTTCTCCCCCACCCCCTCACTCATGTGTGTACTCTTGCTCTCTCTTAAAATATATACATAAACTTTTAAAAATCCAATTATATAAATGTATATTGTGCTAGAAACACGAATTCTAACGTGAACAATGAGCTTTCCTGTAATTTCTAACCTTATGCATTTCAAATATCCCTGCTGCTTTACTCAGAAAGCTAATATGAAGAATGTGTGCTTAGGTTTTCAGTGGGTAAACATGGGATTATTTGCAAGTGGAAGTTAGTGTGGACTCATGATGCATTTAGGACTTTTGCTGAAAGCACTTACGAAGTTCAGTTTAGCTGAAACAGATTGCCCTTAGGTAGTAGGAGAAGGAATGCCAATCTGGTGAGGCGCCCTATGGACAATCTAGCAAGCAGTTTGGGCTAAAGACTTATTTGGTAAAGAGGAAGCTCTAACCAAAGCTGATCAAATGCTTGTTAGTTTATAAACAAAAAAGTTATTTTTTTTTCAAAGTGGAAAAACTCAGTGGATTAGGAAGGACGTTTGTTAAATGTGAAATTCCTTTTTTTTTTTTTTTAAATATTTATTTACTTTTGGGAGAGTGCAAGTCGAGGAGAGACTGGGGGAAAAGGGAACAGAGGACTCGAACTGAACTCTGCACTGACAAGCTGACAGCAGCAAGCCCAATTGCAGGGCTCAAATTCACAAACTTGTGAGATCATGACCTGAACCAAAGTCAGACACTCAACCGACTGAGCCATCCAGGTGCCCCTGAGTGTGGCATTCCTGATACAATCTAAGATATTTTGGGGAAGTTTGATGCTTAATCAGCTTTGGTATTAAAATGGAGCTCTCATGTTCATTGAAAGCTTTTAGTAAAGCCATCATCTTCTCATTTCTTTGGTGTCTTCCCTGTCACATTTTTGTGTATAGGATCTCTACTTGAACGCTGGAGGAGTGACGGTATCCTACTTTGAGTGGCTGAAGAATCTAAATCATGTCAGCTATGGCCGTTTGACCTTCAAATATGAAAGGGATTCTAACTACCACTTGCTCAGTGAGTTCTGATGACCTGGTTCAAAAATAATCTTTGGGGGCCAGCTCAAAGGCTGGAAGAAACTTACCCTTAAAAAGAACCATTTCCTTTTTGTAATTCTAAAGAATTTAATCTCAGAACAGAAAATCATATTCTTTCTTGTGAGTCTTAGGATCAAAACTGATTTAAAAAAAAAACTGATATTCAGGTGTTTATTCTGTGATACAGTGTCCCCATAACATCAGCTACAAGTTAGTAAATATAAAGAGTATGCTTTTAAGCCAGGAACTCCTATTGATACTCCTCCATTCCAATCCCTCCTGGCTCCTAGTAGAGGCCTTTCTGGTGTCAAGAATTTCTGGAGTCTTCTGATGTGAGTGTGGTTTTTCTTTAACTGAAGTAGCTCCGGAGTTAATGGTCCAGTCTCATCAAGCTGAACTAAGACCAAGACCTCCAACTGAGCTTTACTCAGCCCGCTCTGAGAATCTGGGTGAAGTGTTCTGTCAATTTCCGTTTCTTTTTCCCTCAGCATTTTCTTTTTAACAGAGCCAAGGAGAAACCGTGGTAATGGGTGTTATGGAAACAGAGCACTGACCTAAATTCACGTTTATGTAGGAATTTGGCAAAGTGCTTTATTCCCTTTTAACAGAGTTTTAAGTGGTTAACCCTTTTATGTCATTAGTGTTAAAGGTTTCTAAACTCTATTTGATTTTGGGTTGTGGATATAGTTGGAGACTACTTTTGGTTGTGCTTCATTTTTTTTTTTTTCTACTAGCAATGTCTTAACTTCATCTCTTGGTTTTTTATAGTGTCTGTTCAAGAGAGTTTGGAAAGAAAATTTGGGAAGCACGGTGGAACTATTCCCATTGTGCCCACGGCGGAGTTCCAAGACAGGATATCGGTGAGTGTGCTGTGATGGGCCTACGCCTCCCTCACCTGGCCAGCTCTTCTGTAGACCCAGGCCGATTGATTGGGCTTACAGGGGTCAGCAACAGGATAGCAATGATGGGATCTGTGCATGCTTTGTACACTCCTCTCTCACTACAATCCAAATGTGGAGTGAGAAATTTAGTTTAAAATAAATCCTGAATGGTTCTTCCGGTCTTGATACTTCTGCAATAGAGATGACTCAACAGGTGGTGCTTACCTAATTGTGATGAAGTACTGTGTAACTCTTTTTTTTTTTTTTAATGTTTTATTTCTGAGAGAGAGACAGCGTGAGCAGGGGAGGGTCAGAGAGAGAAAGGGAGATACAGAATCTGAAGCAGGCTCTGGGCTCTGAGCTAGTCAGCACAGAGCCCGACGCAGGGCTTAAACCCATGAACTGTGAGATCATGACCTGAGCCGAAGTCGAACGCTTAACTGACTAAGCCACCCAGGCGCCCTGAATTACTATGTAATTCTTAAGCTTTAGAGAAATAGAAAGAATGAAGAAGTAAATGGTAGGGGCGCCTGTCTGGCTCAGTCAGAAGAACATGCGACTCTTGATCTCTGAGTCTTGACTTCAAGCCAGCTTTAGGTGTAGAGATTACTTAAAAGTAAATAATTAAATGAACTTCTAGGGGGGAAAAAAAGAAAATCTTTAAACAAAATTAAATTGAACTATATGAAGAATTGAAATTGCTATATGGACACGAATAAGAGAGTGAAAGAAAGCAGGTAGAAAAGGTATGTTGTGAATTAGCTCTTGACAGGACCGAGTAATAGTGCTCATATGCCATAAGAGAAATTTCCCTAAATGACAGAGACTTGAAAAGCAAAGTCGGGGCGCCTAGGTGCCTCAGTAGGTTAAGCATTCCACTTCAACTCAGGTCATGGTGTCACAGGTTGTAAGTTCTACTTCAGATTTTGTGTCCCTCTCTCTCTGCCCCTCCCCAGCTCACGCTCTCTCTGTCTCAAAAATAAACATTAAAAAGTTTTTTTTTAAAGCAAAGACATAGGAAATAGACCTAGAAAGGCAAGTGTTCAATCTCACTGTTAAAGAAATACAAACTAAAATAAGGTTTCTTTAATATATTAAACTAGCAAAAACAATTAATGGATCTTACACTCACCATGTCCATGGTGAAACAATTGTACCTTTATTTTGATGACAAAGCAGATTGGTGCAGCTCTTCAGAAAGTTTGAAGAGCTATTATGGTTTTCCTGCCATCGACGCTATCATGACAGTCCCCCTGCAAATTCATCCTAACGGAAATAATTCTAAAGGAGAGGAGTGGCTCCATGCAAGATGACGTCATTGGAGCAGTGTTTGCGGTCAGGTTTTTAAATTAGGTTTGATTTAATAGTCTACATATATATGGCAGGAAATATATCTTCTTCTGAAATACTCAGTCAAGGAAAGTATTGTAAGATTATATTGCAACATGGGGAGTGGTGGGGAGTGTGGGTTTTGTTTAAAAGGAGACAAGATGCTTTGGCCACTTGGTATTAACTGTTCCCCTAAATGAACCTTCATATTTCCTGGAGTCTGTGTCTGTTAGTTGGGTCCGTCTGTCCGGGGTGCCCTGACCCCCTGCCGCCTTAAGTAACCCACCCGTGAGGGTCCCACCGCAGGATGGAATAGCCCACATCCTTCCATCACTCAGATCCAGGCCGCACCTGCTACAGCCGCCGCCCTTAGATGGGCTTCTTGCTCCTCCCTGTGGTCACCAGTGTCCCAGCACAGGCCTGGCTCACAGCTGTCGCTCAGACTGAAACCTGGAGTGGGAGTGCAGAAAGAAGAGAGCCAGTTAGTTAGGAAGGCGGCTCTGATGACTGACTTTTTATGCTCTTTGAAGTAATCTTTGCTCAGGATATTGGTCTTAAGTGTTTCAAATCCTGGACTTTAGTGCCGCTTTCTTACTGAATGACTTATTGCAGGAGTTTTGGGATCAATATCAGTTTAAAACACAGGAATTTCGGGGCGCCTGGGTGGCTTAGTCGGTTAAGCGTCCGACTTTCGCTTAGGTTGTGATCTCGCGGTTCGTGGGTTCGAGCCCTGCGTCGGGCTCTGTGCTGGCTGCCAGCTCAGAGCCTGGAGCTTGTTTCAGAGTCTGTGACTCCCTCTCTCTCTGACCCTCCCCTGCTCACGCTCTCTCTCTCTCTCCTAGAAATAAATAAAAATATTAAAATAATAATAATAATAATAATAATAAATAAATAAAAAACAGGAATTTTTTCTAGTTCCCTCTCCGCAGCCATGCCCTGGCCCTGCCAGGCCCCACCTTATTGACTGTCTTTGCACTGTCCCTCGTCTTTCCCTGGATGTCCTCCGTTCTCTAAATTCCACATTCCATCATTACAGTCACTCCATCGTCTTGTTTTGCTCAGCACAGTCCTTTGCTGACACCTGTACACTCCTGAAACCCAACCGTGCCCTCTCTACACTGGCACCCCTGTAGCCATAATCGTGACCACGAAACTCGAGTCCACAGTCAATGCCGTCTGGCAGTTATCCTACTTTTCCCTGGTCTTTTACTTTCTCGTTCCCCTGATTGGCTGTATCACACGTGCTCTTCTTCCCTCTCCCCTGCACTCCAGCACCTGACCTGGGACCTGTCCACAGAGAACGCAGCAGTCAGAGAACTTCCCGGCACCCAGCTCTGGGCGCCTGCACCGTCTCCTCTCCCCTCTCCCCTCGTTACAGAGCGACACTGTGCCTCCGTCCAAGCCCGTTTTCACCTCCCCTCCATCCCCAGTCACTCCTGTCAACATGCCAAATGCGGTCTTTAAAAAATAAAATCCATCTCAATCCCAGCTCCCTTCCAGACTGTTCTTGCCACTTTTATTTCCCTTCCCCTCATAGCATACACCCTTCAGAGTTGTGTGCACCGTACCTCCAGCTGTCCTGGGCTCCTCCCGCCCTGCCGCCCCTCCAGAGCTGTTCTTGTGCAGGTGGGCGATGGTGCCAGCATCACCAGATCCAGTGACCACTCTTCTGTCCGCAGCTTACTTCCCCGTCAGCACCTGCTGTCGCGAGTCATGGTTTCCCCTGCAGTATTTTCCTCTCCTAGCACCCAGGAGCCCGCACCCTCACTGGTTTCCTTCCTGCTGTGCCCTCACATTGCCTTCTGTGATCCTCACCACCTCTCCACACTCTTAACATGGGACGGCCTCGGGCCCTGAGTCACGGCTCTGTCTGAACTCAGAATTTTGGTGATCTCACGCAGACTTCTGGTTTTCAGTCCATGTATAGGCTGCCTCCTCCGACCAGAATATAAACTCCAAAAGAGCAGAGAATTTTCATTATTTTGCTTTCTGCTTTGTCTCCTGTGCCTAGAAGAGTGCCTGTCACATAGTAGCTACTCCATAAATGTTTGATGAGGGAGAGAAAGGCAGTACTCCACCTGTAGAGCAAGTTTTTTCTTCTAACTTGGTAGGCTAGATCAAGGTTTGACCCAGCTGTTTGTTAATAGATACAAATGTTACAGAAATATACCTTCTGTTATAGAGTGCTAACTACATGAAGGTCAGCATAGAAACATTTGGTTGTGTCTTTTTTTTTTTTTTAATGTTTATTTTTGAGAGAGAGAGAGACAGTGCGAACAGAGGAAGGGAAGAGAGAGAAGGAGGCACAAAATCCAAAGCAGGCTCCAGGCTCTGAGCGGTCAGCACAGAGCCCACTGCGGGACTCGAACTCATGAACCGTGAGATCATGACCTGAGCCGAAGTCAGATGCTTAACTGACTGAGCCACCCAGGCGCCCCAATTGGTGAACCACTTTAAAGTTTTCATCTGGCATAGCAGGATATGTGTTTGTTAGCTTTTATTTACTTATTTATTTCCTTATTTATTTGAGAGAAAGATGTGCACACATGTGCGCCTACACACAAGCAGGGGAGGAACAGAAAGGAGAATCCCAAGCAGACCCCACTCTGTCAGCACAGAGCCCAGTGTGGGGCTCCATGTCAGGAACTATGAGATCATGACCTGAGTCTAAATCAGAAGTCAGAAACTTAAGCTACTGAGCCAACCATGTACCCCGGTCCTAAAATTTTAGAAAGCATTCCAAAGAACGAATTAGATACTTAGAGGAATCCATTGATACAAACTGACTTACAGAAATAATTGGCATTGGAAAGAGATGACCTGACCTGGTGGTCCAAGGCCTGAGGTTATATTCCAGCTCTAAAAATAGCTGTCTGGGGCGCCTGGGTGGCTCAGTCGGTTAAGCGTCCGACTTCGGCTCAGGTCATGATCTCACGGTTCGTGGGTTCGAGCCCCGCGTCCGGCTCTGTGCTGACTGCCAGCTCAGAGCCTGGAGCCTGCTTAGATTCTGTATCTCCCTCTCTCTCTGACCCTCCCCTGCTCACACTGTGTCTCTCTCTCTCAGAAATAAATAAAATATTTTTTTAAAAAGTTTAAAAATAGCTGTCTGTAACTGTGGCCGACTTCTCTAGTACTCAGCTCCCTCCTCCGTGGAATGAGGGGCATAGTTAAAGCGCTGCTGAGCTCCATCCAGCTTTAAAGTTTGGGGGTGCTGCTGAGTACACAGCCGGGATTCTGCCACAGAACCGCTGTCAGAGAGGGCCACTCTCCTTTCTGTGCCCTGTGCGGTGTCCCTGTTAGCCAAGGAGGAGAGAGAAACACGTGTCACTTTGGGTCGTCTGCGCCTCAGATGGGTGACCAGTGCTGGTCTCACTACTCGCCCTCATGTTTCTTGTGCATACTTTTCTGTGTACATTGTTTTGCCATTATCTTATTTCAGGAGTATCTGTTTGCTGTCAAATGCAGTGAAAACTAAACTGGGGTTAAAACACAACCATTCAGGGGCGCCTGGGTGGCTTAGTCGGTTAAGCGTCCGACTTTCGCTTAGGTCATGATCTCGCGGTTCGTGGGTTCGAGCCCCGCGTCGGGCTCTGTGCTGACTGCCAGCTCAGAGCCTGGAGCCTGTTTCAGTCTGTGACTCCCTCTCTCTCTGACCCTCCCCTGCTCATGCTGTCTCTCTCTCTCTCTCTCCTAGAAATAAATAAAAATATTTAAAAATAAAATAAAAATAAAACACAACCATTTAAATAGCTATCAAGAGGGGCGCCTGGGTGGCTTAGTCGGTTAAGTGTCCGTCTTTCGCTTGGGTGATGATCTCACGGTTCGTGGGTTCGAGCCCCGCGTCGGGCTCTGTGCTGACTGCCAGCTCGGAGCCTGGAGCCTGTTTCGGTCTGTGATTCCCTCTCTCTCTGACCCTCCCCTACTCACGCTGTCTCTCTCTCTCTCCTAGAAATAAATAAAACATTAAAAAAAAAAAAAATAGCTATCAAGATACCATATGGAAATTAAATGTGTCTTTGCCAAAAGACAAAACAATTCTGTTTGGCAGTGTATTGACTTGAGAATCCTTTGTGCTCTTATAACCGAAGCGTGTCTTTGTGTGATTTTGTTAAACCTCTGTTCTTTTTCCTAATAGGGGGCATCCGAGAAAGACATCGTGCACTCTGGCTTAGCTTACACTATGGAGCGTTCCGCCAGGGTACGTGTGCAATGCTGTTTGCCTTTCTGCTGGTGACCCAAGACACAGCTCAACCGTGTTGTCACCTCAGCGGCCACATTGGGTGTGCCGGGTAGAAAACAGCAGACTGTTTGCATGTTTTTCATTCACGTATAGCAAAATGCTTGCTTGTTCAGTCTTATGATGGACAGTGTTCTCAGGGGTCTTTAATGTGTTTGTCAGGTTTTGGGAAATTAATAATACCAGGTGAAGTGGGAGTGATGTTTGGTAGTTAGCTTTAGCTAGAGATCATATAGTTGGCCAAACTGGATTGCGGTTGAGTACAGCGCTCTATTATAGCTACAAGAAACTACCTCACTATAGAATTTGGTATAAGCAAAAGGTTTTTTGATCTCTTGGTCCTTATTTTAAGACCTTAAATGCAATTCAAGTCCACTTTCCCTAATTTCTTCTTGCGTTCAGACTCTGTCCACCCACCTTTAAGTTGAAATAGCATAAGCAGATATTAATGATGGTGCTCGTTGTTAATTTGTTATAATAATTTGTTGTCAATACAATTGATATACCATAAGTTCACCCTTTTAAAGTCTACAGCCTGCAACCTAAGCATATTCACAAAGACATAGCCATCCCCAGGCACTACAGAACATTGTCAGTACCCCATTCTTAGTTTTATAAAATTATACCCCAGTATAATGAGGAGCTCGCTCCGGATAACAGGGTGTCTAAAGGACACAGAGACAGCTCACATCTAAAGAGCAACTTCATACTGCTGCCTAGTCAGTGACATACGTGGGTTCCCAAGAATGGGCCCTCCCTGACAGGGTTCAGTGCCCGAGGCCTGCGCTGCCATGGTGGCAGAGGCTTCTCTCACCCAGCCTGTGTGTACCCCGCGTGTTCACTTCACCGTGTTTTCTCCTGCCTTTCAGCAAATCATGCGCACGGCCATGAAGTATAACCTGGGTTTAGACCTGAGAACGGCTGCCTATGTCAACGCCATTGAGAAAGTCTTCAAGGTGTACAATGAAGCCGGTGTGACCTTCACCTAGATGAGTGTGGCTGACCTCTTCACTGCCCTCTTCCCTCTTCATCTGCAGACCCTTCACAAGTTTACATGTAACCACAGGAATATCTCTCTCTCTGTCTCTCTCTCTCTCTCTACTTAATAGATAATGGACATCATTCTCAACAAGTCAGTCCAAATCAGCCCCTTTGAGGAAAAAGAAATTAAGGTTAGGAGATCATGTACAAGCTGAAGAATATGAATATGAATACGAACGTAGAAATTACCTAAGCCAGAGAGCCATTTGGGTATTTTGCCTTTAAATGAAAAGTCCTTTGCATCCAGTTGCACCACCTTGCTCCACGGCCACTTCCCAGTACAGCTGTGTCGTCCGAGAGCAGTCAGTCACTTCCCACTTCAGCTCTGGACAAGTCTGAGACATGCTGTAACTTGGACACGTCTAAGCAGCAGCTGTGTGGCATTTTCAGAAGGTGGCATGGTCCTCAAGTGAGTTACTGGTATTTTTACATCAGCAAAATAACTCAATTTTACAGATTGCAACAAAAATGAAAGCTATTTCTCTTTATGCATTTTATTCTCTTAGAATAAAATAAGTACGTGCTGCTGTAATAAAATTGCCTTTAATCACTTAACAAGCCTAACCTTGACTCAAGCAGTGAATGCCTATAAACATAATAAATGAAAAAGCTAAGTATTTTTATAATATAAAACAGTATCATTTATAGCTTATCAATCATGTATTGTCCAGCAAAAATAAAAAGCCCGATGGAGAATTAAGTTATCTTCATAACTGCAAATGATGGAGGCTATTTTTGTTAAGACTGTCAGAATTCACTAACCACAGTATGACATAGAGTCCAAAGAGTGCAGTAACCTCCTTACCATGTTAATTAATCGTTCTCTGTTGAAGATCTACTGTGTTGTCTAATTGAACAATAATTCAAGTAGAGCGTCCCAGAAAAAAATCACTTGGGCTCCCGCTTTGGAGTCTAGCTGGCGGCTCTGAGCCGTGCCAATGGCCCTGACTCGCCCTGACTTTGTGTCTTCTCTTAGAGGCCTGTATTCTGCACACAGCTTCATTACCAGTGGGCTGAAAACGACCTTGGGTTGAGTGTTTTGTTTGGGAGTTATTTCACCAGGGCCTTTTGAACAGTAGTGTCCCAATGAAGTTCTAGACATTATTTATGTAAGAATGAGCTTTTTTTTAAAAAAACAACAATATCCTTTCAGAAATTTCTAACTACTTTGTAACTGCATGACTTAACCTGGTGATAAAAGCAGTTATTAAAAGTCTACCTTTTCCAAAGCTTATGTTTCTCTTCTGTGTTTTTATGTTTGATAGTACCTCTTTTAGTAAATAATAAAACTGCAGTTGGGTTTCTAGGATTTTTGCAGCCACCACCTATGTAACATTTCTTTCCGCTATATGATGACCTGCCTAGATTTTGTGAATTACTTTGTGCTTCATTCTCTTGAACAGGATCAATGGCTATTCTTGGAAGAGGTTCTAGGGCTCAAAGCTTATATATTGAATTCTTAGTGTGTCTTTTTAATGGAAGAGGTTTTCATTGATTAGGGTTTTGTTTTTTATAATTTAGCCACAGAGTGTAACAACTTAAGGCAGGCTACTAACTGGTCAGCAGAACTGGATCCTAGACCCAACTCTGCCGGGTACTTAGCTGCCAAATCTGGAACTCTGAGCTGGACTCTCTGTTTTGTCCTGATTCTGTCCAGAACACCTCTGCAGTTCTGAGCACCAAGTCAGGCAGCGGATGAACAGGCCCCCTGGCACCACGGGCACAGTGAGCCCTTCCTCAGCTGGTCTGTCTACTTGCGCTCTGGGTGGAGCACTAAAATGGGGGGTGGGGGTGAGAGGCAAACAAGTCCCAGCGGATCTAGAACAGTACTGGGTGGGGCAGTCAAATCAGGTCATGTGCAAGGAGGAGGATCAGTAAGTCTTTCTTCCGCTGTGGCCTGTGGCTAATTAGCATTAGGACTCATTTATAAGTGGTTTTTTTAAAGATTGGATGCACAGTGATGTGTGTTACTGAGCCTCATGTTAGAAAACCAGGATTGTGCTTCCTGGCTCTATAAAGACAGCACAGTGCTGGTGTCAGCTCTGGCTTCTGGGGATTGGAGTTTGAAAATTCTGGTCAATTAGTCCTTCAGCTTCACCGAAATTTTCTGGTTTATTTACTTGTCTATAATTCCTTTAAAAACTTACATATAAGACTCTAAAGTTAAAGTGCTTCTGAAATAGCCATCAACAGCCTGGGTTACACTTGAAGAATGCTGCCTCGTGAAGCCCTACCCCAAAATGTGTTTAATTAGTCTGATGGGGAAATGAGACACAAAAGCTTGACTTGTGGGTGGTGGTGGTGGTGGTGGTGGTGGTGGTGTTTTAAGCGGTGCGTCTGGCATTTCAGTTTACTAGGATTGGGGATTTATTTTAAAACAAAACAAAAAAAAAACCTTAGCATCTTAACTCACTGGCTTTAGGTAAATCCATCAATCCCTAAACTCTCTGGTAAACTTGCTTAGCGGTGCTCTACATGAGAACAGCCAAAAACACGGCACATGAAGAAAGCTACATCTGTGGACCTTGTGCAGAGACCCCTGCAAAAGAGTTTTCTTTAGGGTTTTTTGTTTTGTTTTGCTTTGTAATACAGGTGTTCTGATTGGGTTTTGGGGTTTTTTCCCCCCCAAATAAGTTTTACTGGCTTCTTTGTGTTTTAATCCAACCTTGCACAGTGGTTTAGGCAGTTTCTTAACCTCAGCACTATTGACGTTCAGGGCCAGGAAGTTCTTTGTTTTGGGGGCTGCCCTGTGCTTTGTAGGGTGTTTGGCAGCACCCCTGGCCTCTGCCATTAGATCCCAATGGCATCCCTCAGATAGGACAATCAAAAATGTATTCCCATTGCCAAATGTCCCCTGAGGGGTGCCTGGTGAGAACTCCTGGTATAGAGAGCCCAGTAGTTCTGTAAGTCGTATTGTGAACAACAGCTTATCCGTTCCGTCTGTACTCCCCACCCCCCCCCACCTCCCTGTTTTCTACTCCCCACAGACAACCACTTCCAGCAACTTTAAATGTTTTGGGCGTTGGGGTTCTTTTTTTTTTTTTTAATTTTTTTTAATGTTTTATTTATTTCTGATAGACAGCATGAGCAGGAGAGGGTCAGAGAGAGAAGGAGATACAGGATTGGAAGCAGGTCCAGGCTCTGAGCTAGCTGTCAGCACAGAGCCCATGCAGGGCTTGAACCCATGAACCATGTGATCGTGACCTGAGATGAAATCAGATGCTTAACCGACTGAGCCACCCAGGCACCCCTAAATGTTTCGTTTTCTTTTTTTTTAATTCCTTGCTCATTTTTTAATTAGGTTATTAAAAAAAAAAGTTTTTTAATGTTAGGGAAGGGCAGGGAGACAGAGGGTGACAAAGAATCCGAAGCAGGCTCCATGCTCTGAGCTGTGAGCGCAGAGCCCGATGCGGGGCTCAAACCCACAAACTGTGAGATCATGACCTGAGCCAAAGTGGGACGCTTTACTGCCTGAGCCACACCTAATTGGGTTGTATTTTTGTTGTTGGTTTGTAAGAGTTCTTTATATTTTCTGGATATGTGACCCTTATCAGATACATGATTTATTGATATTCTCTTTCCTTACATTGGTGTGTCTTTTCAATTTTTTGATGGTAT
Organism: Proteles cristata cristata; assembly: GCA_017311185.1. NCBI lineage: Eukaryota > Metazoa > Chordata > Mammalia > Carnivora > Hyaenidae > Proteles > Proteles cristata. The sequence goes on along the minus strand of JAESUZ010004359.1, from coordinate 84,482 downwards.
TCTTTAACAAAAGTTTTTTATGGGGCAGGGAGTTATTTTAGAGGGAGACAAAAAGGGGAGGGGGCAGAGAGAGAGAATCTCAAGTAGGTTCCACACTCATCTCGGAGCCTGATGCGGGGCTTGATCCCAGGACCCTGGGATCATAACCTGAGCTGAAATCAAGAGTCGAATGCTCAGGGGCGCCTTGGTGGCTCAGTCGGTTGAGCATCCAACTTCGACTCAGGTCATGATCCCACGGTTTGTGGGTTCGAGCCCTGCATCGGGCTCTGTGCTGACAGCCATCTCAGAACCTGGAGCCTGTTTCAGATTCTGTGACTCCCTCTCTATCTGACTCTCCCCTGCTCATGCTGTTTCTCTCTCTCTCTCAAAAATAAATAAAACGTTAAAAAAAAAAAAGTCACATGCTCAACTGACCAAGCGACCCAGCTGTCCCTGTTTCGTGTTTTTTTGATGGAGTCCATTTTATTTTTACTTTGGTTGCTTTAGGTGTTAACAGCTAAGACACCATTGCCAACCCAAGATTACACAGGTCTGATGAATACTAACAAGTGTTTAAAGAATTAACACACACCTGGATGAACACCAGGTGTTATATGGTGTTCCATATATGGTTATATGGAAACCAACTTGACAATAAACTATTTGTAAAAAAAAAAAAAAGAACACAAATCCTTTTCAAACTCTTCCAAAGAAATAGGTGAGGAAACACTTCCTAACACCTACCAGGGGGCCAGCATTATTCTGATGCCAAAGCTAGACAAAGACATCACAAGAAGAAGACCACACCAATATCCCTTATGAATGTGGACACAAAACTACTCCGCAAAATACTAACAAACCAAGGGGCACCTGGGTGGCTTAGTCGGTTAAGCGTCCGACTTTCGCTTAGGTCATGATCTCGCGGTTCGTGGGTTCGAGCCCAGCGTCGGGCTCTGTGCTGACTGCCAGCTCAGAGCCTGGAGCCTGTTTCAGTCTGTGACTCCCTCTCTCTCTGACCCTCCCCTGCTCACGCTGTCTCTCTCTCTCTCCTAGAAATAAATAAAAAAATATTTTAAAAAAAAATACTAACAAACCAAAGCCAACAGTTCATCATGGGTGTTACACATCATGACTAGGTAGGACTTCTCTCAGGAATGCAAGGCTGGTGCGACATGAGATTTGGCACTCCATTAATAGAATAAGGGGAAAGCAAAAACACCTACTAACCATCTCAGTAGATGTGGGGAAAGCATTTGACAGGATTCAAGACCTCATAACAAACCACGCAGCTAGGAATAGAAGGAACCTCTAAACAGGTTATAGGCATTTACAAAAACCCACAGCTCCCATTGTACTGGTAAAAATCAAAGTGGTATCTACATGCAGTGGAATATTACCCCTGAAAAAGAAAGGAGTGCTGATAACATGCTACAACATGGGTGAACCTTGAACACATGCTACGTAAAAGAAGCCAGATGCAGGTCATCATATATTGTAGGAGTCCTGTTACATGCTACATCCAGAACAGAGAAATCCATAGATACAGAAAGCAGATTTGTGATTGCCAGGGTGGAGGAGAGCATGGGGGTGATAAGGAGTCATTATTTAATGGCTATGGGGTATTTTTCTGAGGTGATAAAGTTTTAAAACTAGGAGTGACAGGGCACCTGGGTGGCTCAGTTGGTTAAGCCTCCGACTCTTGATTTCAGCTCAGGTCATGAACTTGCAATTGTGGGATTGAGCCCCACATCAGGCTCAGCATGGAGCCTGCATGGGATTCTCTCACCCTCTCTGCCCCTTCTCCACTTGTGTTCGCTTGCTCTCTCAAAATAAATAAACTTAAAAAAAAAGACCTAGGAGTGATGGTTGTACAACATTGTGAATGTGCTGCCACTGGACTATACACTTTTAAAACAGTTAATTGTATATTATGTAAAATTCACCTAAATTAAAAATAAGTGAGAGACTACAAAAAAACCACTTAAAGTTGAACCTCAGGAAGCATCCAGGGAGTCTAGCTGCAACTTGGGCAAAGTTTCCTGGACACCTGTTCCCAGCAAGTCTCCTGCGGAGCAGAATGGCAGCGTGTCCTGCTCTAAGCACACCCTCCCCTGGGAAGCCTGTAGTACCAAGTACTGGCACAGACCACTGTGCTCAGGGAGCTGCAGGAACCTGGGGCTGTTTGGGCCTTTTGAAGCTGGTGGGACAGATCGAGGCCTGGGTCCGCCAGGTCTCCCCTGAAGACGGCAGGGTCGGCAGCCTGGAGTGGTGGTCCTGTGGGTTAAGGAGGCTGTGCCAACATGAGATGGAAAGGCTGTTGTTGCCTGGATATTAGAACTCCTGGTTGACATCACTCAGCACCTCGAATGGGATAGCCTGTTGCCTCTGGTTTTTTGATGAGAAGTCAACTGTTTATCTCATTGAACCTCCCTTTCATATGATGACTTATTTTTGTTTCAAGAGTCTGTCTCTGGATTTGAACAGTCTGATTAGGGGATGTGTAGGTGTGCATCTATTTGAGTCTTCCTACTTTGAGTTCATTGAGCTTCTTGGAAGTCTAGGTTAGTTAAATTGTCATCAAATTTGTTTTCAACCATTATCTCTTCAAATACTCTTCCTGCCTTTCTGTCCTCTCTCTGGCACTCCCATCGTACATAAGGGAGCACTCTTGACAGTGATCCACGTCTCTAAGTCTCTTTTTTTATTTTTTGTTTTCAATTGTTTTGCTTTCTGTTCTTTAGGTTAGATAATCTCATTCAGTGTATCTTCAAGTTCATGGATTCTATCCTATGCCTGCTCACATCTGCTATTGGGCCCTCGAATGAAAGTTTTCTTTCAGTCGTACTTTCAACTCTAGAATCTCTTATTTTCGATAATTTCTATCCCTTTATTTGTATCGTCTATTTGGTATTGCTCGTACACTTTAATTCTGTAAATGTGGTTCCCTTTAGCTCTTCGAACCTGTTTAGAATAATTGATTTAAAGTCTTTGGTAATGGGGTGCCTGGTTGCCTCAGTCAATTAAGTGTCTGACTCTTGATTTCAACTCAAGTCATGATATCACCATTTGTGGGTTTGAGCCCCACACTGGGCTCTACACTGACTGTGCAGAGCCTGCTTGGGGTTCTCTGTCTCTCCCTCTGTCTCTGCTCCTCCTCTGGTCTCATTCTCTCAAAATAAATAAACTTGTTTTTTTAAATTATATAAATAAATAAACTTTTAAAAGTCTTTGGTAAGTCCAATATTTGAGCTTACTCAGGCATGTTTCCATTTTTTCCCCTTTAAATGGGTCATAATGTCTTTCTTTGCATATCTTTTTTTTTTCCTGAAAACTAGACATGTTAAATAATACAGAGTGGCAACTCTGAAATCAGATTCCACCCCCTTCCCCTGAGATTGCTTGTTGCTTTTGGTTGTTGACTGGTTTTTTTGTTTTGTTTTGTTTTGTTTATTTCTAGGAGAGAGAGACAGTGTGAGCAGGGGAGGGTCAGAGAGAGAGGGAGTCACAGACTGAAACAGGTTCCAGGCTCTGAGCTGGCAGTCAGCACAGAGCCCGACGCGGAGCTCAAACCCATGAACCACGAGATCATGACTTGAGCGAAAGTCGGACGCTTAACTGACTAAGCCACCCAGGCGCCCCTGGTTGTTGACCGTTTGTGAAGTGACTTTCCTGAACTAATTCTACAGTCTGTCTTCTTTGTTGTGTTTGCCATTGAAGTTTCTACTCCGCTTAGTGGTTAGCTAATGATCGGACACAGATTTCTTTAAGTATCTAGAACCAATAAGTCTGCCATCTTCGCCAGGGAACTCCACGCAGGTTGGGCCTCCCCTCGAACACTCAGCTAGGCAGTTTGTAAATCCGTCTTGGTTTCACTGCCTGCTTGCACAGAGCCTCCAGATTGTTTAAAGTGAGAGCTTCAAGCCTTCTCCAGTCTTCACTGAGCGCACACACAGCCCTACACATGTGCATGGACTTTAGATTCTAGATTTGAGTTTTCAAAGTCCCTGTGGACATTTCTTTCCCTGGTTTTTCCTTTTAAGCTCTTTGGTTAGCCTATAGTTTTCCCAAACTGATATCTATCACCTCACAGCCACCAACTTAAAAAATTGCCTCAAGCTGTCTTATGACAAACAGCCCGAGGGAAAAGTCTATTTACATTAAGTGAGCTCCTGGTCTGGACAAATAAAGGCAGCCTTGCAATGGGGGTCTTCCTAGGAACCTCCAGTCAAGTGAAATAATCAGAGTTCTCTGGGAGTGAGGCTTTGAAGGAACTCCCACTCTGTTCAGCTCTTTCCAGTAACCGCCAGGCTGTCGGCAGTTTTCAAGGCTGCAGTGGAGCTGGAAAAGGTCGGGGCGGGGCAAGCGTGGCACAGAATAGAGTATGCTGAAAACATCACAAAGCTTGCCTTTTGTAACAAGATTTTGTTTATTTAATGTGTTTTTACATAAATGACCCCTGGATTGCTGTAAGCCTTCAGTTAAGAATTTTGAAAAAGTTGGTTCTGACTATATTTTTGCCAGTTTGCTCATTACTTTTACAGAGGAGGGAATTTTTGAAGGTCCTCGCTCCACCAGTGTCTCGGACATCACTGTCCACTGCTTTTTATAGCACAGAGTTTGTCTGAGGCTCATGTCATTGTCCCGTTGCACAATACACACAGTAAAGAGAAAGTGAAAGATGGAAGTACTTATTCTAGAACAGCACGCAGCAAGGTGAAGTTAAGGAGACATGGGCCGTGCTTCTCCAACTCCATAGTGAAGGACAAATTTGTTTGCTTATCTGATTCATCATAGTATGTGTATGTGGTCCTCTTTTATGTGACTAGTTCACATACAACTTGCCTTGCAAGTTCAACAACTGGAGCCAGTCTCTACCCTGTTCAACAAGAACTGTCTGCCGATCACACTCCGGGAGGTCCAGGTAATGTCACATTGTGATGAAAGTTTCTAAATGTTCTGTTTTTTCACTTTTGTCACCATGTGCTAATAACAAGGTTTGCAAACCAGTAAACTTTGAGTAGCACTTAACCTGCAAATGATCTTGAACAAGCTAGTATGAGCCCTCCTCGACAACATTTAAAAGTCTATCTCTGTTGATTTTTCTCTTAAATTCAAGCATCACGGAACCATATCATGCAGAAAACGCAGATTCCTCATATCCCCAAGGACACAGAGATGAGCACTGCTAATCTGTTTGCTATCTATATGCTACCAGTTTTTTTCCCATTCTTACCGAAGTATGTGTTTGCTTTACAAAAACAAACTCTTTCTACACACATATTTTACAACTTATAACTTATTTGGAGATGTTCCCATATGGTATATGTACATTTTCCTCACTCTTGACCGTCATAGGGTATTTCATTTCATATATACATGCAATAATTGTTAACCAGGCCCTATCGGTGGCCATGTAGGCCAAGGTCCATTCTTCAAGCTAAGGCATTACAGTAAACTAGAAGTAAGAGGTCAACTCTATATTATGCATCACACCTAATAAGCAGGGCAAAACTTGCCACCAAGTGTTTTTTTTTTAATTTTTTTAATGTTTATTTTAGAGAGAGACAGAGTATGAGTTGGGAAGGGGCAGAGAAAGAGAGGGAGACACAGAATCTGAAGCAGTATCCAGGCTGTGAGCAGTCAGCACAGAGCCCGACAACAGGCTCAAACTCACGAGAGAGAGAGATCACGACCTGAGCCAAAGTTGGACGCTTAACCGACTGAGCCACCCAGGCACCCCAGCCATCCAAGTGATTTCTGACCAGCATGCTAGGCTCTTTCCAACTCTAACTATTACATACAGGGGAACCTGTGTGTTCCCCCTCTAGGCATCTATGCACCTGTGTACTCCTGAACACTAAGGTCTGGTAAGAGGAACTGCTGTCCAAAGGCAGTGCCAGCTTACCCTGCGGCCCACAATGTTTTCATTGTGTGGAGCTGGGGTTTAGCCTGGAGGAATTAAAAAGTCTTCAGGAACCAAACCAAGATATAAAATCCAATCTAGCTGACCAGTGGCAGGACATCGGATATTCCTGGGCTGTTCAGAGACTTGTAAAGCCAATTCTCAAAGAAAGCCAGAAATGTGGAGAGCAAGTGATGTACTCCTTAAAACACCTTTTCTTATTTCTGCTAAGAACAAGTTAACTTCCAGCAAGACAAATAAGTGATGCCTTTTCTTTACAAATCATTTCCTTATTTAAATCGCAAATGTGAAGCTAAATGCTGCTTACACACATTTAACCTTTATGGTGCTGACCACTCACGGCAGGAAGAAGGCCAGGTCAGCGTTCCTGGTCCCCGCCACCAATCAGGACTGACAAGTCTCCGGGGAGCGATCCAAACAGTGGCTTCACCAGCCAATAAACAGAGGACTCAGTTACTACTTGACCTGATTCAGTGACCATCTGTCCAGCAGAAATACGTCTCCAGTGTCTCTTTCAGAACGTGAAGCATCTCAAAATTTCTGAGCCTGCCCAGCTAAACTCTCAGTCAGGTTAGTCTATTGTCTTCCCTATATCCTGTAAGAACATTGCAAGGAAAACCCAAAGAACGTGTGAGCTGGATTCTGTTCCTCCCTTGGGATATCCTGGAAACGCCGGGTGTCTGGAAGCTAAATATAGTGTCTGGGGAAACAGTCCTTTAAAAAATGTAGCACAGACCCTAACAATTCTTCAAGAGCTCCCTGCTGATGTGGGAAATCCCAGTGTGACAGCAGCACAGCTGATCAGTCATGATCAGTCATGGGGACCTACTGCCTCCCACCGCAGAAGGTGCATATGCTAGCCCCCTGCCCCTCCAGACAACTCGGGACATACACAGTGTTGTCGTCCAAACAGGAATAAACCCAGGGTTCAGTGTACACATTTCACAGCTTTTTATTGAGATTCAGGAAGAGTCCCCTGGAGGCAGGCGTGCTCACTGTCCCAGCTTGCCCAGGCCTTCCGCTGCATGGGTGACGGCGTTCGTGACTGTGTTGGTCACCGTCTCAGTGACATCCTTCACCGCTTTGTCCCCTGCCTCTTGGGCCTTCTTTAAGGCTTCAGCAATGGCTGTCAGGAAGAAAGAGGAATAAAACGTCCGATGAGCAAAGTAAACATTTCCAGCTGGTAGGGCCAGGGTCAGCTGGAGTGGCCTGTGGGGACGCGGCGGTCTTACTGGACTGTGCCCTAGTTTTGCTGGATTCTGCCCCGATGGGACAGAGCGGGGCTCCTGGAGGAATGCATTCAGATGTGGTTTTGTTTCCCTCCACAACTCGCGTTTCTCCGGTTCTGAGTGAGGCAGCATTTGTACCTCCCAAGGGCATACTGTCTACTCGTACCTGTCAGCTGCCTGCTTCTCCCTTCTGTCATTTTTATATTGGTCCATCGTTTCTATTTACAAATGTTTTTCCTCCCTTTGTGGTCTGTCTTCTGGCTTGGCTAATCACATTTTTTTATTATGGAAAATTTGGAAGTTTTATATTGTCAGATCTACCTAATATTTCCTCTATGGCTATCAGGCTTTTTGTCATAGTTAAAAAGATCCTCTCCTCTCCCAGATTTTCCCAATCTACCACCTTCCCTCCTGACAATTTAACCATTTCATATATCTAATGCTTGAGCCCCGGATCCATCTGGAACTTATCATGTTGTAAGGAATGAAGTATTTAGTTACACTACAGCACGCACACATAAATATTTATGCAAATTTATATTTAAATACGTAGACAATTTCCTGTCTGAAGTGTTTCGTCGGAGCCTGCTGCCACAGAGTCTTTTGTGACCCCATCTCCTTCACATCCCACAGAAAGGACTGTCTGGATGGATCTTGCTTTAGCAAAGTGCGGTCTGTGGCCGCGGGTGAGCGTAGATAATTGTATACCAACTGAAAGGATGCAACATCAAGGTCAGGGTTTGACCGGGTTAGACAAAGAAGAACGGGCTGCTCCCAGCCTCTAACTTCCGTCCTTCCCAGGCCCCAGCCTCAGCCGTACCTTTCTCTCCAGCCTCCTTGGCGTGTTCCACCACCTCCTTCACCACCTCCTCGACAGCATGAACTAAAAAGATAAGAAGCCCAGTGAGCGCGGTGCAAGCCAGCTTCTCCTCAAGGTGGAGTCAAGGACGTTTGGATGTCCCGGACGCCACCCCAGGAGGGACGAGGCAGCTCACGAGAAGGCACCCCCATCTGGCTTAATTCAGAGACTCCAGTGGGCCCGGCTATCAAGACACAAGCCAAGGCAGTCAGACAAGAGCACAGGGCCCTCCATGCTACATGGCCTGGCAAGGCCTGGAATGCAGACGAGTAGGCCCTCATGCCAGCAGGGGACCCGAGGCCAAGGTGGGGCCTGTCTCCCAGGTCACCGCACCTCTCAGGTGAACTCCACTGGGGATGCCAGATCTTAAAGTCCCCTCCCCCAGAACAATTCCTCCAACACGAGGGATCTCTGCAACCACCTCGGAGTTGGCTAAAGTTTGCATAGCAGTTGCTGGAACTGGAAGATTTGGGAGTCAGAAGACCTGGTTCTGATTGCACCTCCAAGCTGCACAGCTTGGTTCCCTTAGCTATGGAATGGGGCTGATACCGAACTCGGGGCCAGCGAGAGACACAAGAGAGCGGTCCGCCCCAGCTGCAGAGCTAACCTACAAAATACAGACATGTTTGCGGCCATGTAGAAGGACGACAGCCAACTCGGACACTGGCTGGTTTTCATAAAATGTCTGCCAGGACTAGCCTCCTGCACAGAGTTGCTGGTGTCTGCATTCCAGAAAGGGCTTGAGGGCGCCTGGCTGGCTCAGTCGGAAAACCATGTGACTCTTGAGCTCAGGGTCATGAGTTCGAGCCCCACACTGGGTGTAGAGATTACTTAAAAATAAAGTCTTGGGGCGCCTGGGTGGCTCAGTCAGTTGAGCATCTGACTTCGGCTCAGGTCACAATCCCACGGTTTGTGAGTTCGAGCCCTGCATCAGGCTCTGTGCTGACGGCTAGCTCAGAGCCTGGAGCCTGTTTCACATTCTGTATCTCCCTCTCTCTCTGACCCTCCCCTGCTCATGCTGTTTCTCTCTCAGAAATAAATAAAACATTAAAAAAAAATTTTTTTTAATTTAAAAAAATAAAGTCTTTAGAGGCGGCTGGGTGGCTCGGTCGGTTAAGCATTCGACTCTTGATTTTGGCTCAGGCTCATAAGTTCAAGCCCTATGTCGGGCTCTGTGCTGGCAGTGCAGAGCCTGCTTGGGATTCTCTCTCTCCCTCTCTCTCTCTCTCTCTCTGCCCCTCCCCTGCACCCACTCTTTCTCTCAAAATAAATAAACATTTCAAATTTTAAAATAAATTAATAAAATAAAATCTTTATTTAATAAAGGGTTTCCGGGGACTTTGAAGAAACTGAAAATGTCCTTTGTACAAACCCAGGGAGCTGACTTTGAACAGAATCAGACTTGGTGGTTTCTTAGTGAAGAAATCTTTGAAGCTTTAAAGTGATGCTAAAAATAAAAACCCATTTTCTTTTTCCTGTATAGGATATTCAAAACAGGCAGCTTTGATACAGAAGGGCTCCCGGGTTTCCAGAAGGGAGGATTCTAGCCACCCAAGGCTCACCAGTATCTGGGCTCCCCTTTTGCCCCTAGGGACCTCCTCTGAGTTTGTCCCTCCTGCCTCACAGACCCCAGAAATGGGTCCAACCAAGGGAGGCCTGTTTGGGGCAGTGGATGGACCCCTCATGACTCCACCCAAGCTGCTCTCCTCGGCTTCCACACCCCTCACTTCCTTTCTGTCCTTGTGCGGCTGATGGGCCAGGTTTCCTCAAGGGGCCAAGGCCTGCCCCAATCTGCTGGGATCAGCTTCCAACAGGCCCCATCGAGTCTGTCCCCACCCCCAACCTAAGGAGCAGGGCCCAGGTGGAAAGGAGCCTCAGGTCCTTACCAGCTCCCTCGGTGGCCTTCTCGGTGCGGTGGGCCAGGCCCTCAGCAGCAAGCTTCCCCAGGCCTCCCAGCATCGTGCGGTAGGTGACAGGTGGTAACCAAGCAGGACACTGTGGCCTGGACCGGCGTGCTTTTATAGATGCCTCTGCTGCCTCGCCGGGCTCCGAGGCAGGAGCCCCCGCCCCAGCCAAGTAGGAGATCAGGTGGTGAGTCAGCGCTGGCGACTGCACGAAGACGAAGCTGGGTGGGGCTGCCCCAGTGCTCTGACTGCAGCCCTGCCCCTCTGGCAGTATGACACCCTGACACCCGTACTCTGGGACCCTCTGAGGGGCAGGGACAGGAGCAGGGCTGGGGCTGGACAGAGAGGTCAGTTCTGGGACGTGTCTCTCCCCCAACCCAGGAGGCCTGAGTGCCCTGGGAGATGACAGGCTCTGGGGGGCAGCTGCCCTGCCAGCCCCCTGGACTTCGAGCTCCCCAGAGCCTGGGCACTGCTGTGTATCCAGACAAGGCCCAGGATTTCTAGGCTGTCCCAGTCAGGGGCTTGGGGGTCTGTGGGCCTAGGGACCCAGATGGTCCCTTGGGCCAGAAACACGAGTGGAGTGGGCGCCACTGACCTCCCCATTCCCAAAGACCTCAGCTCTGCAGCTTTCATTGGAAACTTGATGGGGGGAGGGGGGCTCATGGTGGTACCTTGCCCAAGGCTGAGAAGGACCTAGCATTAACCGGAACCCCAGTCATACCTGGCTTGCAGTCAGCTGCCTCTCACTCACAGGAGCGCCTGAGTCTCTGCACAGCCCCGCTCAGGGGCAGACGGCACAGGAGAGAGCCCAGCACCCCTGCACCTCGGGGGCTGGCTTCTCCAAGAGGCTCAGTGAGGCAGGCAGTGTCCTCCAGGAGGTCCTAGAGAAATAGATGGAGGACCCCACCAACACTAAGGGAGGTACATCTGGCCCTGGCCAGAATTCCCAGAAGGCCACTCTACTGGCCCCTGATGCATCACATGCTTAAGGGACCAGGCTGCCTCCCTAGTTATTCAGGATGAAGAGTGATGCCTCAAGCCACATGCTGCTCCCCTTAGTCATCAGCCCAAACTTGAGCCTCAGTTTCCTCATCTATAAAATGGGGACAGCCATGCCTTCCTGGCCACGTCACTGATAGTGGGATCATGTGTGCAAGGTCTCAGTAAACTTCTGTTCCCTCCCCTTGTCACTGATTGTGCTAGAGAGGGGCTGTTCGGGAGTGAGCCCTGACCGACCAGTAGTGGGGGCAGAGGGCCAGGGACTATGACCCCAGTGGCCAGGAGTCATGGAAGAAGGCCTCCCGAGTCCCTGCTCATGCCATCCAGGCCAAGGGCAGGAGTCTGAGCTTGCCTCCCCCCATGCCTATTCCCTGAGCCCATAGAGACGCCCAGGAGGGTGTGGTAACCCTAATTAGTGTTTACCCGACTCTGGGCCCTCACAGCCTGGGTCCAACGGGGCTGAGGCCCTCCCACATTCCTGATTGGTGTTAGGAGGCCCCAAGCTGTGGCCGGCCCCCATGGCTGGGGGTGGGGGTGGGCAGCGGGTGCTGTGGCAGCAGAAACTCTGGGTCACAAGGCCCTAGCACCGCACATGCCATCCTCCACTGGCAGGAGCGGTCAGGCATTAAACCGTATTTGAGAGAAAGAACACAGTAAGACAACTCTTGCCACTGTTACAGATGGCGGTGTGTGACCCTGTGGACTCAGAACGGGCTGTGAAATGAGGGGCTCTGGGGCTTAAGCAGGTCCAGAAGACTCCGTTCTCCCCTCCGCACAGGCTAATTCCAGAGTCTTCTGCTCAGGGCAGTGCTGCCAAAGGTGGGGGAGGGGCGACTTCCAGGACACGGTGGGAGTTGAGCTGAGAGACCCACAGGGATTTCCCTAGACCCAGCAAAGCTCTTTCCCTGTTACCTCTGAGGCAGTGTGTGTCCCCCAGCTCCACAGGGGCACTTGCCATGCTTGGTGATGTGGTGTCACCCAGGATGGTGACAGGATGGTGGTGTCACCCAGCGTTTCTGGGACAGCTTCCAGACTGCACAGACCCCTCCGCACCAGTCCCCATCTTGCGATACTCTTCTCCCTGTCCTGTGGAGCTCACTAGCCCCTCAGTAGGTCCTTGCCAGGGCCTGGCCCCTCGGCAGGGCTCCAGTCCCAGGCTAGTCCAGAGCCCTGCCCAGTATAGCCTCTGGATACGCTTTTCTTCCTCTGTCGGAAAACTGTGGCCCTTACCGCATCACCCTCCCTGCCCGTGAGCCCCTGCTCCTCTGTAATGTACCACCCTGGGAGGAGCACCCTGGCTCCAGTGACAACACATTGTGGCCCCAGATCTCCGGGCAAGGCTGGGTCCAGACAAAGACTCCAAATGCCCAGCAGGAGGAAAGCAAGGGGCCTGGAGAGGCCAAGTTGACCATGACCAGACTAGGGCCCCTGACCTTGGTGCTATGGCCCAGGTCCATCCCCTGTGGCCTTCCAGCTCCAGCTGTGACCAGCTTCCTGTTCTCTCAACCCAGCCTGTGGATCCCTGAGGGTGGTCTCCTTTCCAGCCAAAAAAAAAAAAAAAAAAAACCCGGAGACAGCCCAAGACCCTCCTAACCAGGGATGAATCCAGAAGCGAGGGGGCTGGGCTCCAGAGACTCCGGCAGGGTGCATTACTGCCTGGATGAGGTTGAAGATGACTCAGGGGGCAAGCATCCTGTCTTGGAAGAGGCCTGGCTTACACTGGGCCCCCGTAGAGCAGCCCTTGAACACAGGCACCTGCCGTGAGTCAGAAGGTCAAGTCCAGCCCCTGGGGCAGGACAGTCAGGCCTTCAGAGGAGCCAACGAATCCTCCAAGTGGATCTGTTCAACAGCCCAGTTTGGCAAAGGATCAAGCAGCTGCATCATCAAGTCACGAAGAGCTAACTTTTCAAATAACAATTTGCCAACTTGGTAATTACCAGTTCAGAAAAATAAAAATTAAAAAAGTTGAAGGAGTCAAATACTAGGGCTGTCTTATGTCTAAAGCATGATGACTTCGAGTGTGATCTGAACTCTGGAAGTCACGAAGGTCAAGTGGTACAGTTGCCTCTCCTCCTTACGCTTTCTCTTCCTTCTGCTTCAGGGATTTGAGCTCATGGTATATACTGAGCCCACGCACCCTGCGCGTACGGACCCCTCCCAGCCACAGGGAACCAAATCCAGACTCCCGCAGATGTCGTGTGACCCCTCAGCATGTCAACATCACACATCCATGGGTGTCAGTCAGGGTTCTGTTGGAAATCAGAGGGCACATCAAAGGAGTACCTAAGGAAGGGACTGTTCACAAAGCTGTGGGCAGACTTAAGAGAGGGTAAAGGATGGCAAGGTGCCCAGGGACCAGTCATAGTGACAGCTGTTACCGCCCTGGCCTGGAGGGGTAAGGGTAAGGAGTAAGGCCCGTACAGACACCGAGGAGAGCTGTGGCTTTAGGAGAAGGTCATCCGACGGGAGCAGCAGCAGAGGAACAAGGCCACTGCCAAACCACGTCAAGCAAGGAGGGTGCACAGGGAACAAATGCCTCTCCTCTCCCTCTGTGACCTAGCCATGTGTCCCCCATCGGCTGAACCCAACTGGGGCCAAGGGTGAGGGAGCCTGGTGATGCAGTTCAGGAGGGCAGGTTCCCAGGGCGAGGGCAGGGAGGAGCAGGCAGAGAGCAGGTTCTCTGTAAACAGAATAGCAGCTGAGCCTGCTCGACTGCTGGGTCTGGAGGTAACAGGGCAGCAGCTTAACTCTAAATAGTCCCATTTCTCCTTCTTGAAACCATACAGAGGAGGAGGAGGAGGAAGAGGAAGGCAGCCCACCACCGACATACACACATCAAATTTCTCTTCAGAGAAGCTAGGAGACTGGGAAACCGTGCAAATCCAGGATGAGGTGATACCACCAGAACCAATGTGGGCAACCAATGTTTTATTTATTTCTAGGAGAGAGAGAGAGAGAGAGAGAGAGAGAGACAGTGTGAGCAGAGGAGGGTCAGAGAGAGAGGGAGTCACAGACTGAAACAGGCTCCAGGCTCTGAGCTGGCAGTCAGCACAGAGCCCGACGCGGGGCTCGAACCCACGAACCGCGAGATCATGACCCAAGCGAAAGTCGGACGCTAACCGACTAAGCCACCCAGGCGCCCCTAACATTTTTAAAATAGAAAATGCCAGGGCACCTGGATGGCTCAGTTGGTTGAGCGTCTGACTTTGGCTCAGGTCACGATCTCATGGTTCCTGAGTTCAAGTCCTCCTTGGACTCTGTGCTGACAGCTCAGAGCCTGAAGCCTGCTTCAGATTCTGTGTCTCCCTTTCTCTACCCTCCTCTCAAAAATAAACATTAAAAAATTTAATGGCAAATGCCAAACACAAAAATAGAACACAATGAGTCTTCATGGACACATTGCAATAACCCAAGGGCCTGGCTATAACAATTATGAGCTCAGATCCCAGAAGTCTTCCTAGTCCATCTGTAAATATTTTATTCTTGAGGAGCCTTCTATTTTTTTTTTTTTTTGGTAATGTTTATTTTTTACTGAGAGAGAGGTAGAGTATAAGCAGGGGAGGGGCAGAGAGAGAGGGAAACACAGAATCAGAAGCAGGCACCAGGCTCTGAGCTGTCAGCACAGAGCTCAACACTGAACTCGAACTCATGAACCATGAAATCATGACCAGAACCATAGTCAGAGACTTAACTGACTGGGTCACCCAGGCGCCATGAGGAATCTTCTAGAAGACTAACTCCAGCCAACTAACAGCAAAAAATATTTTAGCAACAGGAATGGCAGAGAGCTTGTAATGTTTTCAGTTTTAGATCTAAGACAAAACAAAGGTGTGGCTCAGGGTAGAGGAATGGAATGTAAATGCTTTCAAAAAGTAGAAACTAGAAATGAGACAAATAACAACCGAGAGAGAGAGAGAGAGAGAGAGAGAAGAGGGTTGAAAGTGGAAAATAGAAAGCTCTGCTCCTTGTCTCTTATATAATTTGTAATTCAACAGGAATCAGAGCTGAGAAGTCAAGTGGAACTGAAATGTAATGTTAGTGACCTTGTGTTTAGCTAGGTGAGGAAGTGGAGTCCAGAGAATCAGGAATCGTTTGGAGGGAACTGCTCATGGAAGAACTGATCTTTGGATCCTTGACTGAGACCCAACGAGTGGTCACAGTCTGCTCCTCCTCAGCTCAACTAGCTTCATGCCTTCATGGAGAGAGGCCTGGGCTCCTATAGGTTCCCATGGGCTCCTCTGGTGCTGCGTCCACTGTGTCTTAGACATGTAGCAACACCAAGTCCAACATGACCCTGCCCCCACCCCCACAGTTCACAATGTTGGGGAGAAGAGAGGCACAGAGAAAACAGGCATTTCCATGGGGCATGGGGTAGCAGGGGTGTGGAAGGGGCTGCACGGAAGAGATGGCATCCATGGTGAATCTGACAACATGCAAACTCATTGTTATCTGGTAGGAGAACCAAAGGAAGTCACGCCTGTGTTCCTGTAGCAGACGTTGCCAGGGCATGGACTCTGCACTGGGCCTACACTCATCAGTAGAGGGACCTGGCTGCAGCCCCACGAACAACCATCACAGAGAAGCACACTGCAAGGGTCCCGTTAGAAAACCTAGTTCACAGCGGCTCAAACAATGAGGGAAACTGCGTCCTCTCGCTAGCATGGCAGGCTGCAGGACTGGTTAATTTAGGGACTGAATAAAGTAACTTGGGACCCAGGTTCTTTCTGTAGTTCTGCTCTGCCCTCAGCGGCAAGTTGGCTTTTCCTTAGGCTTGTTCCTCTTGTGGTTACACGTGGCTGGCACAGTTCTAAGCATCATTTCCAGCCACAAAAATGTCCAGTGGAAGAGGAGGGACTGTTTCTTCCTTTGTCTTTCTTTTTTTTTTGAGGATGGAGAATATTTCCTAGAAGCTCCCAGGCCCTCAGATGTGACCTCCCTTCTCCCTGGCCAGAGCTGGGCCCCATACCCATCCCTAAGGCAATCTCCTGGGGAGCACAGGAGGAAGAGGGATTGCTGGGCCCATTGGGATTTCTCTCTGAGTCACCAGGGGAAGGACTCACACCAGAAAATATGTGAGGGCTCTGTCACCCCAGCCTAGTGGGTCTCCCTCAAGCTGTGCTTACACCCGAGATGGTCTGTCCTCACGCTGGCATTCACTCCTGGAGGCAGGGGCCCCTGGAGATGCTGGAAGTGCCCCCACACTACCCAGATGTCTCTTCGAGGACCTTCTTTTCGGGCCAGAGGGAGCAGCCTCGGCCCATTTTGCAGATTAGGGGAGGCGTTCTTTCAGGTACAGTCAGCAACAAGGAAGCAAAGATGGAACCTGGTTTGGCCCTGGGGGGAGGATGGGAGACGCTGATGGGGAGAGAGAGACCTGTGGCCGCTCTGGGAGGGTTCTCAGATTGGAGAAGAGAAAGGTCTCTGGAGCAGAGCTGCACCCACAGGGAGACCAGGGCCTGGGTGGGGTGCCACAGGACGACACTGCTCCCTGCCGGCAGGCCGTGCGAGGCCTCCCACGAAGCGGCCTTTGAGTCAACGCGTGAGGGGAGGCTGCTCTTTTCCGTCTTATCTGCCCAGAATTGGGACGTGTAATCAATATCTTTGAATGGAAACGGCTTAGCTACGTACGTGCTCATCCTGAGAGTAAGATCCTCACGGGTGGAGGGAATAGCGTGTGCAGAGGCTCGGAGGTGGGGAAGGGGAAAGCGCGTCACCAGCCGCCATGTGGCAGGGGGTCCGGATGGAGGGGGCCGCCAGCGCCAGGCGCCAGGGCTGGGCCTTATCCTGTGGCAACGTTGAGTCACCCAGCAGCGGGGCGTACCAAGGCTGGTGTCGCGTGCGTGGACACGTGCTGGGGTGGGGGGAACTAAGTTTGCGGGAAGTCTGGTCCCTCTAGGGGCCCTGCGGCACGAAAGGGCCGGCCTCCATCCTGGAACAGAAAGTCCTGGCACGTCCGAACGGGCATGGATGCTCGCGGGAGGGGTCGCGGGCGCATGCCCACTGCCCAGTCGCCCACTGCGCGCCCACGGGCCCCGCCCCCTGCGCCGCTGTTCCTCCCCCGGGGGCGTGTCGCGGGCGGGGCTACTCTCGGAGGCATATGGGAAGCCGCTCAAGTCCAGCCGCGGGGTGCGGCTGCTCCCTGCGAGTCCCAGCCTTCTCGGTCCTGCCCCGTGACTCACCGCCGGGTGGGGCCGGCACACAAACACCCCGCGGGCGGGGACGGGGGTGCGGCGAGGGCTTTAAGTCTTGCTGCTGCGCCTCTGCGTCGTCCCCGAGAGCTCCAGTCACTTGATGTCCTCGCAGGCTCCCGGCCCTGGGATGCTCTGATGCTCGCAGCCTGCAGGCGCTGCTAGCGGGGAGAAGTTCCCGAAGCCCCAGCTCTTGGAGCCCCTGGAGCATCTAGGGACCGAGGATCCCCTCCTAAGAGGGGCGGGGTTCCTGGAGCTGAGGGAGCGGTTTGGGAATGGGGACCGGGTGACTCCTGAACAGAGCAGGAGGCTCACATAACTTCAGATAAGGGAGCGTCTGGTCTTGAGGTTGCGACCATGGGAAAAGAATTCTTGGACAGTCCGTCTGAGTTTCCGAATTTGGAATACCAGAACTCTGGATGTCAGGGCTGGGTTTCTACATGCGGTGCAGGGCGGGGTTGAGAGAGGGCTGGGCAGGGCATATGGGGAGGCATGAAGTAGACAGGAGGTAGGAACATGTACTTTAATAAGGCAGCAGGCCCAGGGCCCGCCAAAGCCCAGGGGCTGGAGGGCAGTCACCCATGTCTCATTATATGAGGCCTAATTTTTTCCCGAAACCTGAGAAAGTCTCCGAGGCCTGGTTAGTAGTCTTGTCGATGGTTTCCTGGGTGGACTTGACCACCTGGTCCATGGCTGGGGAAGGAAAGGAGAAAGCCCGTGAGGGCCAGGCCCTGGGAACCACAGTCCTCTAGGGTTAGCCATCGCCAGGAAGCAATGTGGGCAGAGGGGCTTCAGAGGAGAGGGTGTGTCTGGGTGAGGGCTGAATAGGGTGGGGAGTGTGCTGGGGCTTCCCATCCCCCTGCCCACCAGCCCCACCAGACCTTTCTGCCCCACTTCTGTGGCCTGATCCACCACTTGCTGAGCCGATGCTCCTGCCGCGGTCACTGGAACAGAGAGATGTGGCCCTTAGCTCCTACTGAGACACTGCTGACCTCAGGGGCCCCACCACTGCCACCCCATCTGTTCAGAGTAGTGTGTCCTATGGGCCCAAGGGCCGAATGACACCAAGGTAAAGTCCTTTGACCAAACCATCCTGTGCCAGTGAGGCACAGGGGCCATTTCCATGCCTCTGGAGTGTTGGTGTTTATTTGTAACTCTAAGCTCTTCCCCTCTGGCGTGCTTCTCTCCTCATTTTCCGGATTGCAGAGGCTGGAGCTGGCATCTGCGCTGTGGATGCTCCTGGGCATGGCCCAGGAAGAGCCCTGCCCCTCTTTCACAATTTCTCCCCCAGAAGCCTGGCCCAGATGCCTGAATCCCCACCTCCAGTGCACAGGGCCCGGGGTGGGGGTGGGGGTGGGGGCTTGCAAGGCCCTGTCACCACCGCCACTCTCCTGTGCCTCTCCCTGGGAGGCACACAAGCAAAGATGCTCATGCCTCTGTGGGGAGGGAACTGAAGGCATTAGGAAATGAAGTCCAGAAAGGAGGTGACACTTCCAAGGTCAGGCCATCTCCCCTGGACCAGAGTTTGTACCTGTGGTGAACAGGGCTTCCAGGGGCTCAAGTGGGTCCCACCTGCTAGGTGAACAGACAGGTGGCTCCAGCCCCCAGAGACCTGACTCGTCCTTGCAGTTGAATGGGAAGGAACTTGCTTTTACTCAGACTCTAGGTCAGGGGACTATTGGGGGAGTCAGGCAGGCCTGGGGGCTGTGGCCCACAGAGGCTCCTGTGGGTCCTTAGATGACAGACCAGCCGGGGCCACAGAGAAGGAGCTTTTGCACCCAATTTGCAGATGGGGAAAGTGTAGCCCAGGAGAGTCTTGTAGACAAGCTTCCTGGTGGCATTTTAGTTTCAGAGGAGAAACTGTGGGCATTCCCTGGGGCACTGGTGAAGGACGGGGCTAGTGTGGGTTCTATCTGTTCACTGGGACATGTGCCAGACAGATTGGGAGCTGAAGTCCCAGGGGAGGCTGAGCTGGGACTGGAAGAGCCAGAGCTGGTGGGCCCAGGGGTCTCCACACATCTCCCCCCCGCCCCCGGCCCCCCGCCCCCGGGCCCCCTCCAGCTGAGGAATCCCAGGTTCCAGGAGGAAAGAGCTGGAGGTGGAGAAACAAGGCTGGATACCTACCTTCTGGGATGAGGGTGGGAAGGCCCTCTGGGTGAGGACTTAGAAGGAAATGATTATTTTTCGGGAGTACGGGAGAGGTACGGGGAACTCAAAGCAAAACGGGATCGTGGCGGGAGGAGCCCCTTCTGCCATCCCATCCGGCCCAGGGCGCCTCTGAGATCCCAGCGGGCAGAGATGGATCTCGGGGTGCGCAGGGTGCGGAGTGCGCTCTCTCCGTGGACCTTCACCCTCCCCTAAGGACCGAGGTGGGGCCCCTCGGGATAGGGGTGGGGCCGCTCCCCGCCCGCGCAGCGTCTTTATTTTGGCTTCTGGCAATGCCCAAATCGCCCCCGAATTCCTTGGGCACCACTGTTTCCCCATCTCCTGAAGGCATCATCCCCTGGTCTGGGCGGGGTGGGCGTCGTGCCCGATCCCTGCATCTCAAGGGAGGGCCCTCCCCACCCGGAGCCGCCCACCGACTTTCGGGATGCGTAACCCCGGGCTTCTGCCTCCGTGAGTCCCTGAAAGTGCCCCGGGTCGCGCGCTGTCCTCACCTGCTTCCTGGGCAGCCCCCTGCACTTGCTGCTTCAGGTCCTGCAAGCCCTTGCTGGCCATGGCTGCGGGGGGGTCTACGAGGTCGTCAAGGGTAGCTGCAGCGAAGTTGGATCCTGTTCACCTTGGCTGCGACTGAAGCTCCAGCTCTGGTTTTTAAGGCGCCCCAGGGCTGTCCCGCCCCGCGCGGGGCGGAGAAGAGGGGGCACGGGGCGTTTCCCAGCAGACCAGCCCCGGGGACTGACCGGGCCCTGCTCCAGCCTCCACCCTACTGGGAGAACACATCCTGGCCTCAGGCAGGACGTTGTGGGAGGGTGTCCTCGGGGTCTGAAGAGAGGTGAGGGGCTGCAGGGGGTTTGGATCAGGGATCCACAGAGGGACAGGAGTGGAAGGGGGGCGTACACACCTCCCACCTCCACATCACCCGACCCCTTGTCCCTGACCCTGAGGATCCGGTGGGCGCTGGGTCAGCTCCAGATCAGAATCTGAAGGCTGGAATTGACATTAATAATAGCAGCTGCCTTTTATTGAGCATTTACCTTGTGCCAGGCACTGCCCTAAGGCTTTTCAGGCTCTTGTATAAAGTTTACAACTTCGTGAAATGAGTTCATGAACTCACAGGACAGGCACTCAAATCCACGTGGGTGGGCTGTAAACCCTTGGGCCCTGACAACCGCCAGGACTGCTGTCCCCACACACTCAGCCTGGACACTCTGGAGTGGCCGTCTGTCCCGCCACCATGGGGACCAGTCAGGCTCAGAACAGAGAGGGTCGAGTGACTCGCTCTCTTTGGCAAGCGCCCCTGGGAGAGGAAACAGCCAGAAGTGGAGGGGGAACAATGGAAGGAGCTGCCGGTGAGCCCAGCCCAGGCAAGGAGATCGCAATCTTAGGTCACCAAAGCCCAAAGAGTTAGGCAGGTGGCTCAGAGAGGGCAGGGACATAGCCCAGTCCACACAACGAAGAAGCGGGTGGCCAAACCTTTCCCAGGATGGAGCGCACGTAGGATGTGGTGGCCACCCGGGGGCCCTGGGAGACAGGTTAGAGACCTGGGCATCAGTGGGGGAGCCAGGGATCCCGAGGACAGCAAAATGACCCAAGAGCCATGACCCCCTGGCACTCAAGTGTGCACATAGGGCCTCCACTCCATCCCGCCTTCTACCACTCCGGAGCCGGCCTGCAGAGCCTGGAGGCCTCTGCCGCACACCCTTTCTGCGGTGGGTGCGGGATCTGGACCCTCTTTAATGCCTGCCCTCTGATTCTTCCACTCTGGGCCTGTCTCTGCGCCTCTGTGGATGTCTCCCTATTCTGGAGCTCTGGGGAAGCCTCACTTACCCAGGTCCACTCCGCTAGCGCTAGCGTAGGCCAGGCCTCTGATAGTTGGGGAGGGCGGCGGAGGGGGGTTTGCTAAGGACACAGGGGGATAAACTGGGGAGCAGCAGCTGCCGTGTGGGATGTCTGGAGGCATGCCATGCACACAGTGAGAATGGATTAATGGAGATAAGGTCAACCCTGGGCAAATAGAAGAGGCAGGCGCTGAGATCAGAAGAGGGGAGGGGGACACCAAGCCCTGAGAGCCACTGCCACGCCCCGCTCTTCCTGGCCTTTAGCCTGGCCTTTAGCCTGGCCTTTAGCCGGGCCAAGCCCAGAGCACAAAGGCACTGCAGGAGGCAGACTGCTGCCAGGGGGACTCTCTAGAGACCAGCCTCGCCCCTGCCCTCCTCAATTCCCACCAGTAGCACTAGTCTCTTTGGCCAGAAGGGTTTTTTCCCTGCAGCAGTTAGCGCATCAATGGCTGTTAAAGCTATTCAATGCCGGTGCTGGTCCCAGTGGGCAAGAACAAGACAGGGTGGGGTGCCTGGGTGGCTCAGTTGGTTAAGTGTCTGACTTCAGCTCCGGTCTTGATCTCAGGGTTAGTGGGCTCTGTGCTCACAGCTAGCTTAGAGCCCGGAGCCTGTTTCAGATTCTGTGTCTCCCTCTCTCTCTGACCCTCCCCTGCTCACACTGTCTCTCTCTCTCTCTCTCTCTCTCTCTCAGAAATAAATAAAAGCAATAAAAACATTTTTTTTTTTTAAAGAACAAGACAGGGAGGCACAGCCTGGCCCAAGCAGGTGATAATAGAGACAGCCGGTGGCTCTAAAGCAGCAGGCACTACAGTCACACCTCTTGGGTTCAAGTACCCCTTAGGGCAAGTCCATCTCTCTGAGCTTCAGTGTCCCCATCCTTGATGAGGAGGGGGACAGCTGTAACAGAATCTCCTCAAAGTGCTGTGGTGATGATTTAAATAAGCTGAAGGATGTCCAACACTGAGCCCAGCACCCGGCAGTTCACTAGGGCTTCTCAGGTGAGGAGAGGGGTAGGGAGAGATCAGTTGTTCCTCTAGCGAAGTCACGTGCAGCCTCAAGAGCAGAGGGCACATAACGCGGGGGGTTTAAAAGCTAAGAGCACTGTAGGTGCTGTGGGACTGGCAACAGGCTTCCTGGACAAGGTAAACCTAGCTGTTTGGCATATGACCCCAGGAATGGGCCCTGAGTGGGTGTTTAGGGTAGGAGTCAAGCTGCAGGCACCCTCCCAGGTTCCTTCAGCTGAGGCAGAGGACACTGGGAGCCTGGTGATGCACCGTCCCCAGGGGCTGGGTCTAGGTGTCCCCTTCCCCCTGACACTTTATGGGGCTGGCTCCTCCTCTCTTTCCCTTACAGTTGAAAGAACTCTCAGGCACACCCAGGCCCCAGAAGGACTCCTCCAGGACATGCACAGGCCTGCTTGTGTGCTTGCATCTGGGTCTGCAAACAGCGAAACCCCTGACTGCCCTGAACCTCTTCACTCCTCCCATGGCATGGTTTAGGGCTCTGGCGGAGCCGCAGCCTCCTGCTCCTCTCTGCCTCCTCAGCAGTGGGTGCCCATGGCCTGCAGGCTGGGATACAACCCTGCCCAGCTGGGCTCAGCTGGGTTCCCGGCCCCCAGGGCTGCCTGGGATCCCTGTTCCCACCCCTGAGGCAGTATGGGAATGTGCTGTGGTATCAGGGGGTGTCTGCAATAGCGTGTGGACTCAAGCTCTGTCTCTGACACCCAGGGCTAGAGGTGGGGCAAGTCACTTAGATGCTCTGAGCCCAAATTGTTTGGGCATCAAAGGGGATGCAATCTCCCAGCTGCCTCTGAATGAGCCCCCAGGACATGATGCCAATAGCCCTTCATATAGGGCACCTGTCAGCCTGTCCCCAGATTATTTTGAAACATCTGCTTTGACCACCTGAGTCCACACAGGCAGGGTGGCTGGAGCAGAGCATGGGCGTTAACTGGGTGGCTCTGGAACCAGGCCACCTTGCCTTCAGCCCAGCCCCCCTGCTCCCTAGGCTCTGTGCCCCTGGGCAAGTTATTTAACCTCTCTGTTCCTCAGTTCATTGTCAGGGACTCTGGGGTCACACCAATGGGTTTGTTCTGAGGATTCAATTAGGGAAAGTGGTCAGGCCTGGGAGGAGCTCATTTTTACTATTTTCGAGGTGGAGGCTCACTCTCTTGCATCTCAGCTGTCCTTTTTCTCTAATGGTACTTGACAAGACTTGGTGGTGTAGGACAGGAAAGCCCAGCTCCAAGCAGGTGGGAGCTCGAGGCTGGGTGGGGCCAGGCAGGAGGAGCCGTGGGGTCATGTCCTTCTGTGCTGAGGAGGACTCAAAGAGGTCTTGTACTTCACATCTTTGAAAGTCACCATCTGTTCGGGGGAGGAGTGTTAGGTTGTCTGGGGAAGCAACATGCAACGGTGCGGGGTCCCTGAAGGCAGTGCCTGTGTTAGAAGGTTCCAGAAATGGAGGGTACCTGGGCCCCAGACCCAACAGCAGCTGGCCCAGCTCCTGATCCTGGGATCCTGGGGCAGAGTGGGGGGGGGGGGTAGGAGACTTCTTCCTAAATGAGGCAGCACAGAAAGGAAGCACGGGCATGTTATGGCCAGGGGTGAGGACTTGAGTTTTATTTGCAATCATTAAAAACAAAAATTCACAGCATCATCTGTGGGGTCAGGAGGACCAGAGGGCAGAGGGTGTGATGGAGGGAGGTGAGGGAGGTGAAGGCAGCTTCACAGGCCCCATGGGTGGCCGGGTGCGGGTGCGGAAACATGGGCCACCCAGGTCACGCTCCAGGGCTAGGCAATCCTCATGCCGGGTGGGGAGAGGGCTCTTCCTCCTCCATGGCCGACTTGCATCCCTCTAGTCTCCTCCACTCTTGGCCTGGGAGAGAGAGTGACCTTCACACACAGCTCCAGGCCCCACCCTCCGTGGCCGCCCTGTGTGGGGTGGGGCTGGGAGTCATCTATGCCCCTCCACCCTGAGGACCATCCATGAAGGGACCTCCCATCCGGGCTGAGGGGGCTGCAGAAGGTCACAAGGCTGCCCCGAGGGCTCTGGGACCCTGGGAGGGAAGCAGGACTGCCCAGGTGCCATCTGTGCTCTGGGAGCCCCGCACCTACCTCCTCGGCCACTTCCTCTTCCACTTTGGCTGCCTTGTCCTCCTGCGAGGGAGCCGGTTGCTTCAGGTCCTCCTGGGAGGGAGAAAAGGGGATGTGGAACCGTGTGGAGGGCCCGGAGGCCCCAGCTTCTCTGCACCCAGGGCTCATCCCCCCGGCCTCAAAGACGAGAAGAGACCCTCATCACCTTTCTGTATGTGGTGTGTCATCACCAGACTGACCAGAGGAGTGACAGAGCCTCGTGTAAGGACCCATGGTGGGAGCTCTGATGATACCAAGGCTTCCGGGGACACCATGTATCCTGGAGCCCAGCTTCGCACACCCCTAAACTAATGTGGGGTCTCTGGACGGTCCGTGGTTGGGCCTTCTTATGGAGGAAGACTGGTGGGGTGGGGTGGAATGAAGTGGGGGTGGGATGTGGCCCTGAAGCCCTAGGCCTGACCCCACCCTCAGAGTCCCTGAATCACAGGATCACACACTCCTGTCCTACTGAACCCCCAAATAGCCCTAGGAGGATGGGTGTTTATGCTGTGCATACTGAGGCCAGGGAGGCCACATACCCAGCTCAAGGCCTCACAGCTCGAAGCAGTGGGGCTGATGGGGATCAGGTTCGGCTTGCTCCAGGCCCATCCCTATCCCTAGCAGCAGTGTTCTCTCTCCCTGCCTCCTGGATGGGCTCTGGGCTCGAGCTGGCCTGGTTGGGGCCAGCAGGCATTATATAATCCTCCTCACTTCCTGTCTCCTACTCCCTTAGCCCCAGTCAGACACTTGCCTAAGGTGACCTGCCTGGGGGGTGGTCGAGTGACAGCTGTGGGCAGGGCCAGACTGGGTGGTCAGCCTGGACCCGAGTCTTAGCACCAACCTCTGGAGAACACTGCCATCTCCATGCTGCTGCTGGAACATCCTTGGTGGATTGGGGCTTAAATGGGCACTGAACTGTGTCAGCCACTGTAGGGGCAGCTTTCCAGGCAAGGGGTGGGTGGCCCCAGGTCTAGCCCTGCTGCCTCAAGGCAGGTGCATGAGGCCACAGGAATGCAAGGGCTGTGAGACAGGCAGGGCTGCATCCTTCTACGGTTCACTGAAGGAAGAGTGGTGACTGGTTTCTGGGTGTCACCAGGAAATGTCTCCTTGGGGCAGCCCCACCCCCACCCCAGGCCCTGGGGTGGCTCCATGGGCTTACTAGCCCTCCTTCAAGGCCAGAGAGGAGTGCCCAGGCACTCTCAGAAGTCCAGTGGCAGCCTGACCCCACCACAGGGCCTCCTTTGCTCTCCTGAGCACCTATGGGCCCTGCCCAGAGGCACAGATGATGATGATATAGTCCCCTGCCTCTCTTGGGTGCACACCATGATACAGGTATAACGGTTTCATGGGGGTCATTTCCCTGCATGATCACACAATGGCATAGCCAAACAGGTATGGCCACTCCCCACCTTGTTGCAGGTAAGGTAATGGAGGTGCCAAGGGGTTGAATAGCTTCCCAAGGTCATACAGCCGGCAAGGGGCAGAGCTGGGGATGAGCAGACAGACCCGTTGCCAGCTCCAAAGACATGGAAACCTTGTGCTGGCCCTGAAAGTGCACATCTAGGTGCTGCCTCTCGGGCAGGGTGGCCCCTCCCCTGCCTCCCACCTGCTCCCCGAAGCAGGGATCCTCATTGCCGGGTGCCTCAGAGCGGCCTGTGCCTGGCTCCCGTATAAACGGGGCTCCCACCGCTACCTCACACTCATGCAGAATAGAATCTCTCCAAGCACGGCCCTGCGGCCAGGAACACCAGCCCCAGGACCTTGGGCACATCATTAAACCTCTCTGGGCCTCATGTTCACACCCTGTCTCTGCAGATTTTGTGCCGATTAAATGAGTTAATAAATGCAAAATGCTTTAAGCAGAGCCTGCTCTGTGGTGGGTGCTGGAATAGCTCATGTAGCAGGCCACCACCTCCTGGGAGCACCCAAGCGCACCTGTGCCCCCTGTACCGGGCAGCCCACGCGCAGATGCCCCTGCATGTGCACAGTAGAGGTCAGGACCCTCACTGCCTTGTCACGAGGGGGCGCTGTTTCCCTGCTCCTCCCACCAGGCTGATGGGCGGTGACTTGGCCGCTCCAGCCTGGTGTCCTCTGCCCAGGAGGCCGCCTGTCACCGCGTGAGGCCCACAGCACCCTGCTTTCACCAGTGAAATGTGGCGCCTCCAAATGCTGAGCATCAAGAGGACGGACGTGGCTTTGAGCCTCACTTTCCACTTGGGCCCCTAAGTGCACCCCTCACGAGAAGAATTATGAGGACTCTAGGTGTTAATGGGGGTGAGAAAAACCCAGCACAGACCATGGGCCCCCTAAGTCTCTGCTTCCCTACACGTCATGAGGCAATACTGCCTTCTCCTCAGCTGGGCTCTCTGGGGCCCGGGGTGAGACTGGCCTGAGAGCCAGAGCCAGAGCCAGAACGGGAGCTCACCTTTCGAACCACTCCAGAGGTGACGGCGATGTTCTCCGCCTCCTCCACCGTCTTGGTGGCCACTGTGTTGACGCTGGTGACCACGGCCTCACTCACAGCGTTGGCCTGCTCCTTGGTCTTCTCAGCCACTGCAAGAGGACTCTGGCTGGCCGTGGTCCTCATCCCTCCTTGTCCGGGCCCGGCCTGCCCAAGTCAGGCTGAGCAACCCCTTTCTCGGGGCACTCAGAGAGGGGGGCCTCCTCTCCTGGAGGCCCTGGACTCCCCCTCCGCTGACTCCCGAGAAAGCCTGATGCTGAGCGGGGGGAGGGAGCAGGAGGCACACCCTGGGTTTAACCTCGTGTACACATACGGCTTAGGCTTCCAGCTGGGGGGTAGGAGGACCCTGGGCTTGAGCCTTCGGGACCAGTTTGTGGTCCCCAGAGCTCCCAACCCTCCATGCCCCCTGGTCCTGGGCTCCTTACCTGAGGTCACACTCTGCACAACATTCTCCTTGGTCTTGGCCCCTGGGGAGGAAACGGAGGCGTCAGCCCACTCCTCCTGGTGTGGGGAGCGGGTTGGTCAGGGCAAATACACACAGAGCCGCTGAACAAGCTGTGGGGCTGGTGGGGGAGGTGGTGTCTGGGGGCCGCAGTCCCTTCAAAGGCCGCTTCCTGCTGCGTAGAGGAAGGGGACGGATGGGAAGTGGATAGGGCAGGATGGTGGGATGAGAGGGACCAGGCCTGAGGTAGGGTGCAGGCCCAGCTGGGTGTGGCCTGGGCCTCGGAAGGAAGCTGCGGCAGGACGGAGCTGAGTCACCAGATTCCTAGGGGCTGAGGGGGGTGGGGCTACCCAGGACCCTGGGGATCAGGCTCCTCTCCCCTGCTTACCCTTCCCTCTGAACAGGGTGGGGACCCAGGGCTTGGCTGCTGCCACCTGCCTGCTCAGCCCAAAGACTCTAGGCTCAAGCCGGCTTCTCATCTGAGTGCAAGGGCCTGGAGGTGATGCTGGGGTGGGAGACACTGGCCTGCATCTGTGCACTTGTGTGTGTGCATGTGTGCAAACAAGTGTGTCTGAAGGCTGCGAGCTCCTCTCGCTGTTCTGCTTCAGACACCTTGAAGCCCTGAGGAGGTCAAAGCAGACCTTGGGGGGTGTGGAGGGGTGGTATGCTGGGGGATGGGGATGCTCCGGGGCATGGAGACCTTGACTCAATGGCCAGGACCTCATCCCCACCCAAAATGACTCTGTGGGGCTGGGGGAGAAGGCTGGCCCAGGGTAACTGGGCACCCCCACCTCCAGCCTCCGCGCCCTGCCACGCCCTGCTTCTCCCAGACTCACCCACATACATGACCCCCTCCTTGGTCTTCTCAGCCGCTTCCGTCACCCCCTGCTTGGTCTTCTCCACGGCGCCCACCACACCCTCCTTGGCAATGGAGAAGCCCTTCTTGAAGACATCCATGGTGGTGGGCAGTGGGAGCCTGACTCTTCCAGCGAGCTGTGGCTAGCGCTGGCGAGAATGCTGCTGCCGCCGCTGTCCCCGCTGCTGCCGCTGCCTCTTATTGACGCCCATGAAATATTGATGATGCAGCGGGCGGCTGGCTGGTGGGAGCTCAGCCAGCGGGCCAGGGAGGGCGGGGGAGGAGGCCCGCCCTCACCTTCTCCGAGGGCTGGGCAGCGGGGTCCGGCTCCCCTGGGGCCCTGCTGCCCACCCCTTCCCTCCTGCTCCCTGCCCTCCAGGGAGGGGCTGCAGGGGGCTGGACGCGTCCGTATCCATCACTGCCCCTCATTCATTCGCTGCCCTGCCCATGCACCGCGGCCGCCCTGGCTGAGTGCTCTCAGGCTATTGTATCTGTATACATCTGGGACAGAGGTGGTCAGGCCAGGGAGGCAAATTGCTATCAGCATCTCAGGCAGGGGGGTGGGGACGGGGCCATGTAGGCTGCAGGTTAGACTTCCCAGACCAGCTCAGCCTGCCTGACGACTTACCGTGGATACCCCCACGTCCCAGGGCTCCATCAGGGCCAGTGGGGGAACTGGGGCAGAGGAGCACACAAAGGGCCTCCCAGAGCCCTGGCCTCTGGCTAGCACTGTGTGACCCTAGGACAGCTGTCTCTCTGAGTGTCCGCCCACCTGCTGGCTCCCACAGCCCAGTGGCAAAAGGCGCTGAGTAGGCACCAAGGACCCCTCACTTCCTGGCCACCAGCATGGATGGACAGCAGGTTCCCTGAGACTGAGCCGACCACTTCCTGCAGACCCACCTCGATGCTTGCGTTCTTCTCCTGACTCCTATGGGGACCTGTGTGGTGGGACCACCCCCTGTGTGTTCCACACCTCCAGTGTCCCTGACCTGAGTCCTCTTAGAAAGGCACAGGAACTGGTCTGCGTTGTTGGCTGCCTCTGCAGGGGACGGCGGAGGTAGCTGGGGGGCCGGACGAGGCTCACCGGGTGGGCCGGCCCAGGCCACTTCCTCTCTTTGTTGTCCCTCTGCTTTCTTTTCCTTCTGAGGCTTAACTTGAAGACGACGTCAACATCACTGGCAGTGTGTGGAGTCATTTGCTGCGGCTGAGCTTGTCTCATGGCCAAGATGATCCTGACACTGCTGCTCGGTCTCGGGGGGCCCCTAGGCTGGGGGCTGCTGGGGGCCTGCGCCCAGGCTTCAGGTAACAGGTCCTCTGATCCACATGGCCCAAGGCTGCCTGCGGGCTGGAGGGCAGAGGCTGAGGACATCGGCAGGGACCCCATCAGACGGTAAGGAGGACCTCGACCTTGGGGGAGGTCGTTGTAAAAGATCTGAGTCCCAGCTCAGCCAGAACAGGGTCTCCTGGGACCTCAGTTATCCATCTGTGAAATGACCTAATATTATGCACCTGCTGGGGCCAGCTGTGAGGCTGAATGAGGTGCCTGGCACCAGGCTCGCTTCAGGAGGCAGCCACCCCTCCAAACCCAGGCTGGGTACCCCAGGGCCCAGACTAAGGACCACAGGAAGTTCTTCACCTGGCCCACGACAGGGAGCAACCTGGAGGTCGGGCAAGCGCATTTCTTGCCATCAACCACTTAGCATGGGGTGATGAGGGGCAGTAGTTCCAGAAGTTTCCAGCTGGTCTGGCAGTGGCTCCCCTTCTTTGAAGTCAACTGACAAGTGAGCCTAAGTGAGGCTGGCCTGGCGTAAGTGATAGAAGACAGATGCTCCTAGGGACTGAATTTTTATTCAAGTACCCAGGAGGACTGGTGTGGGTGCTCAGCCTAGCCCTGAGAGACAAGCAGTGAGCAGACAGGGTACTCTGCCCAATTTCCAGAACAAAGAGGAAGCCACGGCATCCAGTGAGTTCTGCTTCAGTGCCCTCCTGGAAATGGGTGGAATGGTCTTGTGACTGAACCAGGACACCATCTTCCAGTCTGTTATTTATCCAGACTCAGGTGCCCCTGCTGATAAGGTGCCGGACCTGTGGGCTCCTCCCCGGGGTGCTCCAGTCAGGGCAGCAGGTGTCTTTGTGGGTCCACCCTGGGGCCAGGCACTGTGCAGGTGTTAATTCAGTTAATCCTCCTAACAGCCTGGCTTACAGAGAGGAACCCATGGCTCAGAAAGACTAAACACCTGACCCATGACTGTACAGCTAAGAGTATCTAGAACCAGGATCTAAGTCTGACTTCAGAGCTCATGTTCTGATTCCTGAGCACTCAGAGGCAGCCCCAACCCTCAGATGCATTTAACATGCCCACCACACCCTCGACCATACACACACACACACACACACACACACACACACACACACACAGCAGACTTAGTGAGGGTATTTATATGGATTTGGAGGGTGAAACAGGTCAATTTACACCCACCCAGAGTCTTCCATTTGGCTCCCTGAGATTCACTATCACATTAGCTTATGGAATGAATCTGCCTGAGACAGTGTCCTATAAGCTCTGACACTTCAAGGTGAACGTGTTTGTTGGACACTTTCCTGAAAGTGGATTTGGCCATGGAGAGGAAAGAGTAATAAGCAAGTGCACACTGACTCTCAGTGAGGGAGGGGCTGGCCAAGTGGGGAGGAGGGGCCCCAACTCTGCCCTGCAACCAGGTCGGCTCAGGGCTGGGTGGAGCAGGTGATTCTTGGTGAGGGGCTCCAGCCACCCAGCTCTGATTTCAGGTCCAAGAACCAAGTCTCCTTTCCCCAAAGCTCCTTTCATCGGGCAACCTGCTTCCTTTTGATAGAAGGGAGGCTCAGGGTCCCAGGTGGATCAGAAGGAGGTAGGAGACACCCCTCTTTCTCCCTACCCTGTTGACTGTGGGGAGAGGCTCATGGGCTGCGCTCCTCCATTCTGGGTGGTCCCAGTGTGTGTCCAGCACATTTAGATGTATGTAAAGGGAGCCCCGGCCCAGGAATGCCCAGGTTTTGGGGGGGGGGATCCCAGCAGGTGTGCTGGGTCTCCTTCCCCCCACCACCCAGAAGCGGCAGTCCCCACGGGCCTGGCCCAGGTTGTCAAGGCCTCCAGAGGGGCTGGTGTGAAAGGAAGGAAATGCTGCTCAGCTTCCTCGGGCTGATTGCTTCCCATGCTCTGTGAAGAGACAGGCGGAAAAGCTGCTCCAGCCTCCCTCCTGCAGCAGAGGGAGGGGAGGCGGGGCCCTTGCACCATCATCGACAAGACTGCTGGACCCTGGGCGCCCCCGCACCTATTTCTGGAGGTGCTTCCTGCCCTGCCTTTGCCCCCACACCCGTTTCTGGAGCTCCAGGGCTCTCCTAGGCCTTTGATATGGGCACAGATTAGACCCTTTGCAAAGAGAAGTTTGGACAGAACAGTTGGGTGCCGGATGCCAGGTCCCAGAGTGGAGGCAGGACATGGTTGAGTGTTCCCTCCCTCCCTCAGTCCCCCAGCCATCTGTGTATTTGGACTCCGTGGGAAGAAGGCTCTTTGGATGCTCCCCAGTTTGGGTGGGAGTGCGACTGAGCGGCAGCTTAGGACGCAGGCTTCTCAGAGCCAGCTCTTGCTCCCCCTTAGGACTGAGCCTGCGCTGAGGACCAGGCTGAGCCCCGGGCAAGGTACCCCATCTCTACATTGTCACGACAGCTCTGCACTCTCCGCCTTACATGCCGTGAGGCTCAGAGAATGGGGATGCCACCCAGGGCTACACAACCAAGTGACAGGTCAGAGAAGGGGTCCGCATCCACTGGGCTGCAAATTCCAGGCATCCTCTGTCTGTCCTGTGTCCCCTGAGATGGTGGTAATGTGGGAGAGGCTGCTCCCAGCAGCCCCACTGGCCCTGGCTACCAGCATCAGCTTCTCTTGACCCACGCACAAGTGGGTAGCATTTGTGGTTTTTTGCAGTTGAGAGCTTATAGCCCAGAGGAGTCAAATATAGGGCTGGAGGTCACACAGGAGCAGGGTGGAGCCCAGGCCACCAGTCATTGCCATGGCTGTGCCTCCTATGCCTGATCTTGTTGTCAGAGCACAGGGCCCCGGGTACACTCAGGGAGCTCCCACGCTGGACACTGAGTGGCCTCAGTCTCCTCTGTCAAAGCCCCTTTCCAAGACAAAGCCCTGCAAAATTCTCCCCCAGAGTGGTTGGTCATATTCAAGGCCGCATTCAAGGTCTCAGAAAGCAAGGATGCTGAGAACACACCCTCCTTCCCCAGAAAGCCTTAAAGACTTAAGGGGCAGTCAGAGGTGGGTTTTACTGGCATTTAAGTGTCCCAGGGGACAGTGGCAACAGTACATGCATAATTCAGAAAGCTCCAGCTAACAGCCCTTTCCCTGCTAGAGGCTTGCTCTGCCTTCCACATAGCCCCTCCCTTTGCCCCCAGGGAGGCAACGGAAGTGGGAATCTTCTCCACCTTTCCAGGAGTGGGGGGAAGGGCGTTGCTCAAAGTCACCCTGAGTCAAGAAAAGGGGAGGGGAGGAGGGTCCAGGCTTCCCAGCTCCCATTAAAAGCTCCCAAGGGATCAGTGGACATTCTTCTGACTAGGGCAAGGGGTCAGCGGGGGGGCCATGTCAGAGGCCCAGGGTGGCCCAAGCCCAGCTGGCCCCAGGAGATGAGGGTGCAAGGAGCGCCCAGGCCTGAGACCAGGAGGCAGCGAGAACAATGGGTGCCTCAGCGAACTGAGCTGGGGGCTCGGGCTCAGAGGGCCAGCGTGAAGCTGCCAGGAGCTAGAGGAAACCAAAGCAAAGGTCAGGAATGTTCCCAGGGCTTCTGGGCCAGGGGCCTGTACTGTGCCAAGGGGGTTGGGCTGCCAAGGGAGGGGGAGCGTGGGCAGGGAGAATAGCTGGAGCCTGAGGTTTGGGCAGGTCAGGAGAGAAAGTTCCTGGGCAGGAAGGGTGGGCGGCACCGCTTCCGGTCCCAGGAGTTGGAGGTGGAAAGTCCCAGTCACTCCCTGGCAGGCTGGACCGGACCCAGCGTGCCGGGGCACAGGCCTTCTGGACCCTCGGCAGCAGTTCAGAGCAACGAATGGAACTTTGTTGTGAGTGGGTGTTTCTCACCCTCGGCACTACTGGCATTTGGGACCGGCTAATTCTTGGTTGTGGGGGTGCGGGGCTGCATCCTCGGTCTCCACCCACTAGATGCCAGTCGCTCCTCCCCCCTCCCGGTGGTGAAGACCATGAAGGTCTCCTAAAGTTGACAAATACACCTGGGGGCGAAGCCACTTCACCCCCTGCTGAGAACCATTGTTTCAGAGAAACACTTTTCCCCAGGCCTGAGCCCAAGCTGCAGAATTCCCAGGGAGCCCAGCATGGGGGTGAGGTGGGGACTGGAGTGTCTGGCCCCGGACAGGTCTGTGAAGGTGGCCGGCTCACCCGCGGTCCCTGAACTCTGGGCCCATCAATTTTGTGGTCTTTCTATCTCCCAGCCCCGAGTTGAGTGAACATTCTTTGCTTACAATCAGGGCCAGCTCCAGAGGCATGTGACCTGAGCAGTCCCACAGGGCGCACCCACAGAAGGGCCCCACACTTGGTATAATCTCTGTCCCGTATTTTTATTTTGCACTGGACGCTACGGATTCTGCAGTCAGTCTCGTGTGAAATATCTACTATCTGTCCCTCTGCAGAAAACCTGTGTGACCCTCTGGGTTAGAATCAAACCTTCTAGAAAGCTTGTTGAGATGATCAGAAACCCCTGCCCTCCCTCACTGGTCTCCACGGGCCAACTAGTTTCAACTATTTAGATGATTCCTTTGGTGTTTGTCTCTGTGTCTCTAACTTACATGTTTATATTGCTGCTTCTTAGGGAAGTAGCATTATCCGTGACTCAGCTCTCATTCCCACTCCATACCCCCACCCCAACATGCATGCATAGGTGTGCAAGAGCACACCTGTGTGCATATACGCGCACATGTGCGTGTGCGCATACGCGCGCACACACACAGCTGCCTATCCATCATCCGCCCATATTGCCATTTTGAGTGATGACTGCCCATCATTGACCTGGGCTCGCCTGTACCACCTTCCTGGGGACTCCCTTCCCCTCAGTGCTCTCGTGGAAGGCCTGTCTCCTGATGTGCTGCCTTCCTCTTTCTTGGTACCCTGGCTTGTGTCAGTGAGGCACTTCGGGCACAGTGGTACCCTGACCTGGGCTGTGACTTAGAATGCCCCAGAGAGCTTTAAAAGTCCCAGAGAATCTTGCTTCACTGACCTGGAGTAGAGCCCAGAGGCTCTTCTTTTGAAAGTGCCACACAATGGTTTTGGTGTGAAGATTTGATGGCAAGATTGCAAACCACTGCTCCGGTAGCTTCCTGGTGAGGGGTCCTCGGGGAAGGGGCAATGGTTTGAAACCTAGTGTGTTGAAAATGTCATTATTCTTGCTCTCTTTGCTTTGATTGATATAGTTAGACTGGGCATCGGATTCTAAATTGGAAATAATTTTCCCTCCATATTTTGAAATGTTTTTTTTTTTAAATCGTTTTGCATGTTTATTTATTTTTGGGAGACAGAGAGACAGGGTGCAAGCAGGAGAAGGGGCAGAGAGAGGGAGACACAGAATCTGAAGCAAGCTCCAGGCTGTCAGCACAGAGCCCGACGCGGGGCTCAAACCCACGAAGTGGGATCATGACCTGGGCCAAAGTCGGATGCTTAACTGACTGAGCCACCCAGGCGCCCCTTCCCTCCATGTTTTGAAGCTCTCCACTGTGTTCTAGTTTCCAGGATTGCTGTTGAAAGGCTCAAGGCCATTCTAATTGCTGGTGTGTGTGTGTGTGTGTGTGTGTGTGTGTGTGTGTGTGTGTGTGTGTGTGTGTGTGTGTGTGTTGATTTTTCTCTCTAGAACATATAAAATTATTTTTGTTCCCAGAGTTCTAAAATTTCATGATGATGTGAGTTTATTTTCATCACAGAGTTGGGTAATAGTGGGCCCTTTGCATCAAAAAATTCGAGTTCTTTACTTCTGTAATATTTGAGTTTTTTCATAAACGATTTCCTTCTTCTGTTCTTTTTCTGGAACTCCTGTTACTCAGATATTGGATTTCTGTCGTAGACGCTGGGTCTGGAGTTCTCTCTTGTCCAGCAAGAGAGCAGATGCAGGATTAAAATGCGAGAGAGGCTAATGTCTGGAAGGAGACAAGAGCCCTGAGGAAAGGTCCTTGCTCCGTTGTTATTAGGATCAGAAGGCTTACAAGTGTGATGGACGTGCACAAAGAGACAATGAAACCATGATGGGCGTGAGGGAAAGGGGTTTTGAAGATACGCAGTGTGAGGGCTTTGGGTCTATACAAAACAGATGCTTGTTTATGGGGGCCTGAGGCATCATGTCTGTTTATCTTAGCTTGCTTAGGGGACAGACACAGAGCATACTACCTCAGGGTCAACCGGGCACCATTCTTTTGCTGATTAGCTCTGGGCAACTTCACCGGCTGGGCTGCAGCTACAGCCTTGTTTACCTGTTTACCTATTTTGGTCCTTCCTGTGAAAGCAGCTTTCTGCTATTGTACTAAGTTGGGGGGTGTTTCCACCCTGAATACTGAACCTTGTTTACTATTATTGGATGCTTTCATCCTGAGGTTTCCTATTCCTGTTCCTTTGTTCTATACCGGGGGTGCTTTGCCCTGATTACCTAATCTTGTTTACCTAATCTTGGATGTGTTCACCTTGGAGCTTTCTATTTCTTTCTGCCTTGTTAACCCATCTGTACAAACTCAAGGAATTCCTAGCTTATTCGCCACAGATTTCCAACACCAGTCTTCTGTTTTTCTGAACTTTCCTCTCACTGTTTTCTCTTTCGCCCTTTGCTCTTCTTTGGGAGAAAAAATTTTAACTTTACCCTCTAACATTTTTATTACATTTCTTTTGCACTTCTACTGTTATATTTTCAATTTCCAAGGGTCCTTCTCAGTCTCTGTATGTTCTTCCATTAACAATTTTTTAAATATTTATTTTTGAGAGACAGAGAATGTGCCAATGGGGGAGGGGGCGAGAGAGAGAGAGAGAGACAGACAGACAGACAGGATCCGAAGCAGGCTCCAGGCTCTGAACTGTCAGCACAGAGCCTGACATGGGGCTCGAACCCACAAACCGCAAGCTCATGACCTGAGGGGAAGTCAGACGCTCAACTGACTGAGCCACCCAGGCACCCCTGGATGTTCTTCCATTTTTTAAATAGCTTCTTGTTCTTGTTTCTTGGATGTAGTAACTTCTCTTACAGATCTGGGGCTGTTAATACAAATTTGGGGGACTTCTCTGCATAGTGTTCTTTTCTCCAAGTTGATTTTTTCCCAATTGTTTGTTTTTGACTTCCCACTTTCGTACTAGAGATTTTTCTCAGGAGTCATCTTGGACATCTGCCCACTTGAGAATAGACAGAGAAGCCCGTTGGAAGCTGGGCATGTGGATGGGTCTTTCTGACCTCTATTGTCATAATGTGCTCTGCTGGTCTATTTCACTGGGGGACCTCCTGATATCCTTGCTTTTAGGTCTTTCCCCCTGAGTGGGGTCATTTTTCTGACAGGCTTTTTCAGTTTGCTGTCAAGAGAGTAAAAGCTGGCTGCCAGGCTTTGGGAGGCCAAGTAGGAAATCAGGCTGGGGAGCTCAGCCCCCAAAACAGATATGGGCTGCCCTCCCCAGCAGGACCCTAGTGCGGTGGTGCCTGGTGGCCCCAGGACAGAGACCAGGTCCAGAGAATAACGTCCTAACCTGACTGCCACTCCATCCCCAAGGCCCTGGAACACCGCCTCCTAATATCTGACAAGTGTGGCCACTTCTCTCCATATCCACTGCCATCACCCATGGAATGTGCCAGCATCTCCCACCTGGATCCCTGATACAGCCACCATAACTTGCCTCTTCCTGGCCTTTCTGTACCCAGAAACCAAGATGGCTCTTTCATGTTACTTTCCTGCTCAACTCCCTCCGCAACTTTCTGTGCCTTCAGGACACAGTCCCGCTCTTCAGTGGGAGCTCAAGGCCTCCACGGTCTGGCTTCTCCTTACCTCAGCACCCCCTTCCCTGCCCCAACCCTCTGCATCTCAGTGGTCCACACACCTCTGTCACAGTTCCTCGTGCCAAGTTATCACCTCCTTCTGAAAGTCTCCCCAGGTCCTGGTATCTTCCACACCATCTGAGATTGCCTGCTCTTCCTTGGGCCCCTGGAGGGAAGGTCTGCTCCGCCATATTGGCGCTGAGTGCTGTTCAGCTTGGGCCCAGCACCCAGTACCCAAGAGGTGCTGAGCTGAACTGAACTCTGGAGGTCACTGCCACTTGCAGCTCTGGAGAGCTCAGTCCTGGGAGCTGACTGCCAGGGGAAGGACCCTCTGACCTATTCTACTGGCATCAAGCCTGCCACCGGGTCAGTGAGCTGGGTGTGTCAGCCATGAGTACCCCCTGCTCCTAGGACTTGCAACAACACATAAGGGTATAGGCATAGATGGCGAGGCTACCTCTCAGGTGTTCAGGAAGCTGAATGTGACCCCCAAACCACCCTGTAGGACCTTCCCCAGAGAAGGGACTGCACAGCTCAGCTGCCTTCTCCCACATTTGTCTGAAAGTCTATTTCCATAATGGCCATAACGGGGACTGGCCAGGGAGCAGGGGCCCTCCCTACGGCCTGGGCTGTGGTGAAGAAAGATGTGGGTGGTGACGGGGCAGGGCAACAGAGCTCCCGGAGCACCTGCCAGGAGCCCGCTTCAAAGCACCTAGCTACATAGGTGACCCAGCCACCCGCTTGGAGAAGGGTGTTATAAGCTCCATCCGATAAGTGGGGAAGTGGAAAGTCCCCAAGTGCCTCACTCAGAGTGCGAAGGACTTGAACCCAGGACTCTCCAGCCCCAGCAGCGCTATGCTGCTTCCCTGGCACCAAGAGAAACAGTGAGAGACCTCGTTGGCTTTGTGTGACTTTGGGGTGCTCGTCAGCCTCTCCGTGCTGGCCCCTGGAAGCAGCCGAGCAAGTGCCCTAGCAGGCAGGATCTGTGGAGGCGAGGGATGAAGAATGCAGAGCGCTCCCTTCTCCCTTTCTCGGGCTAATGGATTCTAGAATCCCGGCATCGGCATGGGCATCGGGCACAGCGGGGAGGCGGGGGTGACACAGCACAGCACCGCTGTTGGCATCTAGGAGGGTCATGTGAGAGCCGGGTGTGTCAGCAGCTCTCTCCTCTGGCTTGTTTTTCCAGTAACTGGTGCCCTTACCAGAAGTCTAGGCTGGTCACCTATGTAGCCGCTTGCAAAACGGAGAAATTCCTCGTCCACTCACAGCAGCCATGTCCACAGGAGACTCCGGACTGCCAGAAAGTCAAAGTCATGTGAGTGAGGGCAGGATGGGGCAAGGTGGGCCATCCATCCAAGTCCTGCACTGGCTCACCCTGGAGTCACTGAGCCGGCCTTCTTTCCCCAGGTACCGCATGATACACAAGCCGGTGTACAAGGTCAAGCAGAAGGTTCTGGCCTCTGTGGCCTGGAGGTGCTGCCCAGGCTTTTCGGGCCCTGACTGCCAGCACCACGGTAGGGCTCCCTGTGCCTCCCCTCCTTCCGCCTCTGCCCCAGAGGTCAGGCAGCTCCTCTGACGTGTGGGGTCGATATCTGTTGCCTCCTCTCTGCAGATCCCACGGCAGTCCTTGAGCCTGAAGATCCAAGTGATGGCTTCCAGGAGTCTTGGGAAGGGCCAGCCGGCTTTGAAACCGGTATGCTGCGGGGCGCCTGGGTGGCTTAGTCGGTTAAGCGTCCGACTTTCGCTTAGGTCATGATCTCACAGTTCGTGGGTTCGAGCCCCGCGACGGGCTCTGTGCTGACTGCCAGCTCAGAGCCCGGAGCCTGTTTCAGTCTGTGACACCCTCTCTCTCTGACCCTCCCTGCTCACGCTGTCTCTCTCTCTCAGAAATAAATAAAACATTTAAAAAAAAAAAGAAACCGGTATGCTGCTTTCCTAGAGGGTGCAGGAGGGGCAGGCGGGCAGGCAGGATCCACGTCCCCAGGCCACTTCAGGAAAACTCTGGGCCCAGGAGTACCTGTATCACCCTACGGCCCACACCAAGGAGGCCAGTGTCCAGGGTCCCCGGTCACTGCCTGTTGGCTAAGCACACACACCCTTTTCCTTGACTGCATTTTCCCGAAAGGATAGCTTCCTCCAGCACCTTCCTTGCCCCTTGAATGGGACAAGATCCCACGGTCTGGAAGAAGCTTCCCCACATGCCTCCTAACCAGGGCCAGGAAGTCATGCCAGCCTTGGTGTGTCTAGTCAGCGCAGAACCACCAAGAGGTGCCAATTGTGAGACCTATCGAGGCTGGACCATGGCCGGGGTGGCGAATAAATTTCATCATGCGGTGAACTCCTACCTTTAGACAAGAGCTGCCTAGAATGGCGGTGAGTGGCCATGTCCACACAGCTGAGGATGAAAGTGTGCGTGATTGACCAGGCACATCTGGGGGGCGGGGTGTGCCAGTGAGGGCAAGGGCTCAGGCGCCATGCATGTCCCCTTCTGGAGCTAAAGGCTTCTGAGCTCCTGTTCACAGGACATCAGCACACATCTTCCTGATATTTCTAGCTGAAGCTGGAAATTTCCTTCCCCGCACCTCACGATCTGCCCAGACCTGGGGCATGAGACCTCGACACTTATCCCTTGTGTGTCTTCAGGCCACCCACATGTGGAGACCGGCAACACCATGGTGCTGCAGGAAGATCTCCAGAATGATATTCACCAGGTGGCAGACAGCCTCCCAGGCCTGTGGAAGGCCCTGGAAAGCAACCTCACAACTGCGACCATGGTGGCAAATCAGACGGAGCCTGGTGAGTGGCAGGCTCCACGGGGTGAGGAACAGCTTGTTTGAATCCGAGGAGAGGCGAGGGAGGGAAGGAGAGGAAGGCGGGGCAGGAAGGCCTAAATCTCCGAGGAGCCCCCTCTGCCCCGCCTGGGGAGGGGTGAACGCTCCTGGCAGGGCTTGCATGAAACCGAGTCTCCGTTGCAGAGTTCCGCGGCAGATCCCCGGAGCAGGTGCTACTGCCCCACATGGACGCCTTCCTGCGAGAACATTTCAGCCCCATTTGGAGGAGCTTCAACCAAAGCCTGCACAGCCTCTCCCAGGCCATCAGAAACCTCTCTCTTGACGTGGAGGCCAACCAGCAGGCCATCAGGGGGGTCCGGGAGAGCACCGTGGCCAGGGCTGACTTCCAGGAGCTCGGCGCCAAATTTGAGACCAAGGTGCAGGACAACGCCCAGAGAGTGGGACAGCTGCGGCAGGAAGTGGAGGACCGCATGCACGCGCAGCGCCTCTCCCTGCAGCAGTCCCTCTCCGAGGTCTACGCCGATGTGGACGCCAAGCTGAAGCGGTTCCTCAAGGCCCAGGGGGCCGTGGGCGCCGACGGCAGCCTGGTCCCCGCGGCGGCGGGGGCGGCGGCCAGGCCGGAGCCCGAGAGCCTGCAGGCCAGGCTGGGCCAGCTGCAGAGGAACCTCTCGGCGCTGCACGTGGCGGCCGGCCGCAGGGAGGAGGAGTTGCGCGACACCCTGGCGGACATGCGGGCCACCCTGGCGCAGCACGTGGAGGAGATCAAGGAGCTGTACTCGGAATCCGACGAGACCTTCGATCAGATCAGCCAGGTGGAGCGGCAGCTGCTGGAGCTGCAGGTGAACCACACGGCGCTGCGCGAGCTGCGGGTGATCCTGATGGAGAAGTCGCTGATCATGGAGGAGAACAAGGAGGAGATGGAGCGGCAGCTCCTGGAGCTCAACCTCACCATCCAGCACCTGCACGGCGCCAACGCCGACCTAATCAAGTACGTCAAGGACTGCAACTGCCAGAAGCTCTACTTCGACGCGGACGCCGCGGGGCCCCTGGAGGAGGCGCAGGTGGGCCTGGACGAGCAGCGGCAGCCCGAGGGCTCGTCCCTGCAGGCCCTGAGCGGCGCCGTGGCCGCCCTGTGGCGCGCGGTGGACGAGCGGCGGGAGGAGGGCGAGCGCGCGCGGGCCGACGCGGCGCGGCTGCGGAGCCAGCTGCGGGCACTGGACCGCGAGGCGAGCGCGCTGCGGGCGGCGCACGGGGAGGCGCGGCGCGAGCTCGGCCAGCTGCACGGCTACTTCAAGGCCCTGCTGGACGACGCGCTGCGGCACGAGGCTGTGCTGGCCGCCCTTTTCGGGGAGGAGGTGATGGAGGAGATGTCCGAGGAGGCGCCCGACCCGCTGCCGCTGCGCTACGAGCAGATCCGCGCCGGCCTGCAGGACGCCGCCAGCGGGCTGCAGGAGCAGGCGCTCGCCTGGGACGCGCTGGCCGCCCGGGTGGCGGCCCTGGAGGCGGCGGCGGGGGTGGCCGGAGGGCGGGTCCCGGCCGGGCTGGCGCAGGAGCTGGAGCGCCTGGACGCCGACCTCCAGCGGGTGGGCCGCTGCTGCGAGGCCTCCGGGGCCTCGTCCCGCAACGGCTCCCTGGAGGGCCTGCAGGAGGCGCTGTCCGCCACCCAGCGCCACTTGGAGCAGCACCAGCGCCTCTTCCACAGACTCTTCGGAAACTTCCAAGGGCTTTTGGCCGTCAACGTCAGCCTGGACCTGGGAAAGCTGCAGGCCACGCTGAGCAAGAAAGGGAAGAAGCACCAGAAAGATCTAGAAGATCCTCGGAAGAGGGACAGGAAGGAAGCAGAGCCTGGGGCGGATGCGCGTATCAAAGGGCCGGCGCTTTGGGAAGCAGGTGAGTTCCTGAGGGGGGTTGGGGGGGGGAATGTGTGCGTCTGGGAGGACAGGGCTGGCAGCTCGCAGCTCTTTTGCCTCGAGAAGCCGGATGAAAGAGAACCGGGCGAGCATCCATCAGAGGTGCTCAGGGCCAGCTTTGCCCTGATCCTCCTTTCATTCAGGGCCCGGGGTCTCTTAAGCTCCCCGAAGTGTAAGCAGGTAGAAGTCACCAGAACCAACCATCAGTGAGCGGGCAAGGGCCCTCTCTGTAAACGTTTGAGGCTCATCTACACGCCACTGGCTGTCTGCCCCTCTGCCCCTAGAGCGAGGAGCGGGTGCCTCAAATCTCTCGTCTCAGCTCTTCCCGTCCATCTTGCCTCACCCCCCCACCCCCATGGCTTTAACGAGCTCCCTGTTCTACAAATACATGACAAGGGACTGGTGTCACCTGCCATGGGCAGCACTCGGAGGAGGAGAATACAGGGGAAGGCCTTGGGCCCTGAAAGGAGCTTGTCCTGCTAACCTAGTTGGCTCATCTCGCTGCTCTGCGCCAGGCCTTCCTTGGGCTTTGCCGCATGGAGTCA
The DNA here is from genome assembly GCA_017311185.1 of Proteles cristata cristata. NCBI lineage: Eukaryota > Metazoa > Chordata > Mammalia > Carnivora > Hyaenidae > Proteles > Proteles cristata. The sequence continues at coordinate 42,228 of JAESUZ010004359.1, read as the reverse complement.
TAACAGCTCAGCAGTGCGTCATCACCGCCACCTTGCCTGAAACCGATGCTCGGTCAGGGCAAGTGTCCTGTTCGTACAGCTAGTGAGTGGCACAGGGATCCCCAAACCCCGTCCAGCTGTTTCTAGGACGCTGGCTTTCTGTGAAAGGCCCTTGACGATGGGTCCCTGCAGGGCCCCGAGACCCTGGGCCTGGGCAGCTGGCTCTGAGGCTGGTGTGACGTGCAGCCCGCCCTCCTGGCCCCTCCCTGAGTGTGGCCCTGGGAAGGAGACCACTAGACTCTGTGCCTCAAGTGACTGTCCCCTGACAGAGAGGCTGGCCTCAGGGCTATGTCCACGTCCTCATCTGGACACAGGACGGGTACAAGGCTGCCATCTGGGCTCTCTGTACGTGGCGTAGTGTGGCGTGTGGGAAGTCTGAGGATCCCATCCCAAGCTCGCCCTGTTCCTGTCATTCTCCATCACGGCCCTGGAGGCCTTTGTGTGCCCCGGGGCAGTGGACAGTCTCTAGCACTGCTTACCTGCCTCAGTTTCTCCCTCTTTAAAATGGGAGAATCACTCCCTACATTAAAGGGTTGTTATGAAGACTAACAGATTTGTTCACCACATACGTAGCCCAAGGTATAACATTTAGTAGAAACCAGTTTTGCCAGCATTTTCAGGGCTGAGGTTCTGTCCGCCAGCACTAACACTTCCATCATTTTTCCTGTTGTGCGAGGTGCAAGGAAGGCCTCAGCAGCCTGATGGTTTAGGTATCCGAGTTTACCACTGCAATATTTTGTTATTTCAAAATAATTTTTTCCTTATAAATAAAAATTCCCCCTTCTCGGTCTTGTAGGAGGGTCCATAGGACTTGAATTTGTGCCCAGCAGGGAAGCCTACTCTCAGTTTACCAGCTAGCAAATCGTTGAAGCACAGCCCTACAGCCTCCTGCGGGGCCGGTTCGGGCCCAGGGGCCGGTGGGGTCCGCCCCTAACGTTGAACTCTGGGCCGCAGGCGGGCTGGCCGCAACATGTGGAGACAGTCGAGTACCGGCAGAGGGCGCGCTGGGCCGGCCTTCCTTCGGCTGGGCGAGCGCCCCACCTCCTGGATGCCGGGGGAACTGCAGAGCCAGCAGCCGGCCTTAGACGTGACACCATCTTCCACAAACAGGAAAGCTGTTTCAAACTTCTTAATTCTCAAAAAATCTTCCAGAACGAAAGAAGAGCAAAAATTTGACAGTCACAAAACTCTTGCTGGACCGGGAGTCAAAGAGCTGGGGCTGTTGCTGGGATTAAGTCACTAACCTCTATGCAGCTTACCCCTCCTTTAATTTTTTTAAAGTGTTTTATTTATTTCTGAGAGAGAGAGACAGAGACAGCGTGAGCAGGGGAGGGTCAGAGAGAGAGGGAGACACAGAATCCGAAAACAGGCTCCAGGCTCTGAGCTGGCTGTCAGCACAGAGTTCAACGCAGAGCTCGAACCCACTGACCCTGAAATCATGACCTGAGCTGAAGTCAGACGTTTAACTGACTGAGCCACCCAGGCACCCGCTTGCCCCTCCTTTAGGCCTTGGTTTTACCCCCTAGGAAATGGGGAGTTTGGTCTCATCTGAGAGAGAGATACACAGAGAGTTGAGGGAGCACATGAGGAACATCACCTCACTGGGTGCCAAGGCCAGTGTCATGGCCAGAACCCCAGTGGGACTCACCCTTCCTGTCTCCTGGCCCTGTCCTCTGCTGCCTGAGAGTCTTGGCCGGGCAGCTGGGTTGGCTCCTTCCTCACTGTACACTCACCCCCTACGCAGAGAGGCTTCCTCTGGCTCCATGCCCACCTGTGGCCTGGCAGACCTCACGCCTGTGTTCTCTTCATCTTGCTGGTCCTCCTGTGGCTGGCTAAAATACTTCTTTGAATGGAAAGAGAGCACCAGAGATCAGGAGATCCAAGGGCATCTGCCAGTGTGGTGATTTATGACCTGTGTCACCTGGAGCAGGTCTGCCCTCTCTGGGCCCGTCTCACCATTTGTAATCCCAGCATTCTGTGCAACGGCTGGAAAACGTTAAGATGGCCAGCTCGAAGAGTTTTCTTGTCCAGTCCTACCTGCTCTCCTCTCTCTAAGGTCTTGTGCCAAACATCCAGTAGGAAGGATCTTTCATTCTCTCACCAGCGTTAGCATTATTACCTCGAGGATGGGTGTTATCTCAAGATCCCCAGTAGGTGGCAGGAGTCTGGGAGTCAGAGACCCGGGTTCCTGTCCCAGCTTGCCGTTGGCAAGCCATGTAGCTTTGGACAAGCGGGTAAGCACTCAAGATTCAAAGTTTCCTCAAAGAAGGGTACTTACCTCTGAGGATGCTGGAAGGAAGAGGGAGCAGAGGAGGAAGTGCTTTTTATTTTTCTTTTTATTTTTTTTTTTTTAATTTTTTAATGTTTTATTTATTTCTAGGAGAGAGAGAGACAGCATGAGCAGGGGAGGGTCAGAGAGAGAGGGAGTCACGGACTGAAACAGGCTCCAGGCTCTGAGCCGACAGTCAGCACAGAGCCCGACGCGGGGCTCAAACCCACGAACCGTGAGATCATGACCTAGGCGAAAGTCGGACGCTTAACCGACTAAGCCACCCAGGCGCCCCATGGAAGTGCTTTTTAAAAACATACACCGGTAGAGACAACAGACTTGTGTTCTCCTTTCTCTCAGTTAGTGACATGGTGAGTATTGGTCAGTGGCTCCCACTCCCTGAGGATGCTGTTGGGAACACATAGGGTATCTAGAAATAGTGACTTATTCCTACCGTTAATAATGTGAGAAAGGCAGGTCTCAGGGTTTACTTTCTCATCCAAGGGACTGAAGGATTGAGTCACTGAGCGCTTTCCCTCCTGCATTCCAGGCTCCCCTGTGGCCTTCTATGCCAGCCTTTCGGGAGGGACGACCACCCTGCAGACAGTGAAGTTCAACACTACTTACATCAACATTGGCAGCAGCTACTTCCCCGAACATGGCTACTTCCGAGCCCCCGTGCGTGGGGTCTATCTGTTTGCAGTGAGCATTGAATTTGGCCCAGGGCCAGGTACGGGGCAGCTGGTGTTTGGAGGTCGCCATCAGACCCCTGTTGCTTCTACCGAAGAGTGGAAGGGCGGAAGCACAGCAACAACCTTTGCTATGGCCGAGCTGCAAAAAGGCGAGAGAGTGTGGTTCGAGTTAACCCAGGGATCGGTAATACAGAGAAACCCGCCAGGCACGGCGTTTGGGGGATTTCTCATGTTCAAGACCTGAACACTGGACACAGCCCCGACCACACGTGGCGGACTCGCCCAGCTCTCCTTGGCCTGGAGCCCTGGCCAGGGTTGGTCTAGAGACAGACCATCCAGTTGGTCCAATTCTTCCTGGAAAACTTTTGCAAAGACAGTGTGGTGTATGCGGCCTCCCTCTAGATGCACTGGGTTTCGCTATTTCTTACGGACAGGAAGCACCGGGATACTTCTCTCTGGGCAGAGCGTGGCCCCGGAAGTGTGAGCGTTAGCTTGCCACGGCCTCCGAGGCCACGTGGCTTGGACCCTGGCTGGCTCTTTGCCACACCCCGTGTCCTACAGCATCATTGGTGTGTTGCTCCTCCCGTGGTTGGAAACTTTAAGCCTTTCTCCCACTTCTCCCTAACCGTATGCTAGACAACCATTCTTTCCCAGAAGGAGTAGGTTCAAAATGGAGGTGACGTTTTGGACAATGTTGGAAACCACTCGCTATCCACTTCAGGCCAGTAGGAGAAAACCAACCAGTTTGGCCTTGATTAGACATGGGGACAAAGGAACACTGAGTGACCAAAAAAAATTATATTCTTAGTTTCAGTCCTTCCTTGAATTTATCTGTAACCTTAATTCACTTTTTTCTCCTTGCTTCCAGAAGATCAAGGCCAAGGCATGCCAGACATGAACTAAAGTGTGTACAATCTTCACCTTTTTTTTTTTTTTTTAACTTCCTCCACTGGCTCATGATCACCCTGATTCTTATTAGCATCTCTCACCCAGGAGGAGGCTGAGGGAGGAAGTGAAGGAAGATTGTCAAAATCTTCCTCAGTCCTGATCAGCTCTGGAATAAAGCAATGCCCTTCGCCTCTCTGCCTGGTTTACTTGTGGAGAGCAAAGCTTTGGTAAAGTAGGTAGAACTATGGAAGGGAAGGAAACTCTTTGGGAGAAATGTGACTTTCATTATTCCAGGCCGTGTTTGTCTTCACAACTTCAGTTCTACCCTGCAGTAGGCAGTGATGTGAATCTTGGAGGAGATAGCAGAGCTCAGAATTGCCCCTATTCCTGCAGTATCAACATATGGTTTTCAAAACATTACAGACCCTGGAGCAAACGGGCTTGAGAAAACAGTCATTGAATTGTCAAGAAATGGTTGTATTTTGGTAGTAGGTATTCAATATTAGGGGTTTTCCAATTTATTTTTTTATTTCAGAGAGAGAGAGAGAGAGAGAGAGAGAGAGCGTGCAAGCAGGGGAGAGGGGCTCTAAGCAGGCTCTATGCTTATAGCATAGAGCCTGATGCTGGGGCTTGATGCCACAACCCTGGGATCATGACCTGAGCTGAAATCAGGAGTCAGACACTTAACTGACTGAGCCACCCAGGCTCCCCTCCACACTCTTCTCCATAAACAAATTGGATTGGATTGGGTGCTGAGCAAGGACATGAGTTGGTGGTCAGGGTTGACAAGGTTCTCAGCCCTTCTCCTGGTTTTCAAACAGTTGTCCCTCAGGATTTATTTACCACTAAGCTCTGTGTGCACAGTGTGCTAAAACATTAACGTTAGAAGTGTGCCAGGCCCTTCTGCCTCTGACAGCTTGACCTTGGGGTAAATCACCTCCTCTCAAACTTTCTCCATCGGAAGTAGGAGGTGGCTAGGCTAATAGCTTTCAGTAAGTATCTTGGTGTTTTATTATCTTGACCACAGGGTTGACTCTGGCCTTCCTGCCCTTCCCTCTGACCAGGGCCTCTTGCCCGGTGCGGCGCTCTTGCCAAGACTAATCCCAACCCAAGGCATGATGTGTCTGGGCCATTCCCGACCAAAGATCGGAAAGCCAGTACCAGGTCCCCCTTGCTGCTAGAAAGACCTTACTGTGTCTTCTTTCTGTTCAATCTTGCTACTGTTGGTCAAGCTGTACTAAATGGAAATGTTAGGGTAGTGTGGTCTTTACCATTTAAGATTTTCGTTTGGAATGTATTACACATAATAAACAAGGTGAACTGATCTCCATAAGGGGCTAAGTCCTCTAACCCCCACATGGCCCAGTGCTCTTCAACAGGAAGGTTGTAAATGCAAGTGCTAACTGGTAAATTCTGCCAGCAGCATGGATGAATCGCTCCAGAAGCTTCTGGGATGAGAATTGGAGAAACAATGGTTCTTTTATTTACTTATGTATTTTTAAATCTTTTCTTTTCTTTCTTTTTTTTTTTTTGAGAGAGACAGAGAGAATCGAAGAGGGAGAGAATCTTAAGCAGACTCCATGCTCAGCACAGAGCCCAACACTCAACCAACTGTGGTTCTTTTAAATAGGATGCTTCCCAGTCAACAAAAGCAACTTCACAAAACCTTAATATTATGTTTAAGTGTAAAGTTCCTGTTTAAATACTTCTATAATTACGACACCAGATTAGCAAGAATTCTAGAGTTCATTGACAGATTTCTTACCTCCACATCTAATATCTCTGGGTGTAGACTCTTTTTCCAGTGCCCACCCGCCGTGTTACCCAGGGGTTAAAACACCCTTCACTGTGGCATCCAGAATGAGTCAATGGTGGTATCATACTTCCTCAAATTTGATGGGAAAAAAAAACCCCATAAAAATATTCAAAAATAATATTGAAAAACAAGAAAGGGTAACATAAGCAAATCAGAAAAATTTCCTAATTCCTGAAAAAACGGGAAGTAGAAGAGATCAAGTATACAGTGAAATAGCAGGAGGAAATCATAACCCAAAACATTGGAGACTGTTGGAGATGGGAGTGATCTCAAGGGAACCCCAAACTGAAACTTGGCCCCTTACACAGCTGGGGGATGAGCGAGGTGGCGCGGCTGAGGGCCAGCAGGTCTGGTTACAGGGGTCTCCTCCCTGTGCTGAGCGGCCAGCAGCGGTGGCCTCTGCCCCGAGCCAGGCAGTGTGGGGCGGTCCTGGGCCTCCAGCTGCAGGGCGGCCACTGCCTCTGGAGGCGGGAAGCTCCCAGGAGATGCAGATGACCTTACTGAAGCCAAGACATGTGTCCCCACAGACCACACTAGAATGTCAGCGTAATGCTGAACCTTTACTTTTAATTCAGAAACACTGTGGAGAGGATATATGGGCTGTAAAAGATGTCCCCCCCCTTTTTTTAAAATTATTTTTTTAATGTTCATTTTTGAGAGAGAGAGACAGTGTGAGCAGGGAAGGGGCAGAGAGAGAGGGAGACACAGAATCCAAAGCAGGCTTAAGGCTCTGAGCTGTCAGCACAGAATCCGACATGAGGCTCAAACCCACCAACCATGGGATCATGACCAGAGCTGAGGTCGAAATTAAATTGACTGAGCCACGCAGGCGCCCCTGTAAAAGATGCTTCTTAAAGCTCTCCTTTACTCTGCTACTCTGCAGCAACGCTGGAATCCCAGGTTTATCTTGAAAATATTGAACATCAGCAGCTCTGGTCTGAGCAGCATTTCTCCGTCCCCTTCCATCGAGAAACCTCCCCCAAACCTGGCCTAACAGTGACAACACTTGCCGAGGGGCAGGGGGGAGGGGGAGGTAAATGTGGAGTGGGAAAAACCTGAATTCTCTCAAGTAGGCAAAAAGAAAGGATCACTTATTTTTTAAAATTTTATTTTGAGGGGAGGTGGGGCAGAGAGAAAGTGGAGAAAGAGCATGAGTGAGGGAAGGGCAGAGAGAGAGAGGGAGAGAGAGAATCCCAAGCAGGCTCCCTGCTGTCAGTGCAGAGCCCGATGGGGGGCTCAAACCCATGAACCGTGAGATCATGACCTGAGCCGAGACCAAGAGTCAGAGGCTCAACTGACTGTGTCACCCAGGTGCCCCAGAAAGGATCACTTCTTAATTTTTGTTCCAACAAACAGCTATTACTCCATCACTTCCTAATAAAAACAGGAAGCTGAGGAACACTGAAGTGAGGTGAGCAGGGGGTTCACTAATACAAAGATTAGCAATTACACCAAAGCGCTACATATTTGTGGAAAACTAACATCATGAACAAGAGGATACAAAACTCAAAAAACCTGAAGATTTTTGAGTATTCAAGTCTCTGAAACAATATAGGAAACTGGAAATCTTATTTGCCACTCAGATTCTAGTTTCTAAATCCCATCCTCTAAAAGGAATCAGAGTGCCTTGGAAAAGTTGCTGACTCCATGGCTGGGGCAGGTAAAGTACCAGATGACCTTGGAACATCTTTTAAGTTTTAAGTGCCAAAAAAGGTACGAAATGCTCAAAAAAAAAAAAAAAAAAGACTCAAGAGCCAACTTGACGAATTTCCAGTGGTCAAGTCTGAGTCAACTTGAGCATCAAAACGAATAATGGCCTAATAGACTAAAACTCATTGTATAAAAGAAGAATCCATGAGTTCCTACTGATAATAAAAAATAAACACGAAGGGAAGGTAGACTTCTTCCTTACAGCAGAACGCCAACTAACAAATGGAAATGTAATAATAACCCAAGCAAAAATCACTATTTTGTAACCACTGACTCACGGTGGAATTACCAATGGCTGGGACAGTCTCAAATTCTCTCCGCAACATAGTAATTACAAAGGGAAAACAACCAACTGTGCAGTGAAGAAACAGGGGTCACCTCGAGTAAGGGATGAACAATGACATTATCAATACCGGCCTCCCGATGGAACACCAACGTCCACACAAGCTCTGGCCTTTTTACTCTAGAAAATGTATCACAAAAGACAGAAACTGGAGAACTGTTTCAGACTGAAGAATAAGGAGACAACGAAATGCAATGTGACAGGTTCTGGCCCAGGAATGTGCTCTCGAGGACTTTATTAGAATCAACTGGTTGACTTTCTTGGTTTTGAAAATCATACCTAATGGTTATGTAAGAGAATATCTCTCAAGTATTTAAAGAAGCATGAGCTCTGGAATTTAATCCAAATAGTTCAGGAAAAGTATGTGTGTGTATGTATGCGTGCACAGACATTCGAAGATGAGTGTTTATAATGCTGTACGCACACAGACTGACAAGGCAATTGTGGCAAAATGTAATAATAGTTTATGAATCTGGGTGGAGGGTAAATGGCATCCTTCATACTATTTTCCCAATTTTTCTGGAATTTTGAAATGAAAAATAAAGTTAACATTTGGTGGCGGGGCACCTGTGTGGCTCAGTGTGTTAAGCATCTGACTCCTGATTTCTGCTCAGGTCATGATCTCACAGTTCATTAGATCGAGCCCTGTGTTGGGCTCTGCATTGACAGCGTGGGGCCTGCTTGGGGTCCGCTCTCTCCTTCTCTCTCTCAAAATAGACATTTAAAACATTTTTGGTTTAAATAAGAAAGTAGATGGGCTGAAAAGAAGGTAGGATGGAACAAATCAGAGATATATTACGAAATATGGAAGAAACATCCAGGAAACCTAGTATTTGCCTAATAGGAGTTCTAGAAGGAAAAGTAAGAGAAGGGAGGAAATAAAAACATAGCGGAAGTTCCCAGCTTTAAGGAAAGGTTAAAAGCACCCAACTAGTCCTGAGTAACAAAGAAATGTATCTAGACATGGCAAGTTTAAACTTCAAAACAGCAAAAAAAAAAAAAAAAATTCTGTTTCTTGAATGAAATAAAGTTACAAAGGACTGAATTAGACACATCAGCCTTCTTACTGGCAACAGGGATGCTGGAAATACCTTCAGTTAGATTCTATTTCCAAAGTCCAAGCCAAGAAGGAAGACCGAACCGAATGGTAAGTTTTGATTTTTAAGTGTTTGAAATGCCTACCATACCAGTGTTGGTCTTTTATTTTGCCACGATCTTTGGATTGCCTTTTTTATTTCTTTTTTAAAAATTAAAAGAAAAATTTTTAATGTTTTATTCATTTCTGAGAGAGAGAGAGAGCGAGAGAGAGAGGAGAGAGAGGGAGAACATGAATAGGGGAGGGTCAGAGAGAGAGACACACACAGAATCCGGAGCAGGCTCCAGGCTCTGAGCTGTCAGCACAGAGCCTGCGTGGGGCTTGAACCCACGAACCGTCAGATCGTGACCTGAGCTGAAGTTGGACGCATAGCCAACTGAGCCACCCAGGTGCCCCTGGATTGTCTTTTTAATAGTGTTCAGCACTTAACTCAGATTTTAGTCATGCGGGGCAGCAACAGAGAGCAGAGCAGCAGATGTGCTTCACCAACCTCTGTCATCAGCCAATTTTCATTTTCCTTTAAAAACGGCTCCCCTCTCAACGAACGCCTTAATTCTTCCTTCCTCTAGCTTGAAAATATTTTCAACATGAGTGATTTCGCACTGACTTTTGACTTTCAAATAATGGTCGCCTTTCAGGTCCATGTACAGGGATAGTTAGAGCACTGAGGTGGAGGTAGGAAGCACTGGGGAAGCTGGAGTCACCTTGAACTTCATTCTGAGCATACATGATGACACACAGAGTAAAAGCCGGACAAAGGCCAGGACAATACAGTTGAGAAGAGTAATAGGCAGGTCACACGTATTCCAGCTAAACAGGAGAATAACAATCTCTACCTCAAAGGGCAATTAGGGATTAGCCTTTTGGCCCCAGCCTTGGCTTTGATCTGAAATATTTTTGGGGTGTACCTTTGCACTTGAACTAAGCCTCCTCTTGACTTCCAGCTTTCGGGGGACTTGCTTCTTTTTGCTCTTACCTTGGGCTCACAGTATCGAACTCCCCAAGACCAGTGCAGCACCCCTGCCACTGGGTGGCCTCTGCCTACCACTGCTGGCCACCTGTGGTGCACCGTGTCCGCCTCCTCATGGCTGTACTGCTTCAAGGGCTGAAGCAAGGCTTTGTGGGAATATGCATCTAACTTAATGGTCTGGAGTGCCAGCAATGGTCCACACACTACCGACAGGCAGATAGATATTTCTCCAAGTGAATGAAGATTTAATGACAGAATTAGCCTCTGCTTTAAATTACCTACAAGGATTAGATTATTCTGGAAGAACAGTGTCCTCATTTCTTAATGTTTACTGGTACTACTAATAATATTGAAGAAACCTTGGAAATAGTCACCATTCCAACTAATCAGTGAGAGTAACAGATTATGCTGGGAAGGAGAAATGAATATACTGATCCATGTTTTGAGTCAGCCTTTTACAGGGGGAAGGAAAGCCAGCAGGTATTTGATAGGCCCAGGAAATGCTGGATTCTTCCTTCCCAGGCTGCAGGAGACGGCATGCTACTGTTTCAAGAAACCCTCTTACAGTGACACTAAACAGGGGTTCCTGTGAGGGATCTACAATAGGCTACAGCCAACCACACATCTTTTTTGGAGGGGAGACCATTGACTAGTCCCAAATCTTTTATAATGATTTACCATGTTCAATTGCCTGAGGCATCATAAGGGACAGGGGCTGAATTTACACATGACTGCACACGGCTCTGATCGGTGGTGGGAACACAATGCAGGAGGAAACGATCCTGCTGCTGAACAGGAGAGCTACCTTCCCTGTCTGAAGCTCCAGCTTTTATCAAAGCATTTGCTGCAAGCAAGACCACGGTTAAGCCAGATAAATGGATTCCATGACTCTCAATAAAAGAAATGAGTTACGGGCACCTGGGTGGCTTAGTCGGTTAAGTCCGACTTTCACTTAGGTCATGATCTGCGGTTCGTGGGTTCGAGCCCGCTCAGGCTCTGTGCTGACTGCGGCTCAGAGCCTGGAGCCTGTTTCAGTCTGTGTCTCCCTCTCTCTGACCCTCCCCTGCTCATGCTGTCTCTGTCTCTCTCCTAGAAATAAATAAAAACATTAAAAAAAAAAAAGAAATGAGTTACATGACAAGAAACCAGGGACTATGGTAGTAGAAAGAGAAGGAAACTAGAAGTGGTATAAGCGAGATGAACCCTCTCTCATGACTAGTGTATGTGTCCACAAGAAACCCTCCAGGCAGAAATACGGGAATATTTAACCAAGAACCTTCGATTTTTTTCATCTCAAATAATCCTGTAAAAGTTCACATCCACTAGTCTCACTTTTAAGAATGTAATCTAAGAGAAGGAATTTATGATTTAAAATATATAAATTCAAGGATGTTATTTGAAAACGATGGAAATTACCCAAATATTTAACAGGTAGTTACAAAATCAAACTATTCCTTCTACTTGGTGGAATATTATGTAGTCAACTTTTTTTAAGTTAAGGTTTCAGTGGATATTAATCACATACTGTGGTCTTAATTTTGTAAATATGCAGCAGAAAAGATTGAAAGACAACATTCAAATGTAAATATAGGGTTAACATATGGCAATAGACTTGTGAGTGACTTGCTTCTAGATGCTTTCCTATGTTTTCCAAAGTTTCTGCAATGAGTACCTATTTTTAGAATTAGAAAAAAATGTTTTTAAGGGAAACAACCCTTCCTTGTAATAGATTTTTAACTTCTCTCTACACAAAGCAAAGAGTGTGTGGTCACTTACCGGCCATGTGTTCCACGCTGAATTTCTGGAAGCTGAAATGCACATCTCAGAGACACGTACATACACTAACTTGTAAAATTTCACCAGACATGTGACTTCTGACACACGATACAGTTGGAGCAGAGTTATCACAAAACACATCACTAAAGTATACTAAAATAAGGTTATTTACTTAAAAATGATACATTGGATGTAATCTATATATAGAACAAAGCAATTAATGGTAAACTTAATAAGGCACCTTTTAAACCAGATGCTGTACAAAATACATGTAGTGTGTTACATATCAAAGATGAATCTATATTTTTGGTGTTTTACAACTGCATAATAAAACTGCTTATTTTTAACCCTTCTTTCGATGTCTATGTACAACTTCCCTAATTAGGCTATAATGATATTTTCATTTTATACAATATATATACTACATTTTAGTTTTTAAGTGGGCAAGGACAATGGTCACTAAAAGGGCTTAAATAATACCACGGAAAGCATAGTACAGAGCACAAGCTAAAATTACAATAACAGACTTACTCCTCTGCAAAAGCAGTATTCACGTACTCTCCTTATGGGATGATCATGGCATGTGGCTTCAGGTGCTACCGCCCTTTGGTGTCAGTGCACATGTCGCTCTGTGCAGTTCTCACCGTGACTCTCGTACAGCACTGAGGCAAGACAATGAACTGCTACCGCGTTTTAACCGCGGACCCGAGCAAGTAATAAATACCACCCCTCTCGACAGTAAAAGAGCTGTTAACAATCTTTTTAAGAAAATCAATTAGTATTTCTCCTGTTGAGGTTATTTTAGGTATCTGGAACATTTCCAGATGACATGTATGAAAAGAAACCTAAGTGATTTAATTTACAAAATCTTGCCTGGAATAAATTATCCCAATACCAAATTTCATCTTGGGCCAGTTTAAGAGATACATGATTTTTTAAAAGTCGTATTACAGTTTTTGTTCTAAACAGAAGTAAAGCGTATGAAAGAAAAAAGGTACTGAGTATTTTTAGATTGCATAAATAAAAAAACTGGCACATTTTGGAGAACATAATTTTCAAAAGCTATAGCCCACTCTCTAAGTTTAGAAGCACTTCTAATGTTGACTGAAGTATCTTTTGTGAAGACATTTCCAGAGAAACTAGTTTTAAGCTAAATTGTAAGTGGGACCAAATAATGGCTCCTGGGGTTTTATAAATTAACTATATAGTACTATGTAATACTTCCTCTTAGCCTTTAAATATTTCACTTACCAGATGAACTCAGAAATGGAAAAGTGAGAGTAGGAAGAAGAAAATAAGTTTCATGCATATTTTTTTGGACTTTAGTATTTCAAATATGACATCATTTGCTTTTTAAAGAACATGCTATCTTAGAAAATATTTTCATTGAACAAGCTGCTGAAGTTAATTCTTGATACCACTTTTCATAGATCTATTTAAAAAAATCATTATAGTGGTCTTCTACTTACATACTATCCGTAATTGTCTGCTCTCACACACTATTTTAACTCTAAGAATAGAGTTTGCCTTTCTTTATATACTTTGTTATTAAGATGACAAATAATTTTCATGATTTATAATTTATCCAATAAAAAATAAAGCATGGTTAACCTTAGATTATGATCAGAGCTCAGAAGTGTTCTTAAATCACATGGCAACATGGATTAGAATCTGTCAGTACAGACACAGGGAGAACATTCTGAAAGAGCACGTTATTGCATACTATCAATATATACATTTACTGATTCCGACGAACACTTCAAACTTGAATTAAGTTAGATGAAAATTATTAAACAGTCAAAACTGTTCAGGAAAATCTCAAATTTGTGAAGTTTGACGTATAGATGAATACGTTAGAGTTTCATTCTTAAACGCCAGTCAGATTTTTGGTAATGGATGGATACGTGCTCTGACTCCTCCCCTTTAAATTTTTTTAAACTATGCTGTGATATAATCACATTTGCTTTACGTTACACTAAAAAAACCTATTCACTCTTTGCACCCATGAGCTGTTTGTTCAGGATAAGCCGTTAACATGTAAAAGGCATTACAGAAGTGTACGTTTAAGTAAATCAGAATTATTCCTTGGGATTACAAGGCATGCATAAAATCTGTAGCACTGTATGGAATAACAGCTCTTTGGACTAGACACAGGTAATGTCTATAGACATTTCACAGCCTATAGTCATATCACTCGATACTGAACTTTTTTTTGCCTGACTCTTCATTGTCATCACAAGTTATGGAACAGAAATCATAAAACCAAAAGTCCCAAATGACTTAAATGCCCAGAATAGCTGTTGATAAGTTTCTATCAGCCCTGAAAGAGAAACTTTGAATTGGAGGATCCCTTCACAAAGAAAACAGGAGATGACAGCATCTTTATGAAAGTGTATGAAATAACAAAGTCCTAGATTTGATATATGATTTTGAATGCATTAATTCTGAAAATTTATATGTAATTCTACTTTATTAACAATTTTTTCTGATGATGTTTTCATTTTTTCCCCTTACGAATGGGATGTGAGGTCACAGGAGCTGGTTTCTACAGTATGCATGTATGTACACATATAAAATATGGTTGTCAAGGAGGTGTTTTGCAAATAAAGCATATTACACACAAAATATAAATAACTTCCCTTTTAAAAGTTACTGAGAATAAAGAATATAGAGCATGGTTATAGGCACTTACATTGCTATCAAACGCAGTAATTAGTAGTTCACTTCAATAAGAAGTGCTTTTCTTTAGAAGGTTCATGGCATTGGAAGTTCCAACTTCGGAGAAGAGGATTCTCATGACAAAAGTACGAGTTACCAAAAATAAAGAGATGGAAAGGAGGGAGGGAGGGAGGGGTGGGGAGGGGAGAGGAAGCGGGTGGGGAGGGGAGAGGAAGCAGGTAGGAGGGAAGAAGGAAGAAAAAGATGGTAATGAAAGGAAAAGAGACCAAATTTACAGACACTTTAAACTTCTTTTGGCCTTTGTATCAACTTTTGTGTTAAAAAATAAAGTTGGCAGAGAAGCTTGCTCATTTGCAAGGTAAATAAATGGCTTTTACGTGATTGGAGAATCTTGGTCAGATAATGCATTTTTAAAGCACAAAACCAACAGCCACCAGTATCTTCCTGTGCGTTCATAAATTCTTTCCTTCCAATTCGAATGGCAGCAGAAGAATCCTGGTCTGTTTGTGTGTGTGTGTGTATACACACCATCATCAAAGCATGACAAACTACCATAAACTAAGGAGTATCCCCAACAGATCATAATCCATAGGCTGTTCACAAAGGTGGAGTACAAATAGATTAAACTTCCTCAGGGAGAAGGCAAAAGTGTGTATTTCTCCGTCTCTGCTGAATTCATTTGTCTTCTTAAGGCTTTCACAGAAAGCACCATTTTATGAACAGGAAATTCAGTACCCAGAGTTTGGAGACTTATTAATCAGGATTGAAGTCTTGATGTAGTTCGTAAAAACCCAATAAAAAAAAAGGCATCAAAAACCACATTTAAAATAAAGCCGTCCATATATAAAGAACGAAGTGTTTAGAAGTTCCCAGCTTGTATTCTACAGAGTACTGAAAGGTTTAATATTAGCAGCCAGTGAAGGTGTAGTGAGGAAGGAGTCTGAGAACCAAGTTAGCATCCTTATTCTACTCTAATTCCACCTGTTCCTTGGGTGAAAACAGGTCCTGCAGTCTAGAATTTCTCCTCAGGGCTGTTTAACTGTCAAATCTTTACATCCTGGGATTCAACCATCTTGGCAAGTGTCTTCTTGATTCTCAGAGCTGTAAGTCTGGAGGCTGGATTATGGGCCCAGCATTCTGACATGAGCTTCAAAACTGCCCGTAGACACTGAAAAGTAAAGAGAATGTGTGAGCACATGAAGATCTTTGACGACACCTACCAACCACTTCAGGGGACGTAGCTCCGCTTACTTCATCACTGTTCCATCGATTGGACACAATCGGCCGCAGACGTTTGACACATACGACCTCACGCATATCTTCAAATGACGGATCGTTGGGTACCATATTGTAGTAAGGTAACTGGTACTCTTCTACTATCCCTGTAGGGAGTGAGAAAACACAGTGGGCACAAAAATGGTGGCTGGACAAAATACGTCAACCTACTCAGCACCTCTCACTCAACTATGGGAGTTATAACAGATTCCTACATAAAGAAGGAAAGAAACAGAGAGTAAATGATTCACTTTTAATAGTAAATGTATGTTCTCTTTCTTTATGCCTAATTATTTCCTCTACCTCCATCAGGGTAGGGTCCCCAGGTATCATGGGGACCTACCTATGTAAGTAAGGCGTAATGCTCATTTACCTTCAGTTTTATTCTAATTATTTACATACATAATTGTTCTTACTAATGAATGCAGTTTTAATTTTTTGTTGTGCTTTGTTTCATTCTGCAGCAGAGAGACAATATGACTTGTGGGGAACAGTTAACATGGCAGGCCTGAGATTGCGGTCCTGAAAAGGCCTGTGTGGAGGGCTGGCGCTGGCCCGGTGTCTGGAACCTGCTGGGTCAACAGTTTCCTACACGCATATACAACTTCTCTTGAATGATAAGGGCCACTCGCTGTGCCCAGACGGTTTGTGCAAACAATATGGTTTATGCTGAACACCTGTTCTCGCTCTAGGAGTTTGGAATTCTGGAACTTGCTAGGTGGAGGGTGCCATGTAACCCGCCTGCAAAAATACGTTTGGGTGCCAGGTCTCTTATGAAGTTTCCTAGATGACAATATTTCACAAGTGCCCTAACTCACTGCTGGAGAGATTAAGCACGTCCTGTGTGACTATGCTGGGAGAGGACTTCTGGGAGCTTGTGCCTGATTTCCTCTGAACTTTGCTCCGTGCACCTTTTCCCTTGGCGGATTTTATCTGTATCCTTTCACTATAATAAATCCTAGCTGTGGGGAGAACTGTACGTGGAGTCCTGTGAGTCCTTACAGTGAAACCACAGAACGTGGGTGTGGCCTTGGGATCCCTGACATATATGACACCTAAATTATATAAGTGGAGCTGTTACTATTTGAATAATGAGGGTATAAACATAACTGGAAACACACAACCTAAAGTCTTACCTCCTGTGATACAACGGCGAGCCATTTCCCAAATGATCAGGCCAAAGCTATAGATGTCGGCCATTATGTAGGGCTGGAAATGGTTTTTATTCAGGCTTTCATCCAACACTTCTGGAGCCATGTAGCGTTTGGTGCCCACTCTGGTATTCAAGGGTACATCAACTTCATTTGTGTCGCTGAAACAAAGACAATGTTAAGGTGAAGGGCCAGGAAGAAAATAATTTATCTTCTATTTTCTTCACATTTTATAAGCCAGGCTCTCTTTGTTCCAGGGGAACATGTATACACACACACACAAACCATACATAAATATAAAAAAACAAAAACAAAAACAAAAAAACCTACCTACCTATTTGACATTTCCACATTCCCTTAACAAAATTCCTTGGGCCAGATATATTTCAAAATTTAGCATTTTCCAGACTTTAGAAAAGTAACATACTCCTTAAATATATGTTACATA
Organism: Proteles cristata cristata; assembly: GCA_017311185.1. Taxonomy (NCBI): domain Eukaryota; kingdom Metazoa; phylum Chordata; class Mammalia; order Carnivora; family Hyaenidae; genus Proteles; species Proteles cristata. The sequence goes on along the minus strand of JAESUZ010004359.1, from coordinate 25,076 downwards.
TTACATAACACCCCAGCAGGGTCTAGGGGCTCAATAAAAATCATTCCTGTATCTGCAGTGAAAAGCAAAGTATGAATGAATATTCATACTATCCTGGATAAAGACAATAAATACCTCACACATCAGTTCAGGTCAAGTTTTGTCACCAAACAAGTTTAGTGCCTCTTTAAGAAAAAGGATAGTACTGAATATAAGAAAAAGTGGTAGATAATTATGTCCCCGAATGAATGAATGTGAAACTAAATGGAGAGGAATCATTTGTTTTTACCATTCCCATGTGAAAAACTCAATCTCTGTGACACAGGATTACATTTTCTTCTTCTTTATGAGTCCAACCCACGTAGTTCTACTGTGAGTAATGTTTACATAATCATACTGACAATCAGTAATAAGTGATGTTTATTGGTTTTTCAAATTTTGGACTAAGTTTAGAGTTGGAAGATATGAATGCTTTGTTGCTTTAAGCCCCCAATTCTAGCAGATTCTGGAAACTACTCTGAAACTGAGATTAATATAATGTATTTTCGGTTTCCTTAAACAGCACCTGATGAGTATCTGAGCCAACTGCAAAGAACATGATCAGAAGACTGTAACAACTAGGGAAAAAGACTGACATTTCAACATTTAGTTTATTACAGACAGACTGACGGATGGAGTACTTTTATTGTACAATCTGAAACAAATTCTGAAATGTAAATTGGCTGCTATATCCTAGAGTTATAACAATATTAAAACAGTTACAATGGTTTCCTAACAATTTATAATTCTATTTAAAAAATATTGACAATCTCAAATGGTGAGGGAGAAACGGCATACGTTTGTGGGACTGTAAAGCAATGCACACCCCCTGAAGGCGCAGCCCACAATTACACTCTCCTTTAATAGGCACCTACTCTTTGTTTAGACCCTTCTCCAAAAATCCACCACAAATAACTCGTACAAGTGTTCGAGGATATTATAAATGGGTAAAATACAATGTTTATTAAAGCATTAAAAAAATAATATGGTGACAGACAACTTTAATGCCCATCAGTTAGGTCACAGATGAAATAAACTTATAGTAAGTACATCTACATAATGGAAAACTCTATCAAAATTGTTAAAAAGAATGAAGCAGGGATGTCTGTCTGGGTGGCTCAGTTGGTTAAACCTCTGCCTCTTAGTTTCAGCTCAGGTCATGATCTCATCGTTCATGAGTTCAAGCCCCACAATGGCCTGCTTGGAATTCTCTCTCTCCCCCTCACTCTGCCCCTCCTCCACAAGTGTGTGCATGCCCTCTCTCAAAATAAATAAACAAACTTTTGAGGCACTTGGTGGCTCAGTTGATTGAGTGTCCAACTTCGGCTCAGGTCACAATCTTACAGTCTATGAATTCAAGCCCCACATCGGGCTCTGTGCTGACAGCTCAGAGCCTGGAGCCTGATTCAGATTCTGTGTTTCCCTTTTTCTCTCTGTTTCTCCCTAGCTCATATTCTCTCTCTCTCTCTCCCCCTCTCCCTCTCTCTCCCCCTCAAACATAAATAAACATCAAAACGATTTTTAAAATAAAGAAACTTAAAAAAATGAAGCAGATCTACATAAACTGAAACAGAATGATGGTTAAGACAGTAAAAAGTAGGAAATCAAGAATTAGGTAGAGGAGGATGTAATTTTTGTAAAAAAACAAAACAAAACAAAAGAGAAAAACAAAACACCAGGACAAAAAAAATCCCAACTATTTCTTTCTGGAGCTAAGAGAGTACAAATACATGTTTGGAATTCCACTCTCCTAAATCCAAACAGGCAAATATCTTTTGGAGATTAAAATGATTTCAAAGCAGCAGGCAAAGACCCACTTACCTATTGAATTTAACAGCAAGGCCCAGGTCAGCAATACAGCAACTCCCATTTTTCTTAATGAGGATGTTTTTGCTTTTTAGGTCTCGATGAGCAATTGCAGGCTTTCCTTGGGTGCCGTAAATCTCCGTGTGGAGATGGCACAGACCACAGGCAGCTGAGTAAGCCAGCTTGAGCAGGGCTCTGGTGTCGAGGGTAGCACATTTCAGGAAATCATAGAGAGATCCGTTTTCATGGTAATCAGTAATCAAATAGAGCTGAGTCCAGGAACCTGTACCTTTAATGTCTGCTGCTATAAAACCTGTTCAATTAATGAGTTTCAAAGGTCAGTTATCAGAGGCAGGTAGGAAGAATAATGAATGTTCATTCAGGATACTGAGAATAACCTAGGGAGCATGTACAGATAATAAAAATTTAATTTGCCTAACAAAATCTCTTGAATGCTTACCAATTTTTCCTGCCATTTTTACATAGACCTCTACAATTCTGTAATACATTGAAAATAATCATAATGATAATCATGAAAATGACAAGCATATCACTAAGAAAAAGATCACATATCAGAAAATAACCTGGGGGGATGCTATCCATATACATGATTCTCTATGCAGGGAGAACTACTAGAAGAAGGAATGTGGAAGAGCTCTCAAATTGAAACGTGGACACATTATAATAATAGAGTTACAATGTTCAACTAAGAGTCTGCTCCTAATTAAACCAACTCCTATTTGCCCATCAAGCCTCATCACTCATCACATCTGCCTTTCCATCTGGCTCACTGACAAGCAGGTCCATAATACTGGGCTCCTTTCCCTTCTTTTTTCTTGTCCTTTTTCCCTTCAGAAAAAGGTCAGTGAGTGCTGAGTTGAATAGTGCACTCCCCCAATATCAACTCATGTCCACTTGGTACCTGTAAATGTGACCTTATTTGGAATAGGATCTTTCTAGATGTAATCAAATTCAGATGCGGTCATATGAGATCAGGATGTGCCCTAATTCAATGACCAGCATCCTTACAAGAAGAGGGAAATTTGGACAGAGACACACAGGGGAGAAGGGCCATATGACAATAAACAGCAAGAGTGTGGTTTCCAAGCCAAGAAACGCCCAAAATTGCTGGCAATCACCAGAAGTTGGGAAGAGGCAAGGAAGGGGCCTCTCCCAGAGCCTTCAGAGAACATGGCTCTGTTGACACCCCCGCTTTAAACTGGCTTCCATAACTCTGGGAAATAAATTTTTGTTGTTGTAAGCCACCCAGTGTGTGGTAATTTGTTATGACAGCCCAAGGAAACTAATAGTTAAGTGTCTGGAATACTTGTGGCAATGTGCTATGCACTCTCGAAATTAAAGGGTAGGGAAATAGCAACTGAAAAGTCACGAAAGCTAGAGGAGGTGATGTACCCTACTGATCAGAGCATACCTAAATTACCTTTCTATTTTGTAAATGAAGCTGAGGGCGTGGGTTAGTTTACGAAAGGCAAAAAGGTACATATAGTTAAAGCTATACTAGAAAACTGCTTAAATTGCCTTTAAAAAACTTGGGTTTTGTTACTAGATGAGTAAGTCCAATAAACTAGCACTACTTCCAGTTTGAAACTCACTCTTGTTTTCTTAGTTGGACAGTAAATAAAGTGGCTGGTGGGCATTCAGGATTGTTTTTTATTTAAACGGCTGTATTCTCCTGGGTTTCCTTTAGCCAAATGCACATAAGTGAATTCATGCATGTTTTCAGAGCCCCTGTGGCGGTTTCCCATCCGCGCCCCACTCACCCCATCAGAATACAGAACCGACTGAAACCAAACGCATACCCACCAAGTATGTTTTCGTGGCGCATCAGCACTGTCTGATAGATCTCCGTTTCTCGAAACCAGCTAGCTTCTTCAGTGGTAAAAAATACTTTGACTGCCACTTTCTCGCCGCGCCATTTACCCATCCACACTTCTCCATATCGGCCTTTACCGACTTGCCGGACCATCTGAATTTGTTTGGCAATAGTTCGCTGCACCTTCATAGAGAAAGGTAAAATGTTTGTGGAGTTCCTGATGAAAAGAACCTGCTAAGACTGAGAAAGTGGTCTGATGGCCCATCCCACCAAAAAGGATGAGATACTCAACCAATTGATCACCCTGTTAGAATTTATAAGGTATTCAAAAGTAGATGAAACAATGTATAATACATTGTGAAATCACACTCTAACAGATTGGTCAATATGGCAGACTGTTTGCAAAAATGGTCAAAATCATTCCGCTCCTAGTCCACACCCCCTTGGGGAGTCTCCTCCACAGACTCTGGGCTTGGCTGTGAGACTTGCTCTCGACAACGGAACAATGCATTTGTGCTCTGGGGCTCACCCTTTCTTGCATGCTGGGGGACTCTGCGACTGCTGACCGATACCATGGGAAGCCCTGGTCGCGTCAGGGAGCATCCAGCTCCAGCCGAGCAAGTCCAGAAAAGGAACTGCAGCAGACCCACAGAATCATGGGGGATACTAAATGGCTGCTGCTTCAGACCACTAAGCTCGGGATGCTTTATCGTGCAGCAAAACCTAAATGACAGTCACAAATCTTGCACTCATGTCTGGAAGACCCTACAGGATCTTGCCCCTGCCTGACTCTCCAGTCTCATCATCTGCATCATCACCCACCCACCACACCTTACTTATCTTATTTCAGCTTTTAAAATTCACTTAAGAGTGTCATTTCTCTGTGAACACCTTCATAGCACACGTATACCTCACAGCTGCCGCACTTCTCACAATTATAACTTTATTATTATGTATACAGGTATTTGTTTGGACTCTTCCCTCCTACACACAGAATATTAGGATTTGTTTAGGGCAATACCTGATGGACATTAATTGTCACATTTCATTTCCAGGAGCACTAGTGGCCATTTTAAATTAATAAGAACCCTAAGGTCCAGGTTGGAAATGCAGTTAAAATGGACTAGATTTTGTGCATACCTCAACTGACTTACTTTATCATTTATTACAGAATCCTTTTGTAGCTTTTAAAAAAGTCAGGATTATTGAGGTATAATTTACATACAATAAAATCTACTCTTCTTGAGGACTGTGTTTTGACAAATGTATCCAGTAAAGCAACCACCAATACCACAATTACCATACAGAATGTTCCCATCACCCAAGAAAGTTCCCTCCTGGCTCTTGAAAGTCAACCCCTCCCCACCCACCACAGACCCTGGTATCACTGATCTGTTTTCTTTCCCTACAGTTTTGCCTTTTCTAGAATATCACATAAATGAAAACAAACAATACATAGTCTTTTGCCTGGCTTCTTTCACTTAGCATAAAACCCTTTGAAATTCATCTGTATTGCTGCTGCCTGTATCAGTAGTTTCTTTTAATAGAGGAGTGGTATTCCACTGTATGAATATACCAGGATATGTTTACCCATTTACCAGCTGATGGATTTGGGGGTTGTTTACAACCTATGTCTTACAAACAAAGCTGCTGTGAACATTCACATTCAGGCCTTTGTGTGGGTATGTCTGCGCATCTCTTCAGTAAATACTTAGTAGAAGAAATTTCACTGTACAGAAAGTATATGCTTAACCTTTTCAGTCAACTGTCAACCTGTTTCCTAAGGTAGCTGAAATATTTTCATTTCAATGGGCAATGTACGAGATGTCTGGCTGATCTACACTCGTTTCAGCACTTCATGTTCTGAGCATTAGCCGCACGAGTGGATGTGCAGTGTCATGCTTTAGTGTTTAATTTGCATTTGCCTGATGCTGCTGAGCACCTTTTCATGTGCTTCTTTGCCATTCCTTTATCTTCTTCTGGAAAGTACCTGTTCAAATCTTCTGTTCATTTTTTAAAAGTTGGGTAGTCTTACTACTGAATTATAAATGTTCTGTATATATTCTGCAATAGAAATTCTTTCAGATCTGCACTGTCAGTCTGTGACTTATTTTTTCCTTTGCTTAAGTGTCTTCTGAATAGGGAAAGTCTTAAATTTTGAGAAAGCCCAATTTACTGGGGCGCCTGGGTGGCTCAGTAGGTTAAGAATCTAATTCTTGGTTTTGGCTCAGGTCAGGATCTCACGGCTTCATGAGTTCAAGCCCCACGTTGGGCTCTGCACTGGCAGCACAGAGCCTGCTTGGGATTCTCTCTCCCTCCCCTCCCCCACTTGCACTGTCTCAGTCTCTCTCAATATAAATAAACTTTAAAAAAAAGTCCAATTTATCATTTTAATAAACCATTTGTGCCTTTTGTGTGCTAAGAAACCCTTACTTAGCCCAAGGTCACAATGATTTTCTAACACATTTTAAGAGTTTTACACTTTAACTTTTATATTTAGGTCTATGATCCCACTTCAAGGTAATTCTGTATTTGGAAATAAGGGTTGAGATATACTTTTTGGCAAATGTATGCCCAATCTTCCCTGCACTGTTTGCTGAACAGACTTTCTCCCTACTGAATTTGTATCCATTTCTATACTCTCTATTCTCTTCCACTGATATTCCTACTTATATGTAGGGGTCACACTGTGTTGATTATTGTAGCTTTATAGTAAGTCCAGAAATCAAGTAGTGAATCTTCTGATTCACAGACAGGATAGCCATCTCCCTGTATTTAGGGCTTTGTTAATTTTTTGACAATGGTTTCTAATTTTCAGTGCACAGGTCTTACATACATTTTGTTTATTCTAAAATAGATGATGCCTTTTGAAGCTATTTTAAATGATACTGCTTTAAAATTTTTAATTCCTGGGGCGCTGGGTGGCTCCTTGGTTGGGCGTCTGACTTCGGCTCAGGTCATGATCTCACAATATGTGAGTTTGAGCCCCACGTCGGGCTCTGTCCTGACAGCTCGGAGTCTGGAGCCTGCTTTGGATTCTGTGTCTCCCTCTCTCTCTGCCCCTCCCCTGCTTGCATACTCTAAAATATAAACATTAGAACACTTTCTTAAAATAAAATTTTAATTTCTGACAACTCGTTGCCAGTGCACCTAAATTCAATTATTTTTGTACAGTGACTCTGTATTCTGCAACCCTGATGAACTCACTTTATGGTACCATCCTTGAGATTCTCTATGTAGATAATCATGTGGTCTGCATATGAAGATAGTTTTACTTTTACCTTTCCTATTCAATTACAGAAGTCAATAAATTTAAAAATCAGAGATCAATGTATTTACTTTAAACAAATGCAATTAAATAATTAAAAATATATCTGGATATCTAGTACTTACTAATTCGAAATAGTTTTTTTTTATTTTAAATTTATTTCTGAGAGAGAGAGAGAGAGACAGTGTGAGCAGGGGAGGGTCAGAGAGAGAGGGAGACACAGAATCTGAAATAGGCCCCAGGCTCTGAGCTGGCTGTCAGCATAGAGCCTGACACGGGGCTCGAAACCATGAACCGTGAGATCATAACCTGAGCCAAAGTCAGATGCTTAACCGACAGAGCCACCCACGTGCCCCTAATTCAAAATAGTTCTACGTCTCCCAACCTAGGAGTTTCAACTTAGATGCAAAGAATTTATATCTGATTCCTCTTCAAGTTGGCTGTTAAAAGCAAAACTTGAGAGCTAACTCTGTACTCTTATATAGCGTTTCATGATCACATTTCCCCCCTGTAATTTTGTTTGGGGCTCTATCTTAATTGCCTATTCTATTTTTGTTTCATATTTCTTATGTTTAACTGATTTCTCTTTGCATTACTGCAGCCATCTTTCTAAATAAGAAGGAAAAAAATGTGTTTAGTAATGTTTCCTACTCTGTAACAATTATGCTGTGTGCGATCATATGATGATAAATTCTGTATTGATAAACCATTTATGTTGGTATGGCATTTTATCTTACCAATAAAGGTAGTCCAGATCCACTACCAGAACTCTGTGACTGGTCAATAAGGTCTTTTAATGATTCTCCAACCGGAATAAATGCTTCATCTTGTTCCAAATCACGATTGTAACGACGTCTGCTTGAGATGCTCTTGCAATAATGTCTTTTAAAAAAGCAGAAAATAAGCTACATTAAAATTCCAAAACTATAAGTTCTAGGGTTAAGAAAAATCTTGGGGTTGTCAACACCATCATCTTTTCTTCAGACAGGATCACATCCAAATTAATCTTTTTGATTCCTCATCATTGGTTGTATTGGCTGTATTTTTGCAAACCTGGTAATTGTTGACTAGATGGCAGGTATTGTGAATTTTACCTTGTTGGGTGCTGGATGTTTTTATAGTCTTCTAAATATTCTTATTTATTATTTTTTATTTTACAGAAAGAGAGAGACAGAGAGCATGAACAGGGGAGGGGGGCAGAGAGAGACAGAGACAGAATCTCAGGCAGGCTCCACACTCAACGAGGAATCCACTGTAGGGCTCATTCCCCTGGCCCTGGGATTATGACCTGAACCAAAATCAAGAGTCGGAAGCTCAACCAACTGAACCACCCAGGCGCCCCTCTAAATATTCTTGAATTTGGTTCTAGGATGCAACTATTTGGAAACAGTACACTCCTTTTGAGGTGGGACCAATGTCATGTTTAGTATAGGGCTAATTATTCCCCAATACTGAAGCTAGACCCTTCTGAGTACTCTAACCTGTGAATTCTGAGGTTTTCAAGTCTCATAGGTGGTGGAAACAGACACCATTCCCAGAGTTGAGTGACCACTGAACACTGTTTCCTTCAGTCTTCTCAGGCATGCTTACCCAGGCTTAGGCAGTTTCCTCACCTGTACATGCTCACAGAGATTCAGCCGAATATTTGATAGGAACCTTCTACAGAGGTTGAGTTCTTTCCCTGTGAAGTTCTCTCCTTTTTCGTACTCTGTCATATGAACTCCAGCTTTGTCCACACCCCTGACTCAACTACATCTCCTGACCCAGCCTAATGGGTCACATGTCCTACAGCTAGAAACTCTCTCCAGGCAGTATGGTGGGCAATCATAAGGCTCACTTCATTTGTCTCCTGTTTTTCAGGGATTAGTGCCTTCACTGCCTCATTGGCAGCTACTGATATATGAGGGGGGCTTACTGATTACAGGCTTCACTGTGAGATAACTGCCAGGGCTGTTTCACTGGGCCCACTGAGGTCAGTATATTTAGGTTTTTTTCTCTTGGGCTGGATAGATTTCCCCAAGAAGATTCTTCCTATCTCTTGTTTGAACAAGCCTGGCTAACAGAGTACTGGGAGGGTTGAGGGGCCCACCAATCAGTATGTAAATGTTCACTTTACCTCCATGTTTTCACTGTAATATCTCATCCTCAATAATGGGATGCCACAACTAAGAATCTTATCATTGTTCTTTCCAGGGTAACTTCTAGCTTTCTGTCAGGGAGACGGTGCGGGTGACTGTTCTGAACAAGAGTAGGGGTCTCTACACCTGTGGGACTTGTCATCCAAAATGGCCCACAACGATTCTCATCTCCTGGTATGTAAGTCCCTGTTTCACTCCCTTCTATAATGCTTTAGGGCTGAGCCGTGTGACCAACAGAATGTGGCAGAAGTGATAGTGTAACTTCGGAGTCTAGACAGTAAGCAGCACTGCAGCTTCCACCTTGATCTCTTGAATCACTCACTTTAGGAGGAAGAGGTCAGGCTTCATGCTGCAAGGACGCTCATGCGGCTCTGTAGAGGCGCTTGCATCAGGGAAACTAAGCTCCCTTGTCAACCTGTGAGCGTCAGAAGTGACATGCCTTGGAAGGTGATCTACCAGCTCTGGTCAAGCCTGTAGGTGAGCACGACCTCTGCTGACATCTGACTGGACGTTATCAAGATCCTGATATGCAGTCAGTCACTCCTGGATTTCTGACCCACAGTGAGAGATAATAATTGCTCTTTTAAGCCACTATGTTTGGGAGTAATTTCCTAATGGAGTATTGCATAACTAACACAGCATCTGACTTTCTAAAATTAGACTTTCAAGCAATCCTCTTGCTTTTACCGCCACTCTCAGCTTTACTTCCAGCGGTAACTGGTGCTGCCCATTCTCGAGCTTTTTGGGGGATTCTATAGTATAAACTGGTTGCACTTCAACTTTCTCAACTTCTAGCCGAGGAGTCTGATTGTATAGGTCTGCAAAGTCACTTACTACTCATCCAAAAGCTTCCCAAGTTCCAAAGGTTTTTTATTTTTGCTGTTACACCTTATATCCCTTTCTCCTTGTCCTAGCTGGACACGGAAATTAAAAACTCTTTATGGCTTTTTTACTGGAGGCAGCAAAAGGAAGCATGCTTGATCTGCCTCTTTATCTAAGAATTTCTGCTAGTACTACAGGTGGAAAACAGTATCTCAGTATGAGTCTAATTTCTATTTTTCATATTGTGAATATTCTTGAGTGATCTTTGTATTTTTCTTTAAAGAGCTTAAGTATTTCCTTTTAGATAAACACGCGTTCAGAGTGGGGGGCCTACTTTCCCACTGGACTGCCTAGTTTTCTGTTTCTGATTTATAAAAACTCTCTATACTTGAGAAATCTGCTCTTTGTAATATGAGATACCGATATTTTTCACTCTTTGTCTTCTGTTTATGGTGGTTTCTGCCACATAGTAAAGTTTTATTTTTATGTAGTTGACACCATTTTTTCTTTTTTAATTTTAAGGCTTTAATTCCTGTGTATGGGGAGTTTTCTTTGCTTCTCAGTTTTATGTCAGTGGCAGGTCCTCCAGACAGATTATTTTTTAAAATTTTCTATGGTCTGTTCCAGAGCTTTAATCAGTTCAAGTTATATACGTCTAGATCCGTGATGGGTAAAACTTATTACAATGTAGGCTACTGACTGAACTTCATCTTTTTCTTTTTTTTGAGAGAGCGACAGAAAGAGAGAAAGAAAGAAAAACAATTAAGGAGGCCACACGCCCAGCATGAAGTCTGACGTGGGGCTTGATCCCACGACCTGAGATCATGGCCTGAGCCAAAATCAAGGGTCAACCAACTCTCAACCAGCTGAGCCACCTAGATACCCCTCATGCTTTTCTATATAGCTACCTACTACTAAATCCATTTATCAAATAATCCATCTTTCCCCCAGTGATCTGGAATGTTACCTTTACCATATACCAAATATACTTATATCCTGGGGTCTATTTATAGGTCTAGGATCCTACTGCACTGATCACTCAGTCTATATGCCAATAAGAGAATGCTTTATTACTGAAGCTTATCCCCTCCTCTTATTCCTCTTTTCTTTTGGCACCTGTCTTCTGAGATCACGACTAACCACAAACTATTGTGAAGCCCCAAGTAACTAAAGGACGATAATGCAGTTGTCTTGCTGGGACAGATTTTAAACATTCAGATACAAGAAGTTCAATATTCCATAAATAAGAAAGATCCTAAGTACTCATGAACAAAACAAGAAGTATAAAGTTGGGTTCAATTAACTGATTAGTAGTAAGGTCCTCTTTTTCCTTAAGAAAACTATAATCGGGTGAGTTAAAGAAGACAGAACCAGAGAACACATGTTAATGGTGTCTGAAGTACACTCAGCGGTCTAAAACATATACCCGTTGGCTTTTAAAGCACTACTTATATCTAATATTCAACAAAATATTTTCTATCGAAGTAATGATCTTACTTGTAACAAAAGCAGCTGGAGAAGATGATCATCGCAATTATGCAGACAGCCATAGAAATGAGCACAACCAGCCAGCGGATGCTGCCATCGAAAAACGGACCTGATGAGGGAAGTGAACAACAAAGTACACATATTACTTCTCCGTCACATATGAAAGGAGAAAAATAACTTGGAGTGTTAAATTCTAGAAAGCTCGCTTATTGTCAAAATCAGAGAAAATATTTTACTGAAAATCATGACTGCACTCCACTCGGCGAACCTACCTATGACAACAGGGGGCAGTGTAGGTTGTAAATACTGGTTACATAAATTGGTCCGACAACATTCTATCGTCCGGCGGAGCTGTGCTTTTGGTGAATCCTAAAGGAAGATGAAGGATAAAATTAAAAATGGCTTGATATTTTCAGGTGAGAATGAAGATTTTTTAAAATACTCATAAATACAATTTCTAACTCTGTTGAGTGAAAAGGACCTGCAAATTTTATGTGTTAAAAAAATTATCAAAAATGATTTGTGCTGAGATAGTATAAGGATTGTAAGATGGTTTTTCTTTTTCTTTTTTTTTTAAATTTTTTTAATGTTTTATTTATTTCTAGGAGAGAGAGAGAGAGACAGCGTGAGCAGGGGAGGGTCAGAGAGAGAGGGAGTCACAGACACTGAAACAGGCTCCAGGCTCTGAGCTGGCAGTCAGCACAGAGCCCGACGCAGGGCTCGAACCCACGAACCGCGAGATCATGACCTAAGCGAAAGTCGGACGCTTAACTGACTAAGCCACCCAGGCACCCCGTAAGATGGTTTTTCTTAAGGAGAGTATGTGGACAGTGTATTGAAACACTGGACTATAATCACATTATAAACAAAAGTTCACAAGTATTTTTCACCAAAACTTTGGTATATCTTAATGTATTACTATTCACCCATTTGTAGTAAAAATCTAAGTCATGAGGTCTTTTCTTAAAAAATATGGGTAATACATTTTATCACAGTGATGAACTAGCAGGGTGCCCAGGATGTCACAGCGCATCGAGAGGACTTAAGTGGAGGGTGTCGTAGTCTAAAGAAAGGAGACGTGAAGAAAAGTAGTCAAGTAGGTAGAAGATACCATGGAGTCTGCACAAAACAACTATGTTGAGACTAATGGACCCCATGGAGAAGCAAGTTAAAGCAGATGTGGTGAGGACAAAGGCAAAACGCAGAAGCCATGTTCGTGAGAGTTTCTTTGAGACTACTGACCAGATAGGAGATGTGTCCCTAACAGATCAGAAAATGAGCACAAGAAAAGACTAGTCAAGAGAAGAGACATCAACAATTATGTGTGAAGTTTTACTTGACTGCTACAGTACTTGACAAGTTACTGACTTGAATGCTGACATTTCAGCACTGCCTGGGAAAACTGCCATTCTGGACCAAAATAGTAACAGAAAGGAACTGCTTGTCATTATAAAAGTAGCAAGAATATAAGCAGAAACTGACTGTTAAGAAAAGTATGAGATGGCCAGAATGGAAAAACCTCAGTATAATCAAGTATTACATTAAAAAGGTGAACGAATAGGAGTCCATGACTTGAGAGTCTATCAGGGAAGATGGGTCGAGAGTATCTGGCAACTTCCAAAAGCACAAGTTTTCCATTTTATCTAAATTTTTAACGTTAAAACAGTTTTACTTATTTTTTTAACATATTATTTTATTTTTTTGAGAGACAGAAAGACAGAGCGCAAGCAGGGGAGGGGCAGAGAGAGAGGGAGACACAGAATCTGAAGCAGGCTCCAGGCTCTGAGCTGTCAGCACAGAGCTCGACGCAGGCCCCAAAGTCATGAACACGAGATCACGACCTGAGCAGAAGTCAGAAGATGCTCAGCCGACTGAGCCACTGAGGTGCCCTCAAACACTTTTACTTTTAAATGATCATAAAGAGAAAGAGAAAAGAGAGATGTTAGGAATTTTACAGGTGACTCTGAAATAATCCCAAATCGAGAACACTTACATGGAGGACGGAATGGAGAGGACATAACTGAAGGTGAATATAAGGACTATGAGATCTAAGAACAGTTGCAGGAAGGCTACCGTTCAAAATGAGCTTAGCCCTGCAGAAGAGAAAATGTAAAAAAAATAAACCAAGAAAGGCTTTCTCCAGTAATGCTAGAAGCAAAGACCACCAAGCAATGGATGTGTTGCTGAAAACCAGCAGGTGATGGAGGACAAGGAAAAGGCACCGTTATATGGGAGCTGCTCTCCCAGATGCAGGAAGAGACCCTCTGGGGCTTCTATGTTCTTGGTGAGCGTCTGCACTCGTGGTCACACCCCAGCAAGACAACACCTGGGAGAGGGCTGGAAGGCAGGTGTGACAGGAAGGGTTTAGAAAGAAAAAGTGTTGGAAACTGAAGAGCAAAGTGTTATACTCTTTCTTTCTTTCTTTTTTTTTAAAGACTACAGATTGTGAAGTTTAACAACTAATTTATATTAGTGAAATCAATTTGATATGCCTACTTTAGGGGCCTGCAAGATACTGGTTATTACTGCTGAGCTCACTGCTCTAACCAGTTCTTCCTTCAATATTTTTAGTGAGTAAATAATGTACAGAATGTGTGGCTTATAAACATGCAAATGGCATAAAACTGCAAGAAATAATTAAATTAACACCCCCCCCCCAATACTGACAAATTACAGCAAAGGACTAATTCTAATGTGATAACATTTAACATAGACAAGTATGTAACAATTTAACAAAACTCCATTCCCATCCTCTTATTTGTGGCAAGAAACCAAAGAATCAATAAAGAATGTTAAGAGATGTGGTTCAGCAGTAGCATGAGTGAAAGACGTGGATTTCAGCTGACAGGAAGCTCAGTATGTTTCAAAAATGTGGTGTAACAATCCAGTGTCTAACATGAGACCTGGCTCTATTTTTTTTTTTTTTTTAATTTCTGAGAGAGAGAGAAAGAGAGAGAGAGAGAAGTGAGCGAGCAGGGGAGGGTCAGAGAGAGAGGGAGACACAGAATCTGAAACAGGCTCCAGGTGTTTCCTAGCTCTGAGCTAGGTGTCAGCACAGAGCCCGAAGCGTGGCTTGAACCCACGAACCGTGAGATCATGACCTGAGCCAAAGGACGCTTAACCAACTGAGCCACCCAGGTGTCCCAATCTGGCTCTATTTTGAAAAAAGGAAAGGAGTTATTTATTCTCTGCTCCGCAACCCTTCCCCCCTCCAGTCAGACCACACTCAATTTTGCACATTACACTGAGAAACCGGAGTAACTATGAAGCTGATCAGACATGGAGCAGTGGAGGGGACTGTGAGCTATCATTTCACTGGGCAAAGGCTAGAGGAATGGGGAGGAACGCAGCAGTACATAAACAGACCAAAAACTTCCTTCACATAGTAAAGGGCTGTCATATTGAAAGAGGCTTTAGATTTGGCCCAAAGGGGCAGGGAGAGATTTGTAGTCATCAGGAGGAAAAGCTTGCTAAGGATCATGTCAGGTCATTAGTACAGATGAAAGAGATGGTCTTGGGAGGTAATGAGCCCTTGTCACTAGAGGTGTCACACCTAGAAAACAGATGGGATGAGGGGCGCCTGGGTGGCTCAGCTGGTTAAGCATCCGACTCTTGATTTCAGCTCAGGTCATGATCTCACAATTTGTGAGTTCAAGCCCCACATCAGGCTCTCTGCTGTCAGTGCAGGGTCTGCTTTGGATCCTCTGTCTCCCTCTCTCTCTGCCCCTTCCCTGTGCTTTCTCTCTCTCTTTCAAAAATAAACATTAAAAAGAAAAGTAGCAAACAGATGGGATGCAATATATGTGTGCGTATGGGGAGTGAGATGGGTAGAGGGCACATATGGATCCCAAACTTCAGCAGAGACTGGAACATATACCCTTTAAAGTTTCTATCAATCCTAAGAATTTCTTAATAATGTGAATAATTTCCTAAAATAGTCAAAGCTTAAATCTGTGTACAAATCATTCTATCTGAAGCTGGAAGAATCCCTAGGGCAAAATTACTATACGGGATTTTGAAGAGATTAGGTTTATAACCAAGAGCCATCAGGGTATTCATAAACTCTTCATTACCAGCCCTCAGATGCCTCTGCTGCTGCTGCTGCTGCTGCTGCTGCTGCTAAAATAACTCCAATGAGATATCCTTACAAGGACTTAATGTTTCTACGTTGTCTCAGAGGGATACAAAGGCTACTGCCCATCACCTTCAAGTCTTTCCAGTCAATTTTATAATCCATAGGTGATACCGTAACATTTTTGCAGTCAGGACAATTTAGAAACAGGATATGATTTAAACATTTTTTTTTTTAAACTAAAATAATCTGGAACTTCAATTACCACAGTCATACTATTGAAGTAAGAGCTAAGCTTCCCTCAATATACTTGGTTTACAAGAACACACCGTGATGTGCAGACCTGGCACGCTTCTCCTGCAGAAGTGAATACTTTGCATGTGACCCCTCCCTTCTTTATTTCACAGGCCCCAAATCAGATCTTACCTTGCACTGAAAGTCAGATCCTTCATATTTCATACACCCTGAAGCTAATGTGGTTTCTCCCTGGTCATCTTCTTCTATGATGGCAAAGCAATGCCCATTCGTTCTGAAAGAAAAAAAACCCCAAAAACCAAAAAACATAATTTCACATCAGAAAGTACCAATTAAATCTCAGTTTGAATGTAACTGGGTACTGATGACCTTCAATACCTTGTTTTTGGAACTAAAACTGCATTTGCCTTTATTGGCAAAACTCTATGGGTTTTCAGGCAAATGAAAGAGTTCATGTCTGTCAAGGTCCAAGGTGGAAAAGGATTTTCATTAAAACATAAATTATCATGTAACTTCTCTTTGCTAATCATAGTCATGTGATCACACAGCTGATTTATAGCATTTTACAAAAAAAATAGTCTTAATTTAAAAAAAATACTTAAAAATGGACTGCCTTGTTTACCCATATGATTTTCAATATTCACATACCCGAGACAACAAATATGAACAACTTTTCTATGAAACACAACTAAATGACAAAGAAAAATATATTTGGGAGAACAAACTGGCTAAGATCCTGAGAGGTGTGTTTTATTGAGTGTGATACGTGGAAAGGGATAACTTTTGAATAGCTTCAAGAAACTTAGAAAAGTTATCATTTTTGTATTAGTATGTTGGAGTTTGCCCCTAATATATTCATTTAGACTTTAACAGGTAGGAAGACATAAAATTCTAACAGTTTTTTTGGTGCTCCAACTTACTGTTCATGTATCAGTAAGTATATTGCTTCTACTTAAGAGAATCTTGCAGAATTACTATTTGTAAGGAGAAAATGCTAAGCGTGGGACAAAATTCTGTTAAAATTGATGATTTAGTCGTATTCTGAGTTACTAACCCACTACCAGCCCACACACAGAGCCCACACATACATCAGGCACGCACTGTAGACAAGAAGTTTAGCAAGAAATTATTTGTACCACTCCTCTGTGAGAGATCACTCAGTCTGTCACAATAAATTCAACCACCACCAGAGGACAAACAACAAATTTAAGACAAGATGAACTGTCATATAATTTCAGTATTTTCTACATATGCTTTTTTGCTTTCTATTTGGTTATATTCAAAGAGCATACAATTATTAGTAAAATACAAAAACAGGACATTATAACTTCCATAATAGGAAGACAATTAACTGATGAGACCCAGTTGTTAGGGAATTTTTGGGGGCTGGTAAGCCAATTCTTCAGTGTCCCCAAACAATATGGAACAGAATTACATGATCATATATCAATGTCTGGATAGTTAACATATAATTAAATAGGAAAATTAAAATGGTTATATAGATCAGAATTGAACTGTAAGCTCACTTGTAAGAAAATAATATAAAACTAATTAAATATCACAATATCAAGCCTATCTTTTTGTAAAATATTTCAACCAATTTAGAATTCAAGATTTTAAAAAAATGTTTATTATTGAGACAGAGAAAAACACAGCATGGGTGGGGGAGGGGCAGAGACAGAGAGAGGGAGACACAGAATCCGAAATAGGCTCCAGGCTCTCAGCTGTCAGCACAGAGCCCGATGTGGGGCTCAAACCCACAAACCATGAGATCATGACCTGAGCTGAAGTTGGGCGCTCAACCGACTGAGCCACCCAGGTGCCCCTAGAATTACAAGATTTTGAATGAGGGTTTTTTTTTGGGGGGGGGGTAATCTCTAAATTTTCTACAGTAAGTATCAGTAAACTTTATGGTAAAAAGATCATTACATAAACTCATAATGTTAGACAAATACCAGATTCCTTCAATTTCCTTTAAAAAGCTATATTACAATGTTAACTCTGAGAAAAGAAACATCAATCATTTAATAGTACCAAATGTTCCCATACAAAAAACAAGAAGCTTTTTGGTTCTTTGTAAAAGATATCATATAAAATTAAAGCAAAAAAACCTTATTAGACAATGTAAACAATTCTTAAAATAGCACTAAATGCAATCCTATTCTCGTAACTGTAAGGACTGCATAAAGTACTTACATGCATGTGTTATTAATAGCATCATCCGGGCAGTGTCCTGAGCAATAGCACTTTAAAAAAGGCAAGGTATCCTCTGGCGCTAAGGTTACTCCATTTTCTGATTTTTTCTGGTCAGAGTCTGATTTCATCCCAGTACCATGGAGCATACTGTCCAGATTCTGCCCTGTGTTCAAATATGAAATCTGTGAAAACACCATTTCTGCAAAGCTAATTTTTAAATTTCAATTTTCAACGAGAAATGTCTAAGCTTTCTTATTAAAGTAGTGGCAGCTAATGTGTTTAATTAAAAATACACTTCATTCATACATTTAACATTTGTTAATAACCTCTTATGCATAGAGTTACAGGTGTTTTGGGACATATGGAGAGGATTATGTCACAAGTTTTATACCAATGGGAGACAACGTGGCAGACGTACAATATGGTCATAACTTGTAAGAAAGGTAACAAAATGGGAAGTGATCTCAGAGAAGGCTGAGATTATTTCCAATTATTAAAAAATACACAAATTAAGGGGCACCTAGGTGGTTAAGAGTCTGACTCGTGATTTCAGCTCAGGTCATGATCTCAGGGTTTGTGAGACTGAGCCCTGTGCTGGGCTCTGCACTAACAGAGAGGAACCTACTTGGGATTTTCCCTCTGCCTCTATGTGCTTCCCCCACTTGCATGCTCTCTCACTCTCTCTCAAAATAAATATACTTCAAAAAAAAAATACACAAATTATGGTTCTTAAGCTCTTTGTCTCAAAACTTGGGACTAGCTTAAAAAAAGAAGTCCTCTATTTGTGCCTCTATGTGAAAGTGGAGTTACTAAGGATCTCACTTTGGACTTTAATTGCTTAAGTAAGGGTATTGTGAGAGCATGGGGACTAATCATATTATCTGGTGCCTTTGATCTCAAGGTCATTGGTTCGAATCCAGACTATGCTGCCAAAAACCAAAGGTTACTGTAGGGCAGTAGTTAGCTTATGAAAATAGAACTGTGTTCATGCATTAGAGTCAAGCAGCCTCAAATGACAGATACTGTCATATTTGGTACTTAATTTTTCAAGCTGAAAGCAGAACAGAACTTCTTAAAATGGGTCAGTAATTCCTCCCTCCCTCTGAATCAGCTGAAATTGGCTAGCCTATTCCTTTTAGGGTTGACCTCCAAGGAATAAAATGTAGAGCCAAACAGGTATAAATTATTAAGAGAACTGTGCATAAAAAACATTTCACTGTAACATTAAATAAGTGGTTCAAGCATAATGTGGACTTGACTTTAAATTTAGCCATACTGGTGAGATGAACTACTGAAGAGAGAAAATGTAACACACATACACACACTGATAACAGGAAAAGAATGTGCTAATTAAATTTTACTGATTCCATGCCTTGAATTTTTTTTTAATGTTTATTTATCTTGAGAGTGAGAGAGTGAGCGGGGAGAAGGGAAGAGAGAGAGCCTCAATCAGGATCCCAGGGCTCAATCTTACAAACTCTGAGATTATGACCTGAGACGAAATCAAGAATTGGACACTTAGTGAATGAGCCACCCAGGTGCCCCTCCATGCCTTGAATTTTAATAATCTTTATTTAATCCTTTAAAGTGATAACAAAACTTAAAGACCTCATTTATGTTAGCAATGTCAATTGCAAAAATAAAAAAATGGAGGGTAGTGGCCAAGAGAGGAAGAAATCCATTAGGCTAAAAACAAGGAGCCTTGGATTGTGGTCTCCTATTCTCCTACTATGGTCATACCACAGTTAAGTTCACTGGATGACCATGGACAAGCCATCACTTCTCCAGGCCTCATTTACTGAGTAAGACTCCAGGATGAGACACCTGAAGTCTCTTAACCAGCTTTCAAATCCATCACATAACAGAAGGAAGCATCCGTTTAAGTATGTAGAAAAAAAAAAAATACCACATGCAATTAATTTTTCAAAAGTCTATTGATACACAGAGAAAGTGGTAGTGTTATAGAAATGACACTGAAATAACAGTGAGAAGTTAAGGATACAACTCCCAAATATGTCCACAGATGGTACTCTCTGAACCTCATTCTCTATCTCTAAAAAATAGTGATAATAATTCCTTCCTGATTCAACTCAAGAGGTTATATATAGAGGAAATGAATATGTAATAAAGGGCTTGATTAAATATAAAATAAGGTACAAATGAAGATATTATTCAATTACAAAGATCATACTGTACTTAAAGATCACCAATACCTAGAATATGCAAAGTTCTGTGATGGTTAATACACATAATTTCCAAAAACACTATCTGAATTTAGGAAATAAAAAATCCTAATTATAATAATTTGCATCTGGGATTTATATTACTTCAAATATTTATTTTACAAAACACTAATTAGAGGCCAGCTATGTGCGGGCAAGTTGCTGAATGCTGAAAACTGATCTAGTCCTTGGGAAACTTGGAGGGCAGTGAGGGGGAGGGGTTGATGAGCATACAGATAAACACAGTGGGAACAGGGATACAATATAAAGGTAAACGAAGGAGCCTGTAACACAAACTCAGCCTGGGTGTCAAAAGCAATAAAAACTAGGCTGTAACTTCAAGTTATAAGATTTCCCAAAATATAGGCCTAGATGCAAAGAAAAATAGGTACTAGCAACCTCTCTGTACCATCTCCTAGGTGACAGCACCCATTCCCACAGTTGAAGCAAATCTCTGTTTACGGTTCCTGGATTTGCCCCTCCAGCCTCGAGTTGCTTAAGTAATCTCAAAATAGGCTTGTCCAAAATGGAACTCTTGACTCTTCTCTTCAAACTTGTCTCCCCAGGTCGTTTGGCTCAATCTCCAAAAGAGAGCTCAAGTTTTTCCATTTTTCTCCAGCTCCACTGCTATTATCTGGGCCCATCACGCCATGTCACTTCCGAGATAAGAATCTCTATACTGACCTCCCTACTTCTGTTCTTGGCCTCTCCCAGCTATTTCCCATACAGGACCCAGAGTTATCTTATAAACATAAATCTGATCCTGTCACTCCCTTGCTTAAAACCAACTAACGGCTCCATATGCACTCGGAATATCTTCATTTCACCATGCCTACCGCCAGCAGGATTTGGACCCTCTGTACCTCTCCAACATCAACTCACAGCACTCATTCTCCACCATGCTCAGGCATGCAGGTCTTCTGTCAATTCCTAGAATTTGGCAATCTCTTTCAAGTCCTGCATTTACAGTGGCATAAAATTATGGGGTCTGGGCTGGGCTGAAGCTCTAGGATGCATTTCAAAACAAACACATGCAAAAAAATAAAGTTTGCGTGCTCAAGTGAAACAGCTCAGAAAAAAACACAAATATATATGAATATGGAGACAAATACCTAAAAGATACAAGTGACTGCATATAGGCTTGTTCCTTTGTCACTAATGGTAATTTTTGGCATCAGTGATTTTACTACACTTTTTAAAATGTTTATTCATTTCTTGAGAGAGAGAGAGAGAGAGAGACAGAGACAGAGAATGAGTGGCACAGGGGCAGAGGGAGAGGGAGAGACAGAATCTGAAGCAGGCTTCAGGCTCTGAGCAGTTAGCAAGAGTCTGACGCAGGGATTGAACACACAAAAGGCAAGATCCTGACCTGAGCTGAAGTCAGACGTTTAACCAACTGAGCCACCGAGTGCCCCTGATTTTACTACATTTTTATTCCTGGCTAAATAATTTTTCTAATTCTCTTAGTAATCTACGGGCTTCCCTTGTTCAAAGCCAAGAAACTCCTCTCCTATCCTTAAGGCAGAATGTCTAGAAGAGGAATCAGAAAGCAAAAGGTTAGGAGAGCTGGGCAGACCAATGGGACATCAATGCACCGCACGTACAAAGTGATCAGTAACAGTTCTCCTTAATCTATGTGCTATGAAGCAGTGAGTACTGATGGCTGCTTCCAGGTCATGTTTCTCTGAATGGGAGTTTATATAGCACTCATCCTATTTCTTCCTCATCAGTAAATACTGGGTGTGCTGGGCACCGACAATCTCTCTCTTAGCCACATACTGCTGGACCATGAAGAAGGGACATGTGAACCTGAAGGACAAGGCTACATACTGACCACGAGTCCTGGATGAGTGGCTGAGTGCATCACGTGGATAAACTTCTGGGTTATATATATTCCTTTGAGGAAGAATTGAATATTTCTATCAACACCAGCACTTGTAGTATACACACGCGAGAAGGGGATGTCTGATGTTAGGTAGACAAATGTGGGACCCTGCAAGAGATGCCATTAGGTGTTCTCCCCTTTACCTTGCGGGCAATGTGTGCGCCCGTGCACACACACACACGCACACACACAACATCTTTTTCTAAGTATTTACTCTTCCTCCTGTGACTCAGGGAAGCACAGACCTGCTCTCAGTAGAGACAATTGTTTTGTCTAATGCAACAATTTTAGTTCCATTCCCCTTGCCATTGTTTATACAAAAGCATACATTAATTCTGGCCAATAAGGTTAGAAGGAAGTCTGCTGGAGAGGGGCAGGAGAGGGGTGCCTGAGTGGCTCATCCGGTTAAGTGTCCAACTCTTGATTTTAGTTCAGGTCGTGATCTTAACGGTTCACGAGATCAAGTCTCACATCAGACTGTGCGCTGACAGTGTGGAGCCTGCTTGGGATTTCTTCCTCTCTTTCTGCTCCTCCCCCACTCGTGCTTGCTTGCTCACTCTCAAAATAAAGAAATTAAAAAAAAAAAAAAAAAAAAAAAAACAGCCACAAGAGACATCCATTCCTCTACTTAATGTTGTCAACCTGAATTTGCCAAATCTGCATGTGATATCTGGCTCCACAGCAGCTACCCTGTAGCCATGAAGTAAGTTCACCTATGACTAAATTAATAGGTGGAGGACAACACAGTTGAAATAGAGAAAGAATCTGAGAAGTCACACAATTAACTTATTGAAGTCACCCTACCTTCAGACTTCTCATTTAGTGATATAACATTTTCCTTATTGTTTAAGCATTTTGAATTGTTATTTATTTGTTACTTATGGCTGAAAACATCTTAAGTGATAGAAGAGATAAAATCTGTCTTAGACTCTTTCAGTTGTCCAAAGGATATCTATTTTCCCTGTCTTCCCAGCTGACCAAACTCTTGTCTGAGGAGGCACTGGATTGCGATGAATCTCAGCTGACTGTGACAGTCGGTCCTGTCTCTCAGTTTTCTAGTAGACTTAACAACTGTCTAAGTTTATCCAACAGAACAAGATAAAATCTGCCAGCACAAGGTTAGTTTCTGGGGGCATTTTGCTTTCCTGAAATAACATCCAGTTGAGGTCAGCACGGACCCTTTCCCCATTTTACCTTCCTCCAGTGCAGGTAACAACAGCCATTTTGTAACCATTAGGAAAAAGCCAAGAAAATTAAAGATGTCAAACTTGACACCATTCAACTACTGAATGAACACCAGGAAATATCTACTATCTACATCAAAAAATGTTTGTTTAAGTCACTGTTTGCTGGGTAATCAGTTACTTCAAACTCAAATCCATTCCTAAAACATGTGACCAAGCCAAAAATAAGGACTAGCTATTAGATGTTAATATCAAGTGACTCATTCTTCTGTACCAACTTGAATAACTTTATCTCAACGTAAAGCACTTTAATCTTTATCATAACATTTAATGTTCAAAAAATCCATGTTTACATCTAGGATATGTGTTACTGGTTCTATTTTATAACAAGAAAACCAACATATGGAGAAATTTACTTTCCCAAAACACAACTGACACTAAAGTCAAAAGTTACTTCCACTAATACCACTCTGCAATCCTTCTTAGTAATCGCTAAGAAATAACATTTCCTTCTATATTGGCTTAGTTCTTTTCTTTAAGACTAAATTTTTTGTTATGTTTATTTTTGAGAGAAAGAAAGAAAACGCAAGTAGGGGAGGGGCAGAGAGAGAGGGAACAGAGGATCCAAAGTGGGCTCTGCATTGACAGCAGAGAGCCCAATGCCGGGCTCGAACTTATGAACCATGAGATCATTACCTGAGCCAAAGTCTGACTCTTAACCAACTGCAGCACCCAGACGCCCCAAGACTAAATATTTTTATCTTACCAGTTTTTATACTGAAATTTATTAAACAATTAAAAAAATGTTTAATCTTTATATTTGACAAAGAGAGAGAGAGACAGAGTGTGAGCAGGGGAGGGACAGAGAGAGAGAGAGGGAGACACAGAATCTGAAGCAGACTCCAGGCTCTGAGCTGTGAGCACAGAGCCGGATACAGGGCTTGAACTCATGGACTGCAAGATCATGAGCTGAGCAAAAGTTGGACACTTAACCAACTAAGCCACCCAGGCGCCCCTATTGAATAATTTTTTTAATGTTTATTTATTCATTTTGAGAGAGAGAAAGAGGCAGAGTGAGAGGGAGACAGAATCCCAAGCAGGGTCTGAAGGGCCAGTTCCAAGCCCAACACAGGGCTTGCTCTCACAAACCATGAGAGAAGAAATCAAGAGTCCCATGTTTAACCGACTGAGCCACTCAGGCATCCCTTTATCTTATTTGAAGCAACTATCAAACTAATCTTTTTGAAAGGAAATGTAACAAATTTTCCTCTTCATTACAGAAATATAATTCTTACTGAGACTTTTTACTTATGCCTGATAACTAAGTACCAATTTCTTTCATCTAATAAAAGTTTATTATAGAGCAACTTGGATCAGGCTAGAGAAAGAATTTTGTATTATATTGCCTCTGTGTGATCCATATAGATTTTTAGAAAGTTTAACATCAAATACTGATTACCTGGGAGTAAGGCAGGAAATATGTTATCATTAATTTAATTCACCTTCAAAACTGTGACAACTTTGGTTAATGCTGATCAACAAGACATATAACAAGAGTTGTTAAAATAAAGGTGTTTTATCAAATAATTTGGTATTTCACCAAAAAAAGTGTCTTTTGGTAGAGGGCTCTCTGTGTTCTCAGCAAGAAAATAATAAATATATTAATTACACCTATGAGAAAATAAGAAGAAGCTATAGATTTTATTTTTATGTTCACTCTTTAAAACGAAAACGTTAAAAAAAAATGTACTGTTAATTGTATCTCTTGCTGGTAGATACTAACCTTTATCGCTGTGAATGAAGAAACATTATGAAAGAACAAGCTGTGAAGACATAAACTTAGAATGAAGATGCCCAATAACTTTACTTGTACCATCTTTTCAGTTTG